>PVIJ01001258.1:122691-210338 GCA_004024925.1 Scalopus aquaticus | reverse complement strand
ATTTTTTTTTTTTTTAAAGATTTATTTTTTATTTATACATACAAGCTGGGGTACAGGCCAGAGGCATGGGGCGGCGAGAGGGTTCACCAGAGCCAGAGCAGGGAGCAGAACAGGCAGATCAGAAATACACTGCTGAGGGGAGCAGCGGGCGAGGTAGGAGAGGTCTGCCTCGCCATGTGGGATTCTCCCCGGCCGGGCGTCGAACTCGCGTCGCCGCTGCTGACAGCTCCACAGCGCAGCGCTCAACCGCTGCGCCACCGGGGAGGCCCGGTAGTAGGTGATTTTGTCTCATCACTGGTGATGTTCACTTTGACCATTTGACGTAGGTGTGGCGCCTACTGGGTTTATCTACAGTAAAGTTACTCTTTACCCCTTTGTAATTAATAAGTAATTTGTGAGGCAGATGAACCCTTTTATATCCTGTTTTATCACAAGTATTTGCCTTGCTTATAGCCACTTAGGATTATTTGCTCAGGAAAAGGCAAAGGGCTATTTAAGAAGATAGAATTTGGGGATTCCCTGGTGGCACAAGGGGTTAAGTCCCAGTACCATCAAGCTATCACCCTTGCGCCTGAGTTCCATCTCTGTCCAGGGAGCTAACCCACATGGCAGAACTGACTTCTGTCTCGCCCGCTGCTGCTCCCCTCAGCAGTGTATTTCAGTAGATATGCCTGTTCTGCTCCCCACTCTGTCTTTGGTGAATCCTCACTACCACCACTGCCCACCACCCTGCAACTCTGGCCTACACCCCAGTTCTTCTATGCATAAATAAATAAATCTTAAATGAAAGAAGAATTAACATAAAAGAAGTTTAATATCATCATTTTGACATGTGCTTCCTGCGATGCTGCTCTGAGACACAGCATTACTTCAGTGGTGTCCTGACAAAAAAGTATAATCTGGACTTAAACAGGAGGAAATATCAGAAAACCTAATTGAGGGATATTCTACAAATTAAAGTGTCAGTGCTTTTCAAAATGTCAAGGTCATCAAAGACAGCGGAACTGTCCCAAGTTAGAAGAGACTAAGGAGACGTCATGAGTAAGTGAAATGTGTAATATTGGAATAGATCCTGCTGCAGACAAGGGATTTATTTGGATAATTCACTTAACTTGAAGATATTCTACAGATTAGTTCATAGTATTATATCATTGGTCATTTTCTGGTTTAAATGATTATGAACAGTGTTAACATTTGGTGAAGCTGGGTGAAGGTCATATTAGATCTCCTTGCACTATTTTTGAAATTCTGAAATAGTTTCAAAATAAGTTAAATACTTAAAGGATAATTTTTTTAAAATCAGAATCCAAACAGATTACAATTGATTTGTTTTATTTTGGAGGATAGATAGTATAATTTTAACCTGTCATCTTGAGTATAATTATATTTAGTAAAAAACTAGATCACCTTGAACCTTTCTTGCTTTTTCTTTTTTTTTGAAGATTTACTTATTTATACATACAAGCTGGGGTATAGGCCAGAGGCGTGGGGTGGCGAGAGGGTTCACCAGAGACAGAGTGGGGAGCAGAACAGGCAGATCAGAAGTACACTGCTGAGGGGAGCAGTGGGCGAGGCAGGAGAGGTCTGCCGCACCATGTGGGATTCTCCCCGGCTGGGTGTCGAACTCGTATTGCATGCTGCCACAGCTTCACAGCGCAGCACTCAACCACTGCGCCACCAGGGAGGCCCCTTTCTTGCTTATTCTTTCTCTCCTCTTCTTTGTCTGTATCTCACATTGAGATTGTTAGGCTTCTGAGTTAATATTTCGTATTCCTGCCCTGATATTTCTGATTTATATTTTATTTTCCTGGAGTATAAGGGACTTACGTTTTTGTGGCAGCTTTCTCCAGGTATCTCAAGTGAGTTTTATGCCTTCATTTTCATCTCCATCCCTGCAGCTCCTCAGTTGAAGATTTCTGATGACCGACTGACTGTGGTTGGAGAGAAGGGCTACTCGATGGTTCGGGCTTCTCATGGGGTACGAAAAGGTGCCTGGTACTTTGAAATCACTGTGGATGAGATGCCGCCAGACACTGCTGCCAGATTGGGTTGGTCCCAGCCGTTAGGTAAGTTGGCGCTGGACTATGGATGTCGCGGCAGGTAGAGAAGAGACCATTGAGCTAAACTTCAGGACTTTGGGGCTTATCAGACTATGAACTTAAAATTCAACTCCTGGGGATTTAGTTAGTTAGTAACTTGTAGTAATATTTCTATAATTGCTTGTGAGTTAGCAGTTCTGCAAAATTGAGAAAAGGAATCTTAGCAGTCCTCTGATTGCCACTGTATCTTTTTCATTGGGACAGGTAACCTTCAGGCTCCTTTAGGTTATGATAAATTTAGCTATTCTTGGCGGAGCAAAAAGGGAACTAAGTTCCACCAATCTATTGGCAAACACTACTCTTCTGGCTATGGACAGGGAGATGTCCTGGGATTTTATATCAATCTTCCTGAAGACACAGAGACAGCCAAGTCACTGCCTGATACTTATAAAGATAAGGTGAGTTTGCTCTTCTGAGAGCTTCCTGGGTTTGAAAACCTATGGCAGCCAGTGCCAGCAACTGTGACCTGTATGTTCTGTGATGCTGACCCATGTTTTTTCCATTTCCTTATGAAAATTTTCATACATAACAAAGTTGAAAGAATTTAAAAGCCTGTCCAAATACCCATCACCTAGATTTTACCATTGACATATAATCCATTCATTCCTCCTCCTGCCCCTCCATCCATTCAGCCAGCTTAATATACTTCAAAGAATATTGCAGACATCAGTACACTTTCCTTTTAAGTACTTCAGGATGCATAGCTTTAGCTAGAGTTTGTTCAATATTTGTTTAGTTTTTATTTGATAGAAAATTTTTATGAAGATATAAATTTTACGTGTTTTTTCACTGTGTTTTGTATTTATCCAAACCCCTACCAAGACATAGAGTCTTACCCACCCCAGGAAGTTCCTGTGTGCTCTTTTTGGTCAATCCCCACTGCTACCCTATAGAGGCATCCACTGTATTGTATTCGTTTTTTCCATCATAGTTCTACTCTGTTAGTTGTTGTTTTTTTTCTTCCCTTCTCATCTTTTCCCCTAATATATTTACTGCACTTTATTTCCATAGCCACCAGCTGGCATATTGTTTTTTTTTGTTTGTTTGTTTCATTTGTATGTTGCTTATGCAGAAATTGTGACTGAGTGAACAAAACATCTGCAGTTTGAGCTTATAGAATCAGCATGAACTCTTCTTGATTCTCTTTCTATTCCATCTATTCCATTGGTTTAGTTTGGTCTTGATTTACTTAAGGAACCATGCAATGTGGTGTTCTCGTTATTTGGCTTCTAGTGTTTGGCTTAATACTGTTCAGATTAATTCATGCTATTGTGTGCACCTGTGGTTTGTTTCTTTCTACTGCAGAATAGTGTCCCGTTGTATGAATATTACCACAGTGTATTTATCCATTTTCCTGTTTGTTTTTTTTTTCTAGCTTTATTGCGATACAGTTGACATGTAACTATTATTTTTTTATTGCTAGACACTTGGGCTGTTAAAAGTTTGGGAAAGCAAACTTTTAAAGATTTATTTATTTATGCATACAAGCTGGGGTGTAGGCCAGAAGGTTGGGGGGGAGAGGGGGAGAGGAGTCACCAGAGACAGAGTGGGGAGCAGAACAGGGGGACCGACTGAAGTATACTGCTGAGGGGAGCAGCAGGCGAGGCAGGAGAGGTCTGCTTCACCTTTTTAACAATGCTTAAGATAGATAAATAGATGTGCTTAGAAAATGAGATTCAGAATATTTAATGTCATATTTTTATCTGGGAGTGAGTAGTTAAAGATATTCTTGAGAACCAACAAGAAAGAGGTGATAGGAGATCATAGGGAAATTAGGCAGGGAACTAGAAGGAAAGGAAGTAGACCTCAAAATGTTTTTATAGAGTAGGAGATTTTAGGCTCAGTAAACTTGTCATTTTTCTTGCTGAGGTTATTAAGGGGGGGGGACATTTATAAGTTAATTTTAGCCATTTTTATGGGCATTGTTGTGAGACTATGTATGTTTCTGCACAAATTTTAATAAAGTCTTTAAAAAATATTTAGCAAATGTGCTATCTGGTTCTTTCTAAGAAGCACATAGTTGCTCAAAATCTAGGATAACTAACTCTGCAAAGACATTTCATGTCTGATGCAGAACACAGCAATTCACTGCTATTTGTGTGAATTGACTTTTTTTATTGTTATGATGATGTAACTGATGCTTTAATGTTCCTATTTTTCCCCTTTCTGTTTTAAGGCTTTGATAAAGTTCAAGAGTTATCTGTATTTTGAGGAAAAAGACTTTGTGGATAAAGCAGAGAAGAGCCTAAAGCAGACTCCCCATAGTGAGGTGAGTCGTAATCGTAAAAACATCAGAAGTAGAAGACCTTGAGGATCCAGACCAATCTCCTCATTATAAAATGAGATAAGTAGACCCAAAGGGGACTGAAGGAATGTTCTGCTAGCATAGCTATTTGTAGGAGAGCAAGCTCACACTCTGCCTTCTGTGTCTGTACTCTTTCTTTAGCAAAATGCTGCTGCCATTGAGAGATGACTAGGTTCTTTCAGGAACACTAGGGAAAAGGGTTAAAATAGTGTCCTAATCAGAAAATCTATAGGTGATTAAGGAAGCAAGAGAGATAACTTTATCAGAGTAGGTATCAAGTACAAAGGGGAAAGAACACTGGGAGATGAGAGGAGAGGAGCTTGCTGTTTGGCTCAAAGGCAGCAGATGTGAATGGTCCATTCAGTGTTCTCTAGAACTTTCCAGACCTTCTTTTCACAATGTTGTTGGGAATGTGCCCAAGGTCTTAGCCCAGTCAAAGAAAGGCTGAGACATCTGGATCAGCCATAAGGGAGGGAGGAAGTTCCTTCCAAGTTGGAAACTTTTTCCTATAAAAATGCAGTGATGCCACTGGGATACGAATATAGAAGCAGGTGTAGGAGAAATAAAGAAACATGGATTCCAGTTGTTTTTAGGAAAAAAAATAGAAAAGGAAACAGTTAATAGTTCTAAGGGGCATGTATAGAGCCAAGGAGAAGATAACGATTGCTGGGAAGAAGAGTCAAAGAAAGTTGCTCTAGAAAAAGGCATGTTTTTTGAAGTCTGTATATAGTGGTTAAGAGAGAATACCGAGGATCATTTTGAGAGAGAGAGGACAAAGAAAATGAGGATTCAGAAACTTTGATAGAAGATCAAAAGAGATTTTCGAAGTAGAATTACGGAAGTGAGAACCTGATACAAGGGAAGAGGACAAATAAACTGGTAGAGTTCCAAGAAATCAGTAAAAGACCAAATTACTTTTATAAATACATAGAAAGAAGAACTGTGGTATAAGTAGCATGGAATTCAGAAAGCAAATAAACCTGAAGACTAATTAGAATAGTGCATGTAAATACTCTGAAAATCTTAAAATATAAATGTAAGCTATTGTTAATGCACAAGCTATGTGTTATTCTAGGAATACATTATTACCAATATGGTGGCAGTACTTCAATAGGGTTTTTCAAGTGAGCTTTTCTAATAAGTTTGTTCTGTTTTTAAATTCTAAAGTAAATTCACTTCTGCTTTTACTTCAGATAATATTTTATAAAAATGGTGTCAATCAAGGTGTGGCTTACAAAGATATTTTTGAAGGAGTTTACTTTCCAGCCATCTCACTGTATAAGAGCTGCACAGTAAGTATCACCTGTTTGACCTGTGAACAGAATTTGAGGGAATAGATGAAAGAATCATTGATTGTGTTCTAGAAAGAAACCTGAATAACATAGGAGTGAGATGGGAATGTTGTTACTGTTTGTTCCGAAAATAGTTGAATGTTTCAGGTATTTGCTTAGATAGGTAAAAAATCATGTAGTTAGTGCGGCCCATACATTTCCTTTGAATGCACTGTGTGATAAATGTCACTGCTCATCATAAAGGACATATATGTGTGTGTGGGGGTGTGTGTGTGCATTCATAAATCAGTGTTGTATTGTAGATCATAATGACCTACTATTACTAGTTAGTAGCTACTGTTTTTATATATTTTTTTTATAAAATATATATGTATATATTTTAATAAGACCCAGCATGAAGGGGACTACCATTAGTCTTTTTTAAAAAGTGATTTGAAAAGTTAATGCTTAATCAACAAAAATGACAAAAAGCAAACAATGGAAGTGGTGACAAAACTAAAAAAAAAGTTTATGTCTAGATATTTCCATGTATTTCTATCACTAGTATAGCCATCATTGAAGTAAAATAAGAAAATCTTTAGGTTATAAACAAAAACCAACGCAAGTCTATTTTATTTACCTACTTCTTGATGGATGGACATTAGGAGTTGAACCACTTTTAGCAATATTAATATCATCCGTTCCTGTTATATCCTCAATGTCATGGCTATTTTTAAAATTTGCCATGTCAGATTAACTTTTTCACTTCTGCTTAAATTGAATTTTTCCCAGGTTTCCATTAACTTTGGACCATGCTTCAAGTATCCTCCAAAGGATCTCACTTACCGCCCTGTGAGTAACATTAAAAAATATCTGTATTTTTAGTGTCTTTGTTATTTCTTGCTGTAGTTATTCTAATCACTTCATTTGCTATTTCTCGTTCCTCCCCCAGATGAGTGACATGGGCTGGGGCGCTGTGGTAGAACACACTCTGGCTGATGTCTTATATCATGTGGAAACAGAAGTGGATGGGAGGCGGAGTCCCCCGTGGGAACCCTGACCAGGGCCCTCTTTCTTTGTAGACATGGACTTTCTGGGGAACAGTACTGGGGGAGGCAGGGCTTTTGTTTAACTTTTGTAAATGTTCTCCAGAAGATGCTGTAAAACACAGCCTCTGCTTTTGGTAAGTTAAAGGGTGGGTGGGACTGGGAAAAGGCCTGCCCTTCAATACTCTTCCCCACTTCTGGTGATGGCTCTTATTTCGTGTGCCATATGCTAATAACTGCTGACCCTAGAATCCCATGAGCTCCCTGTGAAACCGGTGCTGTGCCACATACCCCACCAACTGGGACTTATTATCTTACTGTATTTTCTAAGGAGTGAATAATCTTGTTCAAGTAACTTATTTAAAGACATTCCTATCTGTGGGCATTGACTCCATCCCACCTGATTTCCATGGAAGTGGTGGGTCTGTTTGTGAGAATAGCTGAAATCAATAGCTGTATATTAAAAAACGATCCAAAAGCTCTTTCCTTCTGGTGTGGGCTTGTTTTTGTCATTCATTTTGAAATCTCCTTTTCAACACTGGGATCTCTGAAATGCTTAAGTCTCTAGAACTGTAATTGTGAAAGAAACTTGCTTGCAATTTAACAATTGGAAACTCCCCAAATAAAACTTGTCTTCAAGTTTGTGTGGCACTTTTCTTCCCTTTCAGGTTTGGTTTCTCCATGACAATGTCAAAAGCGTGGCCATTCTGAGAAAGGGGAGCCAGCACTGGAGGAAGAGACAATTTCTGGCTTGTATATCCATCCACTCCTATTCATTCTCACCATCCAACTCAGCACCCACTTTTTCCTATGAAAATCAAACTCTCAAGGAAATGAGCAAGAGTTTAAAAGGACTAATAACCTCCCTCTAGCTCTTCACTTTGAACATGTGTGTTGATAATGTGCAGGTTGTTTTCCTGTCTTGCTTATCTTCCTTTGTAGTTGGATTAAGGGTAGTTTTCAGAATACTAAAACTTGGAATATAAGAATGAACCTTCCTTTGGGATCCTCTTATGGCTTCCCTGTGTTCCTTTAATGATAAATCAGTGCGTCAGTGGCAATACAGACCCCCCCAGGATTGCCTAAAGACTCTTGGATCTAACTTTCTACCTAGATTAAAGATAGAGTGGTTGACCACAAGATAGGTAGATATGTTACCAAGAATCACCATATATCATGCCTGCTGAAAAGTTGTATAAATTTCAAGTGACTATTGGTATCTTAACACAGTGGCTTTTTTTTTTTTTTTAAGATTTATTTATTTGTGAATACAAGAACTGGTCCAGAGGTGCGGGGGGTGAGATATTGGGGAGCAGAACAGGCAGAGCTATTGAAATAATTGTTAAGGGGAGCAGCAGATGAGACAGCAGGGGTCTGCTGTGCCATTTGGGTTAGCTCCCTGGCCTGTTCTCATCACAGTGGCTGGCGATAGCTTGATAGTGCTGAAACTTAACCCCTGCACCACCAGGAAGGCCCCTTAACACAGTTGCTTTGACTAATACATCTGTCTCCTAACTGATGAAACAGGCTCTTTGTTTTGGCCATTCCGTGCTTCTTAACAGAAAAGCTAACAACAAATCAATGTTGTTATAGGCAGGAGTCTCAGCCTGTTGCTCTTGTCCAACTATTCATTCATGGCTAATCTTAAAGGATAAGCTTGGTTATAAAGCTTCTGGATCATCAGAGTTTGGAGTCTTTAAGAAAGTGAGGGTGGTGTTATTTAGAGGAGTTTAGAGGTAAAGTTTTTGTAACATAATTGCCATATATTTAAGTTTATCCTTGCTCTCTATCTAAATTATAAAATTTTATTTTTATTTGACTTTCATAAATCACAGTTACAGAAGTAATGACTTTGCCTGTTACTATTAAAAGTATATGTGTGTTTCCATAGGTTCATTTGAAGGGCTCAATGTATACTCAGTCTTCATATAGTCCTTATGAAACGGTTTCTGTATGCAGATCATCACCACCAACTTACTTTATTCCAGTGTAAAGTTAAACAAGTGATAAAATAACTCCCCAGTCATCTCAAAGATAAACAGTTGCATAGCTTTAAGACATTAAATTATAATTCAGCTCAAAACCATGGCGTTTGTTGAAGGCCCATTTCTTTATTATCAGCCTGTTCTCTTGAAACAAGAGTATTTATCACTTTATACATCTTTAAACAGTAGCCAACTTCTGTTAAGTGGGAGTGGATGATGATTTAGTTCTACAATTATTTCAGTTAGCCCTCCGACTCTGAAGCTCCTCGATGGATAAGTAATGGATAAGTAATTTCATCTATGCCAAAAATAAACTAAGAAACAATCAGAATAAATAATAATAAATACGTCTATCAGTAAAATTTCAATACCTCAATAAATAATCAGTGTTCCCACTAGTGCTAATTGGTTTAATAAAAACAATTAGAGCTCTCTTCAAATCATGTAAATAAATTATCATTGCTATTAGGATTAGGAGGGAAAAACTTCAAGTGGCAATGGGTGGGTTTTTGCCTTAAGCATTTTAGCAAAGTAATCCCCAATTTCATTTTTAAAGCATAAGTTTTCTGAATCTTGGAAGGGGAATTTGCTATCACCAGATTAGCCCTTTTCGCCGCCACCTCTAAAATACTAAAACATTGACTCATGAAGGCAGAGAAATTGACAATTTAAACCATGCTGAGAGCTGATATAATACTCTGAACTAAAGATTCAGTTCCCTTTTTAGGTCTAAACAGTCGATTATGGGAGAATATAATCTACTTTTGTTTAACTTTATCTTAGTAATGCTGTTCTCATATATGGTACCTATTCTTCCTTTTTATTAGGTAAATAAAAATCCTCAGTTATAATTATCTTCCAGTATCCATTAATCAGCTGCCAGTTACAGAATTCTTTTGAGAACTTTAGGCTTGTGCATATCAGAGATAAATTTTTATGATTCTAGGTGACATACTCTAAATAATTGAATGACATGGTCCCCAGTCGTTTTTCCTTTTAATAAGCTAGAGGAGTCAGTCTAACTAGTCAAAATCTGCCCAAGACTAGTTAAATGTGAAGGTGCAATTTATTAGAAGAAAAAAATCTAGTAGAATTTTAAGACAGGTACAGACAGAAGTTTTTGTGTCAGATTCTTTATTCTGACTGCTCATGGAAGAAGTGGGGGCGCGGTAATTAGTCTTGTATTTTTTCATCAAGAAAAGTTGGGCTTTTCTGGAAGATACCTAGTAACATTTTAAAGATGTTTTGGGGCATCAAGGGCCCAGAAAAAAGGTTTTAAAAATATTTTGGGATCCTTAACCTATATTTCACAGTGAGTAAAGATGAAGGCTTTTCCTATTTAAGAGCCTCATCCCTATTTTTTTGGTACTAAAATTTTACCAACCTGAGTCCTTGTCTTATACTCTAAATATACTACCATCTCACCCCACAGATTTCATCCCCAGATGAAATTCTTAAGCAGACTTGCAGCCATCTAGCAGGGATTTTCCTCATGCGTATGCAGGCCTGTATAGCCAGAACAGCTGGGAGAAGCAGGCTGGTCTTTAACACCTAGCTTCAGCAACAGGGCTGGACTCCAGGTGCTTTCGCAAGTGGTTGGCAAAATCCACCTGAGTCTGTGAGAGAACCTGGTTGATGATAGTCTTTGGCAGCCATCCCTAGAGTGGAAGACAGAATTTGGTCATGCTGTGGGGTATGCTCCATTCTAGATACCACTGCTCCCCTTCACAAACATTCTGGGTTGTCTGGGGCTTGGTCTTCCAGCTATGTTTATCAATTTGCAGTTGACCAGGGTCAAGGGCTAGACTGCATTGCTGCCCTGCTATCATTGACAGAATCACAAGCACAAATTTATCAAGACAAATTTCAGTCCTGTTTTCCAGCTGTGTGACCTGAGCAAGTTAACCATACTCTCCTGGGCCTAAGTTTCCTTTTAAAATGCTAACTACAGAGTTGAAATTTGATAAAAGAAGGGGCAACTTACAGGCTTTTGAAATAGTGGAGCAGCATTATTCAAGTCTTCCCACTAGAAGAGGTACTTTAATATTCTATATGGGATAATATGGGAGAGGGAAGAATGTTTTCTTGATACCACTACCCATCGAGCCACCTCCCATGCCCTCACCTTGAGGTCAATGCTGAGCAGCCAAGTGAGCTTGGTCTTTGAGGGACTTCCGGGCAGGGGACGGAGCACCATGCAGGTGGGGCCATGCTCAGCTCTGCAGTTGAAGCGAAATTGACTCAGGAGGACTATTCATAGTTCTCTTTTCTGTTGACCAGTAACATTTGCTACATTCTTCAGGGCCTTTTCCAGATCACATCAGAGAAGTACCCGTTGCCAAGGGTTATAAGTTAATGTTGTCAAGGTTATCAGCTCATTGGAACAAATCTTTATAGCTGGAGCAGAATCTGGAGGCGTGCTGTGGTGCCTTTTTAGTTTTCTAGGTCAAAGGGAGGCTGGGATGGTGTCTGTGTTAGTAACTGGGGCTCTAGGAAACTTAGGTATCATTGTACTAAGTACCAGCTAAATCTTAGCTCTCCCACTTGCTTTAAAAAAGTTATTGTCTTAAACTTTCTGGGAGGGTTAGGACAAACTGTTGCTATATAAGTAAGAGGCAAGCTTAACCTTCCTTCCCTGCTATGGAAAATGAGAATCTTCCTTTGGAAAAAGGCAACTGAGGGTTAGGATCAAGGACTGTTTTCTTGGAGCCAGGCTTCACACTAGGTGGGAACTTTGGAGCCCACTGTCAGTATTACCTGATGACACCTTTCTGCTCAGGCATCTCCCCAAAGTGTGTGGCCATGCCAGCCAACACACAGGTGGAGCCTCGGCGCTTGGCACAGCGCACACTCACGAAGTCACGGGGCCCCACGAGGTTTCCTGCTGATTCTGCAGCCAACTCATGGGTGATGACTGTATCTTTTCCAATCTTCTGCAGGACCTACCAGGCCACAGGGAACCAGAATCAGCACTCAGCCGTACGTGGGCTAAGGCACCACCCATAGCTGCAGCTCCTTCCTTCTTTGTTCTGCCCTTCAGATCAGGCTCTTGTGGGTCCTTCCCACTCACACCTGGATTCTCCTCACCTTGATCTCCTTGACATTGGGGTTCCACTCGCCCATGGCCTCCATGCGTTCTACAAGTTCTTCATAGAGCCTTTCCATGGGCTGGTCCAGCACCACCTCCAAACGGAATACCTTGCCCACATCTGGGACAACTTTACTCAGCACTTTGTCCCCATTCATCTGTCATGATGGAAAGAAGCCCAGGATAAAGTTTAGAGAAAAGTTATTTCTAGCAAAGGGCACATTGACCATGCTAGGCAAGGTAGGAAGGGGAAGAGCAAAGAGGACTTTTAAGCATGAGGAAGCCTGGAACTTCTTTTTTTTAAAAATATAATTAATATATATTTTACATTGCTTATTTTTGTATAGTGTTCACTTTCTCCTCTCAGGTGTAGTCCCCATAGAATTCCCACCACCAATTCACCTGTGCACCATCGCCTTACTCCCTCATACTCTTACCTCCCCTGTTTTGATCTCGCTCCCTCTCCCTCTCCTGCAGAATGCTCTGATTTATAGTTGCCTGTTAATTTTGTTCTTTAAAAAAAAAATTGTTAGTGTTTTTCCCAATCCCTTATTTGGTTCCCCTATATTCCTCCTATAAGTGAAATCATCTGGTATTTTTCTTTTCCCTTCTGACTCACCCGTTGCAGCAACATGGATGGAGCTAGAAGGGATTATGCTCAGTGAAATAAGTCAGATGGAACTGCTTCTGATTAAATCAGACTAGGTAATCTTTTCTTGCCACAGCCTCATAATCTGCTAAAGACTTGGCAAGTAGACTATTCCTTGGACATTTTCTTGGGGACAAATGTTAGTGTAGGTAAATCCAACTGAAAAGGCCCTTTAGAAAGCTCAAGCGTCCTGAAAGATACAAAGCTGAGAATGGAAAAAAATCTGGTCTAAACCAGCTATGACATAGATAAAATGTTGGGCTCTTGAAGATTATTTTAGTCCAGTACCTCATTTTTTTTTAAAGATTTACTTATTTATGCATACAAGAGCTGGGGTGTAGGCCAGAGGTGGGGGTAGGGGTGGTGAGAAGATTCACCAGAGACAGTGGGGAGCAGAACAAGCAGATTGACTGAAATACACTGCTGAGGGGAGCAGCAGGAAAACAGGAGAGGTCTGCTGTGCCATGTGGGAAGCTCCCGGGCTGGGGATCGAACTTGTGCTGCAGTGGCTGCCAGTACCTTCACAGTGCTGAGACAACCCCTTGTGCCACCAGGGAGGCCCCAATACCTCATTTTACACCAGAAAGATGTTGAACTAGAAAAAGTGAGTTTCCCAGGGACCCTTAGTAGGAGCAGTGCTGGGCCTAGATCCCATATTCCCTGACTGCCCAGTGTCTTCTGAGAACTTTGGAGAAGAGGTTTTACCTGAACTTTGGGCAATGGGCAGCACATTAGTTTTTGGTGAAGATACAGCCAGCAAACTTTCAAAAGAACCACTGACTTTAAAACGTGCCTTGGTGCTGGCTCCCAGTGAAGTGCCATGCTTAGGAGCAGAGAACCCAAGAGGACTTGGGCTACCTGTGTTCCAGTTCAGTCTTACCGCAAGTGAGCTTGGGTCACCCAGGCACGGTGACTAGCATAGACACTGCATGTTGCACTGGAACTTCTGACCCAGAGTGAAGAGGTCTCTAATGGACATAACTCCCCATTGCATGGTCTCTTGAATGGGTACACACATATTTTTCTTTAATTTATGTTTATGAGCTGGGGTACAGGCCAGAGGCGTGGGGCGGTGAGAGGGTTCACCAGAGACAGAGTGGGAAGCAGAACAGGCAGATTGACGGAAACACACTGCTGAGGGGAGCAGCAGGCGAGACAGAAGAGGTCTGCTGCACCATGTGGGAATCTCCCTGGCCGGGTGTTGAATTCGCATCACTGCTGCCGACAGCTCCACAGCGCAGCACTTAACTGCTGCGCCACCAGGGATGCCCAGGTACACACGTATCTGGAGGGCAGCTAAAACTGTTTCTTTACCTCAAGTCTCCAGAATGTCTGATGAGGGAAGGGGATGAGTATCTGAGGATATATTCTTGGGAAAGGAGAGTTCGACTTAAAATGCCTTGCTGCCAGTGACTGCTGCATGTGACAGGAATGTGAGAAGAGCAGAGACTTTTGAAGATGGCAATGGAATAGTGAACTATAGGTTCCTCCAGGACCACCCTTACCTGCTGGTTCTCCTCCTTCCAGCCCTCCTGGTTGCTGAAGATGCCCAGGGCCTTCTTCATGGCCTCCTCTCCCTGCTGGATGTAGGCCAGCTCCTGGTCACTGTAGAGAGTCTCTTCCAGCCGAGACCCTGGACATAGAGCTGAGGGTCAACCAAGCTTCCTTCCAGTTCCCTGGCCTCCCACCAGCTTGCATCCTTTGATCTCTGGGCCTCTCTTTTCTTTGAAGAGCCAAGACTAAAGTCACACAGTCTAGCCTGCAGGTCAAGTTGGACACAGCAGCTGCAAGTGACAGGGAGGGGATCTGGCATTGAGGAACATTATTTTAAAATGAGTGAGAGGTGGGGAACAAGGCAGGAGAGGACACAGTGCTGTATGCAGTGTTTGCACCCTGCAAGCCTCCTACCACTGGCAGAAGCCCAGAAGCCTCAGCACTTACCAAGCAGAGAGCTCCGACGTCTAACCTGGTTAATCCATGCACTGGGCGTTGGACCCCCCAGTGCCCTTCGGTTCAGCTCCTGGCCAATGGCCAGCACAGCTTGGTGTCTCAGGCCTGCAGGGAGGGAAGGAAACTGTTGCCCAGGAGCCAGAGGGCCCCTCAGAGATGGACCATCCCACCCTCATCTTGGCACAAAGAAACTGATTTGGAGAGGACTCTCAGGACCACAGATTCCTAATATGGACCTGAACTAGAGCCAGGTCCTCAACTCCAAGTTCAGTGCTCCTTATACTACACTATACACTAGGCAGCCGCCACCTCCCAGAAGTAAGTCTACTGCCTTCCATCTTGGCTGGCCAGGCGTGGCCCTACTGAGGGTGGAGCTGCACAAGAGCCTGCTGCAGTTGCCTTCATGCAAGGAGGAGGAGCTTTGTTCAAACAACCAGGAAAATGCTGCTTCAGAAGGAGAATAAAGACATCCCCTGAGCTCTGTGTGCCGCAAGCGTCTGACCCAGGTAAGTCTTATTGATGGCGTGGAACAGCCTCACTGCTGGTGCTGGTCTTCCAAGCCTGGCTTCTAAAGGGTAAAAGCTTATTTAACCCAATGCAATTGGAAAGGGTTTGTTTAAGTTTCATTGTGTGCCCTGCAGCAGCAGCAGGGGGTTGACTCATAACCTTGGGTCCTGGCTCTCCCAAGTGGCCTTTAGTAACTGGTTTGTGCCTCCTCTTGTCTGTATGGTGATAATAAGGCTTCCCCACCCCACCCACTTTCTCTCTGGCTTGCTCCTGCTGTTTTACTCACCTTCCTTTCTCTCCCCATCTCCTCCCTGCTCACATCAGGCTTGTGAGCACTGTTGGAGTCAAGGCTATTATCTACTCCTACTGCTGTGGCTGAGACCTTTCTGGTACCCTTGAGACCCCTCCTAGAGGAAGGCAAAGCCAGGAAGAGTTCAAGTAATATTGGCACCTGGAGGGCCACCAGAAATGACACAATCTGGGAGGGATGCGGGTATTTTAGTATCCAGCCTGTCTTCAGGTGGGGAAGTGGAGGCCCAGAAGGGAAGAGACTTGCACAGGCTTACCAGCACAGAGGTGTCACTGGGGTCAGAACTGAGTGGCCTGACCCCCCTTCCAGCCCTTCTGCATTAAAGCACATGGCCTGAGAGCGCCTGTTCCCCCCCCAGCCCTCCTCTCTGGGGAACTCACCCTTCAAGTTGCGCACGTGTCGGTAGGAGCTCCCGGCACACAGCTTAAACGTTGCTAGGAGCATTGCAGCAGTGGGGCAGAGGTGGGAGCTGTGCTGCTGCTGCTTCGGCTCTTGCAGTGGCTTCTTCTGTCCTTCCTGGGCCTATCAAGGTCTACCTCTGGGTCGTGCAGCTGTGGCTGAGACCTGGTGTGATCTGCGTCTTAAATGCCCCCAGCTGAAGGCTGTGCTTCATCCCTGGGAGATAAAAAAGCCATCATTCACCGTGCAAAGGAAGGGGTCAAGGATAGAGAGATTGCCTCAGAGCTGCTTTGGCCATTTGTGGGGAGCGGTTGGGGGGATGGTGAGGAGTGTGCAGAAAGGAGTAGGGAGGTTGGTGCCTGACTTGGGTGGATGGAGGGGAGAGAAAGAGAAGCAGCTGTGATGCAGGCAGTTTAGAAGAAAGCCATAGCATGGCGTTTCTCAAATGGCACCAGGATTCTGGTAAAAGGCAGATTTCTAGCCCTTGTCCAGGTCAAGAATTGAGGTTCAGAAACCTGCATTTAAAAAAAAAAATGTCCAGGTCACTTCCATGCAGGTATTCTGTGAACCGCACACCCTACATTGGTAAATGCTGCCCTGTGGGGTGTGGACCGGGGTGTCTGCTAAGAGAGTCTAGTGAGTCAAAGTTTGGTAGAGGACAGCTGATCCCCAGATGGGGAGCCTGAAGTTCAGAGTCCAAAGGACTTGTAGTATGTTGAACAGCGGGTCAGTGACAGGGCTGGGACAATACAGTCCGTTTTTACACTGTTCTTCCTGCCACCCCAGGATATGACTGTGTGCTCAGCTTCAATTATTTACCCTTACATTTATAAAATCAACTTTATCAGAGTCCTGTTCTTGCCTTCTTAGGGGTTTGTGCTGGGCAGGCATAGTACCTCAGGGTTGAGTCCTGAAAGCTCACAGAGCAGAGGGTAGAAATGACTAGAGATGCCAGGAGAAGGCACCTGGGCAGCCATGTCCTGTAACCTTCCTCACATTTTGGGGAAACATAAGACTGGCATGTGCTGAAATGTCGAAAAGACACAGTACTGAACTGCTCCCCTCAGTATTTGCACTTTGGGGCCTCTGTTCTCTTAACCAGGGACTCAGGATGCAGCTGAGTCTCCTCCAACATCCCAACCGTACTCCCCAGACCCCATGAGAGGGATGGCCTCCAAGCCTGAGTGCTGGAATTTGACCAAATCTTTTCCCTCTAAGGTTGACCTTGAGGTGGTTTTTATTTTTATTTTTTTAAAGATTTATTTATTTTTGCATACAGCCTGGGGTACAGGCCAGAGGCGTGGGGAGGCGAGAGGGTTCACCAGAGACAGAGTGGGGAGCAGAACAGGCAGATTGAAACACACTACTGAGGAGAGCAGCGGGGGAGGCAGGAGAGGTCTGCTGTGCCATGTGGGAATCTCCCTGGCCGGGCGTCGAACTTGGGTCACCGCTGCCAGCAGCTCCACAGCGCAGTGCTTAACCGCTGAGCCACCAGGGAGGCCCTTGAGGTTGTTTTTAAGCCAGATTCACCTGGCAAGAACATCAGGGGTTGAGAGAGTCAGACTGGATTTGCTCCTGACCTGGGGTCTGCCTCCTATATGAAAGAGTTCTGTGTCCTCTCACCACTGCTGAGAGACAGAAGGAAGGCCTAAAAATTGGAGAGCGGTGGCAGGTCTCCACTGGCTCTTCCTGTCTCCCTCACTCCATAAAAAATGAAAGGACAGGATCTGCTGAGAACCAGCCAGGGTGCCTAGAGCCCACACTAAACAGGGCAGGCCCACCCTGCCCCCCATTCCAATGGGGAAAGGGTGGGCTGTCAGCCTCTGCTTAAACAGTGGAAAGGGGTCCAGCAACCCTCTTCCCGGCTCCTCACTGAGCAGTGAGTTCTTGGAGACACCTTGGACTGTAATTCAGGACCCACTGTGTTCCCTTCTCTGTCAAGCCTTCCTTTGCCATCCCGATGTTCTGGAATAGCTTATCCCTCTGACTCAGATCCTTACCATCAGCACCACTAGAGCGGCATATCTCGGGTGCTGATTCATTAACTGTGTGTTTGCTGATCTCTTTTGTGGAACTGTTTCTCCCCAAAGCAAGCACCCTGTCTGCCTCCCTTCTCACCCCCAGCACTCAGCTCCAGACTGCTGTATTGGGTGACCAATGGGGAAGCAGCTGGGGGGTGGGGCACAGGGGCATTTTTTGACTTGGCTGACCTGTCTGTAGGTTGTGTTTCCAGTCCTTGCAGAATTCCAGGGAAGCCAGCACTGGAGGGGGAGTTGGTCTCTATAGTTCGTCCCCAGCCTGTGGCCTTTGCCTTTCATAGACATGGAGAGGGCATTCTGAGAAGACTAGATACCAGCTACTCTAGGACTCTCCTCCCTACAGGCTACACGTGCACCTGAATCACGTGTGCCTCAGTGGAAGTGGTGGGGAGTGGGTTATTATGAGGCAGATCATGCAGATAATGTTCAAGGCCCTGCTGTTGCCATCCTGTGGAGAATTATGGCTGCTATGAGAGAGGAGGTGAGATGGGAGACTGGAGGACTGAGACACATGGCTGTTGCTGATGTCAGAGGCTGCCACTGACTCACAGAGGGCCAAGGCCCTCTTCCTCATCCTTTCCAGGCGGGATGACTAGTTAACTCTCACTTTCCCTCTGAGCAGTAAGATGGGGGAGGAGGTCTGGGAATTTCCTCTCGTTCTAGACGTCATCTGTATCGGGTTTTCCTTTTGGATAATGACCAAGCCCTTAAGGGAGGAGACCAGATGGACACAGGTCAGGAAGATGGCAACTAGAGATTTGGCTCAGGAGTGCAGAGTGCTGGAGAAGGCCCCAGGGTGAAGGGAAGGGAGGAAGCAGGACTTAGGAGCAGAAAAGAGGACACCACTGATTCATCTATTCATCAATTGTGTATTGAGTGTCCACTGAATTGAACTAGAAAATTATGAGGAAAAATGAACCATATGGGCAGCTCTCCTACCCACTTGTTACTTTGCAGGTGTTTCTTTTCACAAAACTTTTCCCTTTGTAAAGCAGTAGCAGCAGCAGCAGCAGCTCTGGCTGGTTACATCTGGGCTAGCATCTTCTCCTTTCCCTAATAAATTTGTCCTTTTAAAATGGCATGTTCTCCAATGGCCTGTTCTTTCTTCTGAGAAGGCAGCAGAAAGTTGTGTCAAGTTTGACTTGCTGGATTTAAGGTTTTATGGATTACTCCCATTAGAGTACATTTTCTGTAATCCAGCACTTAATTCCTCTATCTGGTTGGTCATCTTTATTACACAGGTGTCATTATCATCAAAGGCAAGTGTAAGTTTGTTGGGGGGGATGGAATTGATATTGAGTCTCGCAAAGGGTGGGGATTCTGCAGATTAAAGTGGGGAACATTGACAGTCCCTTCTCTGCCAGGCACTATTCTAAGCTTTGCACATATTCACTCACTTCATTCTCACAATAAGCACCCAAGGGGTTGGCACTACTATTGTCCCTATTTTATAGATGGGAACTTAGTCTCTGAGAGGGGCTGCTGCTCAACCCATTTCAGAGAGCAGGATGCCAAATCAGCAAGGAGCTAGTCTATGCTCTTAGTTATACATCTGAACCTTTTATTATTCTCCATCAAGTCTTTTTTTTTTTTAAAGATTTATGCATACAAGAGCTGGGGTGTAAGCCAGAGGGGTGTGTGTGAGAGGATTCACCAGAGACAGAGTGGGAAGCAGAACGGGCAGATCTACTGAAATACACTGCTGAGGGGAGCAGTGGGTGAGACAGGAGAGGTCTGCTGCACCATGTGGGTCAGCTCCCTGGCCAAGGATTGAACTCATGCTGTAGTGGCTGGCAATAGCTTGATAGCGCTGAGCCTATAACCCCTGTGCCACCATGGAAGTCTGCAACCTCAGTTTAAAATAGGTTTATATTTAGTCTTTTTGGCTAAAATCATACCTCTTTCAGATTTAGCACAATTCTAGTAGGTTGGTGTCTCTGGGAGTCAGTTGCGATGGTAGGACATGTATGCATTTGCTTTTATCACATTCATCCCTCCTCAGCTCACTCCAAGGTGACAGCCCCATACTAGGCTGTCCTACTCTTAATTGTAAGCAAGGTTGTTTTCAGCTTCAAGCTGGAGAGCTGTTCAGTGTTAGTGATCGGCCTGCAACATCTACAATCAGAGTAACTTCACCGGGAATGCTGGCATCTAATGGGAAAGTTAAACGAACTCATCTTTAACATGCCTTTTAAAAGATGAGAAAATGTCCCGCAGCTATGTATATACTTACACTTATGTACATATTTAGACTCTTTTTGGGGGAATGGGGGCAGGATGTGGGGAACTGTTCCTCAACTGCCTATTTTCTTGCCTGCGATCCATTCCTTGAGTGGTGCAGTCACTGTGGATCTTATGTATAGATTTAAGTCTAGAGCTGGGAACTCTAGTAGTTATTTGGGGCGCCTACACTCCCGTCTGGGCTGTGCTACCTTAGCCTGCTAGCTCACACTCCTGTGAGCAAAATTAAGACCACTTTGCTGTCTCCATCTCTTGTAGTACCTCTGGGGTTCATGCTGACATGGGTTCCCTGAGAAGTCCTCCACAATGGACAATATGAGGGTATTTGGCTCTGTAAATATCCAGGTCCTCTTGGGGCCTGGGGGAGGGGAGCAGATACTATGATTTAAACTTAGCCAAGAGAATAGTCTTATATTCAAGAGCCAAGGAAATGGGGGGAAAAAAAGACCAGCTGGAAGAATTAAGCTATGCTGCTATACTCTGCATCAGAATAAAGATGGTCAGGAAAGGATCTTCTGTAGATCTTACTTCTTTTTCTTCCTTGAAAGCAGTCTCATGGGAACCCATATCAGGAGAAACTATTAATCATAAAAAATATGAACTGGGGTTGATTCTGATTCTAATAATAGAAGAAACTACCAGCAATGGTCCAGGAAAAGAGCACCAAATACTAATATCTACAAAAACCCTAGGATGGGCAGAGCTGAAGGTGAGCCATTGCACTGAGCAGCTGGGGAAAAAAACAAAGGAAGCAGTTTAGTTTCATCCTTTAGATCTTAGCTGCTGTGGCCTGTGTGACAAAGGCCATTCTAAAAGCAATACATTATGCATAGTGATCAAAACCTTCTTTGGCATAGAAATTCTAATTGTAGGGCCTCCCTGGTGGCGCAGTGGTTAAGCCTTCGCTGTGGAGCTGCGCAGCTGTCGGCAGCAGTGATGTGAGTTCCACGCCCGGCCAGGGAGAATCCCACATGGTGCGGCAGACCTCTCCTGCCTCGCCCGCTGCTCCCCTCAGCAGTGTATTTCTGATCTGCCTGTTCTGCTCCCCACTCTGTCTCTGGTGAACCCTCTCGCCGCCCCATACCTCTGGCCTGTACCCCAGCTTGCATGTATAAATAAATAAATCTTAAAAAAAAAAATTCTAATTGTAGAAGTTAACACTTTGTGGTCCGCTCACGTATTAGTACGTGTTTTTGTCACCAGCATCAGGTGGCCGCTCATGTATTAATACGTGTTCATCTAGTCTCCGGTTTTTCACGCCACGGTGGATTTATTTGGAACTATTAGGAACTATTTCTTTGATCGTACTCAGTCTAGAAGCTTTACACATTGTTTTGGTGAAAGTGTAAGGTGTTTTATGAGAGATACTACAGTTTTTTTAATATCCAGTTCAGCTCTGTGTGTTTTATTGAATGCTTATACCATGTATGCGGTGACACAGAAAATGGCCGGCCCCAAGGGCTGGTAAATTTAAAGGGCAACGGAACACAAAGTGTTAAGTCCTTTTTCTTTTTTTTAACAAATTACAAATCATTATTGCATTTGGAATTGTTTGAAGGAGACTGGAAAAAAGATAACTGCCCTCAATCAACGTATCTTGCGGGTATCTGAGATCTTGAAACAGTGGTGGTCATAAAAACAAAAGCTTTTAATTCTGCTGATTGTCAAAGAATATGTTCTTATGGTCAGACAGACATGTTTTTTCAAAAGCTAGGGATGGGTTTTTAGCCTTTTGTGTGGGTACTTGAGAACAAAGTCTGGCTGTTAATAAGGTTACTGGCAAAACACATTAGGATAAACCAGTAAGTACAATTGTTTCTTCATAAATAATCTATTTTAAAACTATCCCAATGATGATTAGAAATCAAATGCTTATAGGCATTTTGAGCATAAAATGTTAAGTACATGTCATACTATAATTCAGACATAGGAACTAGATAAAAATTATCTTTGGAAAAGGAAGTTTCTATTCAATAGGCTATAAAAAGGAAATATCTGGAATTATTCTACAGTTTAAAAAACAAAACAAAAACCCAAAAAACAAAAGGCTCAGTGACTTGCTCAAGCCCAATATGCCAGAGATCAAAATCAGAATTTTTAAACCTGTCTTGTAAATACAGTTCAGTAAATAATACTACTTTCTTATTTGTCACACTATGTAATCATTACTTTCAACAGATATAGCAGAAAACTGGCACCACCATGGGCTGTTAGTCAGGTTACGTGTTAAAAACACCCTAGATGCATCAGCCACCCAAACCCTTTTCATTTTGTCCTCTTTTTTGATGAAAACATAGCATAAGAGGTTGAAGACTCAATCCAAAGGACTAGAAAACTGATCAGCAGAAGGTCAGAGAAAAAGTGACTTTAGGAAAACACTAGATCTCAAAGGAATTTAATTTGGAATAGCTATTGAAGCAGGAACAAGAGCAGCAGTGATGTTTCTCAAACTGAAGTTTCTACAACAATCAGTATCTGCAAACCTCTGAAAGCTCCGTATACAAGCCTGAAAGTTTTAATCAGATACAAACATGAAAGAAGAGAGTGTAGAACTTTCAAAGTAACTAGCCACCTGGATCTGTGATGAAGGGGGGAAATTCAGTGTTTGTATTTATACCTTCAGGAGCTGAAAAACTTTGGTCTATTCATTGCAGTCAACTTGGATATGGGAAGTCACATGAACGTTTTGAGATTCGTATTTTATTTACAAGTAAATGAAAAATGTCCACTGTAAACTCTAATTTGAGATGAGAAGAGCAAATAGAAAGAAGTAGTTGCTGGCTCCACAATGACGAATGAAAGGAGTCCATCCATGCCTCTGTTTTTTTAAACAATGATTTTGTTATTAAAAAGGAAAAAAAAAGTCGGTTGATTTCTTCATGTTGCATATGTGGAGGAATTAAAAATAAAAATGACTTTTCAAAACTCTACAGTCTTTAGTCAGATGTGTAAGGTAACCAAGATGCTACTTTCATTCCGTGAAAGTGCAATGGTCTCTGAGTAGAAAACTTAATACTCATCTAGAGTATCTGCTCGAGGAATGGAGAGCCCTCGATCCTTCAGTGCCTGAACTTTCAGCTTCTCTGCTTCCAGCTTGGTCTGCTGTTCTACCCTTTGTTCTTCAAGAATTTCTTCAATGGACACTTGTTGGAGGGGTGTGTCGCTCTCTTTTTCCAAGTCCTATAAAACAGGCAGGTTTTAAAAACGTCACCTTATTACCAAAAATGGAAAATATTACAGATATAAAGGCAAATGGAATCCTTTATTAGGCTTGGGTTATTTTTCATAACTGACAGGGCTGAAATCTCCTCCTCCTCAGAATAGATTTAAGTTTTTCAAAGAAATGCGTGGCAAATTATTACAGAATACATATCTCTAATAAGTGTGATAACGGGTCAGTATCAGTGTGTAGAGCAAAGCTTTAGGTTATCCACAATCCTGTATTAGTCAAGATCTAACTTTTTCTAATAAAAAGATTTATTTATTTATGCATAGAAGAACTGGCCAGAGGTGTGTGAGGGGGTGTGTGTGAGTGAGAGGATTCACCAGAGACAGAGTGGGGAGCAAAACAGGCAAATTTACTGAAATACACTGCTAAGGGGAGCAGTGGGCAAGACAGGAGAGATCTGCTAACCCATATGTGGGTCAGCTCCCTGGCCAGGGATCAAACTCGGGCCCTGTTGGTGATAGCGCTGAGACCTAATACCTAGGCCACCAGAAAGGCCCTTGATTCTTATTTTTGTCTATGATTTTCAATTATAAAATTCTGGGAAGGCACCAGCACATACACAACCTCTCCATATGTGCCAGCAGCCTACCCCTGGATACTAATCTTCATATTCTGACAGGCCTCAGAACCCACAGGCAGTGGCCTATCAGATGGAGGATTCTCAATAGAGAGGTTAGAACGAAAGCCACACAAATTACCTAAACAAGCCCAATTCTGGGTCAAAAAGTTTTTAACTGCACCCAGAAAATGACATACTATTAAGTAGAACCTGCACTCACCACTCACGGTAGCAGCTGAAGGAAGACAATGTTCTGTGCTTAGTGTATGGTTTCCTGACTTTTCAGTTTGTTATTGAGTTATTTATGTGGTTATGATTCTGCTTCCCAATGATCAGTCTTATTACTTAAGGATTGTCCTTGAGGCAGAATCCAGGGACTTCTTAGGCAATGGGTTGTTTATAGACTCTAAACAGTTTCTGGGTATGAGTTTCCCCAGAATTGGTACATAATTTGCTTGAACTGACTGCTGATTCATACAACTATATAAGCATTCCTGAACCATACCTTCAGTGGTATTATGCATATATTTTGCAGCATCAAATCATAGCATAGTTAAAAAAAAGTAGTTTTCTCCACTGAAGGACTCCCAAGAAACGACTCTTTAAGAACAAGACAAGTTCACTTCTCTTTCTCACACACACACACCCCTACATAGGCACACATTTGTGCCAATGTAAATGGCACAGAAAGCATGTCCATGGTGTTTGCTAGTATAAAATGGAAGCAGAGTATATGTAAATATTTTAACTTGAATCTTTTCCCGATAGCAAAGTAGTATGTTTCCTCTTTCAAAATTAAATTCAGAAAAGCATTTAAAAAAGGAAAAAACCAAAACTATACTGTCCAGAGATGGGTTAGCCCCTCTTAATGTCTGCAGACCACTTTACCACCCCTATTCAACCAAATCTTTACATTATACAAGGAAATGACAGTTCCTGCTGCCTAAACATGCAAGAAATGATACATCAAGCCAAAAATATCAACCACAAGGGTATTTTAAAAATAAGGAAAAGGTTTTTCAGACATTTCATAGCAGCACTTGGGCAGTATTGATAGTATTAGTCATTTCAGCTGTTTCCTATATGAAGTCTCTGATTCAACCAGATCCCAGCAGAATTAGCGCCTTACTTTCTCAGATAACTTACTGTCAAAAAAAATAGCTGTGAACCAAATCACATCACACAAACTGCTTCTGTAAACCTGACCTGAGTTGTGGCAAGGATGTGCAATACCATGGGCAATGGAGTTGGGGCAGTGTGGCTGTTGGGAAATTTTATCAAAAACTTTTCAAAATAAAACAGAAAAAATTAAAATTGAGCAAACATCCAAGTTTTTTATTTTTATTTTTCTTGGAAACACCCGGTAATCATGTTTTCTATGTATATATGCATATAGATGTGTTTATTTTTATTTGTATGTCGGTACACACACACACACCCCCTTATAATAAAGATGTTTTAAGAGATTTAACTTTTCACCTGCCAGTTGGTCTTGTCGGCACAAACATACAGGTATTCCTCCTTAGCTGTGAGCTAAGGATTCAAGTAAAGCCAACCTCTATTCTCAGGACAATTAACTGAGGCCATTTTTCCACCCCACTTTAAAAGCATGGATATCATACTGTATAAGCAATGTATCTTCCCTCAAACGCTTTTTACTTTATGTCATAAAAAAGTACTTGTAACCAATTGTTCGAATGACTGCAAAATATTCCAATATATATCTTTGTTGAATTATCCTCTCATTAGGCATCAAGCTTTTTCATTTTCTGCTAATAATGACAACAGAAATTAAATATATTAATGAGCACATTTGTGTTGGACAGCATTATAACCAGTAACATCAGTCACAGGTTGCTAATGGGATCAAAATCTTTAAAATGCCCAAAGGCACTGAAACAAAGTTATTCTCTGTAGATAATTTTTTTTACAATTATCTCAGTAGATAACTTTTACAACCTAAGCTAATTTGGTAGTTTCCTGTGAGAAGCTCAGTGAAATGTGGAAAATATTATTTTCTTACTTAAAATGACAGGGAGAAAAACCTAACTAGCATGATTATCAAGACCCATAGCAGCTTAACAGTTTTCACTTACTATTTCTCCTAGTAGGACCACATTTTCTCCTCTGACCACAAAAATCCCTCGAGGAATATCACCGTATTTTTTGCCCACATGAATACGCTCCACAGTCTGATGTAGCACTAAGTTAGCTATAAATGTACAGGGAAGAAACAAACATATTTAGTTCAAATTACTGGGTACAGATCCCAAACTCAATCAGTTTTATTTTGAGTAGAAAAGATCTAACTAAATGTGAATTCCAAACTTTCTAATTCTGGGAAAAGATCAAGTTTCAAACAATCTTCTATTTCATTAGACACACCATTTAGGAGACGTTCAAGCAACTGCCAACTGGATTAAGTTGTACAGACAAACTAATAGTAATATTCTTACTAAGGTAAGAATATAAATTCTTGTATTAATTACTAGTATTAACACAGCTATTAAAAAAAAAACAGGGTACTTGAAAGACTCGAAGGCCCAACAACTGTAAAGATTAAAACTTTGGGGTTTTTGTTTTTTTAAAAAAGATTATTTCTGCATACAAGAATTGGGGTGTAGGCCAGAGGTGGGGGGGTGTTGAGAGGATCTACCAGCGACAGAGTGGGGAGCAGAACAGGCAGGTATACTAAAATACACTGCTGAGGGGAGCAGCAAGCAAGACAGGAAAGGTCTGCTGTGCCATGTGGGTTAGCTCCCTGGCTAGGGATTGAACTCATGCTGCAGTGGCTGGTGACAGCTTGAGAGCACTGAGACTTTAACCCCTACACCACCAGGGAGGCCCTTGGTTTTTATTTATTTTTTTTTGGAGAAGGAAATGCTTTTCTATGTTGTGTGAGTATGTACATGTGACTATTTACCAAAGATTTAACTTTGTTTCAGTACTTAGGATTCATTTAACTCAATGCAGGTATCCATGGGATACGATACAGCAAAAAGCTGTTTTTTCACTGTCAGATAACCACGTCTGGTCATGTAAGAATAAAGTCAGTATTTACTACTTTCCCTTTAAAGTACTCTGATGAATTTGACTTAAGGTTTAGACCACAAGCTGTTAAGATCATTTTTCTTCTTTCAATTGGTACTACCGATCCTATTTGAAGAAAAGCAGTTATCTATGCTCTCCTCTTTCTATAATTCTTACAAGTGTGTCAATTATGTTGTTTTTCCTAATGCCCAAATCCAGTGACCTAACTGATGTTCAACAAATGTTGATATGAACTGCGAAGTTCCTTGAAATAAAAAAAAAATGCAGATACAAAACAAAGACTGGGACTCCAAAGTTTAAAACCTTGAGCTTCAGACAGTATCTCCTACCTAATTTGCACTAGACAGGGAGGGATTACCTTCAGTGCAGGAACTGCTTTGGAATAGTCGAACCCAAATCAATGTGCAAATGAGCAACTTTTTCAGTGAAATGAGTTTATTTCTATTGTCTGGCTCCCTCTAATGGGGAAAATAAAAGAATAGTCCAAAATATTTAATCATGTTTTAGTGAAAACCAGTTTTAGAAAAATGAGCTTGTAAATACAAGTTTTCGAACCAACTAATCTTAACTTCTAATAGAAAACAATGATGTTAATGATTCAAATCAGTGTTCCTTTATGCCAGACAACAGTAGAAAAGTTAAACATAAATTTCAAAATGAAATAACACAGAAGACCAACTCTTAAAATCCAGAGTATAAGAGAAGTTTGTAACTAATACATACCAAATTGATCAATGCTTCTTAAAAAGCCTATTAGTGTCCTTCCATCTCGAAGCAGAACCAAGTGCTTTTCTGGGGAGAGGAAATAAGATCTTTAAAAATAAAAACTGTTGGCTTCAGTGAGTTTACACAGTAAAAACAAAGTTAAGAGCAGTTTAATCAATATCACTTTCTCTTTCAATGCATTTAAAGTAGAGGACATTGAGAAAATGGAGGGAAGACCAAGGCAGCCTGTTTTTTTTTTTTTTTAGATATAAAATCAGTGTTGAAAAGAATCAGAGTAATATGGAAGAGAGGGGAAAGGACTGGCTGGCCTACACACTGGTTTCATAGTTAAACACCCCACCTCCCGAATCAATGTGTATATGTCCAAATTGAGAAATCTGATCTAGCTATAACCTTTCTGATCTTAATTCTAGAATTATATTCCAAAATTGTATTATATGAAAGAACTTCCAGTTCACACTTTGTTTGAAATCATAGGTTTTAGATAAAAACAATGGCTCAGACATTTAAACTGAGGACATTGATAAGCAAGAGCAAAAATTCAATATTTATTGCGAGTTACATGCTGTTCTGGTATACAAATATACAGTAGGGAATAAGACGTAAAGAATCATCAACCTTATGAACTTGCATTTCTGGTGGAGGAAGACAAACAAAAAATACCTCTTGTAGTAAACACAATGGAATAGTACACAAGATAGCAGGATAATATGAAAAGAGAGAGGAAGTAGCTACAGGAGAGAAGGTGGCTAGGGTAAACCTCTCTGAAGAGGTGTCTCTAAGCTGACACCAAAAAGAATAAGCCAGTCATTAGAAAAGTCAGCAAATTCATTCATTCATTTAAAGTCATGCATTAAGTACTTTCCAGATGCAGAACAGAAGAACCAGGCAGTGTTTCTTTCCCAAAGGAAAGTCTTCCTTGGGCTATAATTAAGTGGGACAAGAAAACAATTCTTATTTATATGAGACTGAGGTAACTATATCAAGCTGGAGGAGGTATCAGGGCTGGCCCCTTGAAAGATAATTTTTGGCCATGGCAAGAGAGGAGGAGGGAAATCTGTCATTTGGGCAGGAGGAAAAAAAAAGATGTATTCATGTATTTGTGTAAAAGTCAAGGGTATGAAGAGAAATAACAGGAGATGAAGTAAAAAAAGTACTTGCAATTTGAGTATGAATTTCACTTCACAGGATACAAGACAACATTGAAGATTAAATTGGCAGAATAGGAAGAGCAGTTACAAAGCTATTCTGGGAGTCTGAGATATGAAAGAGACTTGAACCAAGTAGAGATGGGAAAAGAAAAAAATGACAAGACTAAGACTGTGTTATTATAAAAAAGTGATGGGATTTGTCAACTGAGTTTGGATATGTGGGTATGTGTGAGAGCAGGGTGCTGAATGGATGAATTAAAGACAGGAATCTGAGTCATGTCAGAGAGACCATTCCAAAAGTTGGGAATAAAAGAAGCTAGCTCAGGTGAAGAGTTATTAGCTGTTTATGATTATGAAGTGCTATCAGGACACCTCTGTGGAAATGTCAATAGGCAGAGTTGGAAATGTCAAAGAGGTCAGAATTAGAGGAATTTTGGATAAACACACAGAGATGATATAATTATTAAAACCCAAGACTTCTAGAGATTTAAGAGAAGCAGCATACTGAAGATGGCACTCAAGAGACTGTTGTAGGGGAACAGAGTTGGAGAGGCAAGAAAATCATCATGCAGTGTCAGAGACTTTAAGAGAATAGAATTGAGAATACAGTGGTAACAGCATCACAATGCTACCAGGGGAGAGAAGAATTCTGAAGAGCGTATCAGCCTGATGCCTTTTAAATTGAGTGTTAGTAGAGCACTGGTAACAAAAATCACATTGCAGGTGTAATAGAGGTGATCTATTACAGGTGGTCAGGAAGGGGAGTCAAATTGGAGATAAGTTTGGGACGAAAGATAGGAAAAAGGGTTGGGAATTTGATGAGGAGACATTGAGGAAAAAAATGTGAGATGGACAAACAAGAACATCATGTAGGGAATGATGGGAGTGGGGGGATAAGATAGGAGAGAAAAAAATATTGTTGGAAGATTCCAGAAGCAATTGGAAGGAAAAGTAATGAAAAATACAAACAGAAAAGAATACATCCTATCAATGTGAAAATACAGAAAGAATGACTGCAGAAAAAGGAGTAAAATGTGTGTGAGGGGCAGTGAAGTGCACATTATGAAATGGCTTCAAACTTTTCAGTAAAGGAGAGGTGCTGGAATCTACAAAGGTCTGAGACAAAAATTATTTTTAGTAAACTGTTAACATGTATTAAGAGGTCTTATAATTCAGATGTATAAGAAGAGGTGGGAGTACAGGACATTCTTAAAATAAAAAATTTCATTACACAGTGGTTGCTCATATATGAATTTCGCCCAATTTTCATTAACTTTCCCTTCAATGGCAAGATAAACGTTTGGATTAAAAAAAATAACCTCTTGGTAACTACAGAAAGACTACTCAATCCATAAATTCACTCTAAATTTGTATATATAACTGTAGAGATAGTTGAACCTCGTTGGAACTGTGTGTAAATCATTTTGCAGCAATTACAAGTTAATGGGAGATTTAACAGATTAAAAAAAAGCTGCTTGAGGAATAATTCGCCCAGTTGTAAAAAAATGAAAGGACTATTTTAAGTGGCTACTCTTGTACAGGACTGAATTCTTCAGGAAAATGACTAGGAATATGGGAGCTCGTCTCAGTAAAAGAAAACAGGAAAAAAATAAGTTTGAAATGATTCAGTCTTTCCAGAAAAGTCAATACCTCGTCTGGCAGTGGTCTCTATTACTAAAACCTGAAAGTACTAAAGACTCGAGGGTGAACGAAGACTGCGAATGGCCACATTTGCCAATTAAGTTCAACTGCTTTAATCTGAATACTTTCGTTTCTTAAATCCTTTCTCTAAGTATTCTCATCCAGCCACCAGTAACAATCTGGTACTTTGAAACGCTGTAGGTGGAGAATGGACTGAAGAGAAGTCCGCCGGGCAACTTCCCTGTTTGGGCCTCAGCAGCCCGGTTCCTCGGAAGCAGGAATGTTTGGCTGACCAGCCGGGGGACCGGCGGAGGCTGAGAGGGGCAGGACAGAAGTGGACTAGGAGGTGGGGAAACGGCGGGTCCCGTGGCTTCACCTCATGGAGGATGTCAATGCCAAACACCCCGAACTGAGCTAAAAGCACACCGCCCGCCGGGCCTCAGGCTTATTTAACGAGCTTCCTCCGAAGAGGCACCCGTACGGGAGGAAGGGTCTCACTCGGGACTTCGCCCAGAGAAGGTGAGCTACTCACTGTCGATGTCCTCGATGAGGCTGGCGGTACCAGGCATATAGTTCATTTTGAGCTAAGATAAGGCTGCAAAGTACAGTGGCGGTGCGCCAGTGCGTCCAACACTTCCTTCTTCCTACCGAAGTCGCCGCCTTGGCGGGACCGGGACGGGACCCACACCCGGTCCAGCAAGTCTGCCCCGGCTTTCAGCCGCCGGGGCAAGCCGGAAACTCCTCCATATTAGTCCCACCCACTTCCGGAATCATGTGCCCATTCCCAGGAAGAGGCGGGGCCATCGTGCCGTCTCGGGATACCCTTTCCTCAGCCCCTGATAGGAAGGTAATCTAGGCTGGCTAGATTGTCGGGGAATATGTTCACCTCTTTAAGAAACACGGTGCTACCTCTCGCCTTCCGGTTTCCTAAACCCGAGAGTCACGGACTTCCGTCTCTCCTTTCAGAGCTCGGCAGCAGTAGAGGCGGGACGGGGCTTGGGATTGGCTGTTGTCGGCCGACCCCCTTTACTGTTGTCCATTCGCTTTCTCCGGCCGGCGCCTGCGCAATGGGCTAGTCTTGGGGGGCGGGAAGCGTTTAGGGGCAGTGGAGCCCATGTCGGCCTTGAGGCGCTCGGGCTACGGCCCCAGTGACGGTCCCTCGTATGGCCGCTATTATGGGCCTGGGGGTGGAGATGTGCCGGTGCACCCACCTCCGCCCTTATATTCTACTCGCCCAGAATCTTCCCAGCCTCCCATTTCCTGGAGGGTACGCGGGGGCGGCCCGGCTGAGACCACCTGGCCGGGGGAAGGCGGAGGAGGCGATGGTTACTATCCCTCTGGAGGTGCTTGGTCGGAACCGGGCCGAGCTGGAGGAAGTCACCAGGTAAGCTTTTCACCGTCTGATTCGGGGGGGATCTGACCCGCGCCATGTCGGGTGGGGGCGGGGGCGGGAGGGCCATTGGGATTGATAAACCTACAGAGTTTGTGATGGATCGGGTTTCATATTGTATTTGTTTACCTTATGGGGTCTTGGGAGTCAGACACCGGGATTACGTATGGGGGGATATGCTTGTGTTCTCTTTGCTCCTCCTTTTCTGCTTCGACCATAATAAGTATGTTTGTTATCATTAAACAAGAAAAAAAATAATCCTGCACTGACTTGCCAAGCCTAGTGGCAGACTGCGGAATCTCTCGCCCGGGAATGATGTTAGGCTGGAGTGACCTGACTCTGCTTCCGAGCTCTACCAATTTATCCTGCGTGGCTCGTCAGACGGGCCCTCCGGGAGAAGGGAGGTGGCTGCAACCTCTGCCGTCACTCAGTAACCCCTCCCGCGGGGAAGGAACGGGAAGGAGGGGGAGAGATGTGGGCATTTAGCCCTTTGCTCCCTAATGCTTTGCCGGGGATCTTAGAGATCTTAGAGAATCTTAGAGAATCAGTATTGGGAAGCACCTTTACGTGGATTGTTTAATCTTAATGAGGACTGCAACAGCGTCCGGATTTTACGATTAAAGAACCGTTGGCTCTGAGGGATTAACTCACTTGCTCAATATACTAGGACTTAAAATACTTTTTATTCTTGTAGTCCTGCAGGAAATGGACTTCTGTTTTGTTAGTTCAATATTCTTAGTAGAGAGTTATCCTTATACGGTGGGGGCACACTTCTCTTTTGGTACAGGAATGATACTATCCTCATTGGTTGAAAATGTAGTAGACATTCTCATACATTGCTGGTAGGAATGTAAAATGGTTCAGTGCTTTGGAAAACAGTTTGGCACTTCCTCCAAATGTTAAGTATAGAGTTAGCATATTACTCAGCAAATCTGCTTCTAGGTAGATACTCAAAAAATCTGAAAACATATGTCCAAATAAAAAATTTTACATGTTTGGCTATTCAGAATGTGGAAAATAATTCAAATGTCTTATCAACTGATGAATTAATAAAATAGAATGTATTCATACAATGAAATTATTTAGCCATGTAAAGAAATGTACTGATATATTCTACGATGTGGATGAACCTTGAAAACAACATGCTGCATGAAAGAAGCCAGTCACAAAGACCACATAATTTATTTATATGAAATACCCAGAAGAGGCAAATCTGCAGAGACAGATTAGTGTTTGCCAGGTTCTAGGGGATTGAGAACCTTGGGAGTGATAGATAAGGATATGGGATTTCTTTTTGGGGTGATGAAAATGTTCTGGGATTATATAATGATGATGATTGCACAGTTTTAAATATATACCAAAACCCACTGAATTGTACACTTTGAAAGAGTAGGTTTTATGGTATATTAATTATATCTTTAAAAAATTGTATGAAAAAATGAGAGTGAGAGGTTAGTTGTGGGGAAAAGTTCATGTTTTCTACATGTGGAATTAAGTAGGCTGTGATACTTTAATCCCGTGGTAGTGATGAAATGCTTGATCTGTAAGTAGGCAAACTAGAACAAAGATCAGTTGAAGGGAAAGAGAAGCGAATCGCTAAATTGATGACTTGTATTTGGGCCCACTGTATTATCAAAACAAAAGTGTGTTTTCAGGATGAGGTTACAGAAATTAAAATTTTAGGTCCCCATGGCTCAGCAGACCTCTCCTGTTTCATGTGCTGCTCCCCTCAGCAGTGTATTTCTGTCCAACTGCCTGTTCTGCTCCCCACTCTGTATCTAGTGAACCCTCTCACCACCCCACACCTCTGGCCTGTACTCCAGCTTGTATGCATAAATAGATCTTTAAAAAAAGTAAGATTTTAAGGAGTTGTTAGTTATGGTTAGAGTATAGGTATGCACTTGGGGTGAGTGATGGTAATTAAGTAGTTGGAGATAAAGCTGGAATCTGTAATTGCATCTGTAAACCATTTAGAGTTTGGCTTCTAGGTTGACTCTGAAACTTACGAAGTAGAGGATGGTAATTTCTTTAGCAGCAATAGAAAACTAATACAAAAGATATGCATGTTGTCATAGATATTGCATCCCCCCCCCATTGTATTGCTTGTCATACGTTTTACATTTTATATAATCAAACCTAACAAACTTAAGGGGAAAAAAAGGATATGAGAACCTATATAGCCTTGCTACTTAAAAAGTGTCTTCCATGGACCAAAACCTTCAGTGTTGCTTGGAGACTGTGAATGCAGACTCTTCTGTTTCTGACTTGTTGCAATTTATTTTTTAAGTTTCAGAAGTTTGTTTTTGTTTTTTACTGCTGCAATTTTTTTAAAAAAGATTAATTTATTTATGCATACAAGAACTGGGGTGTAGGCCAGACGCGTGGGGTGGTGAGAGGATTCACCAGAGACAGAGCTGGGAGCAGAACAGGTGTATCTACTGAAATACACTGCTGAGGGAAGCAGAGGGCAAGGCAGGAGAGGTCTGCTGCGCCATGTGGAAGCTCCGTGGCCGGAGATGGAGGGGATGCAACTGCCTTGTGTGCCACCAGGAAGTCCCTTACTGCTGCAATTTAGTAAGATCCCCAGGTGATCCATTTCATTTGCACACTCATACTGAGAAGCCCTGCTTCATAGATACTGAAATGATGTTGCACTGATTCACAAGGACTTGGCTCTATAGTAACATTTAAATGTAGCAGGGAAATGTAGCAAAATGGAAATGAACCTCTCCCTGTTTTTGTTTTTTCCTTACTTTGTTAGCTATACTTGCAGCACTGTGGTTTGATCTCTGAACTAGCAGCATCTGCATCACCTAGGAGTTGTTAGAAATGTATCTCAGGACTTGCCCAAGATCTACTAAATTAGAATGTGCATTTTAATAAGATCCCCTAAGTGATTTAAACATTCTCCGAGAACGAGTCATCCAAGAAAACATGCTGAGACAGATGCCTTAGACTCTTAAAGCGTAATCTGGGAGGCGACACACCATCACTTCTGCTGTCCACTCCTGGTCAGAGACCAATGTTGGCACAAGGTGGAATGCAAGGTCACAAGGGTGTGAATGCCAGAAGGGAGGGGTCATTGGGAACCATCTTGGAGGATGATTACAATGGGAAGAAACTGGGAGATACAATTCAGTTAGACACCCAGAATAGTTCAGATGAGAGATAAAAAGGGCCTGCATTTGAACAATGTCTGAATGTGGACAGGTTTTTTCACTCTACATTTTATTATAAAAATTTCATACAGAAAGGTGAAAGAATTGTATGGTGAACATCCATATATCCACCACCTAGATTTTGTAATTAGCATTTATTGCATTTGCTTTATCACATCTATCTTATTTTCAAAACAAGTTGCATAAACTTGAAAGACATTTTCAAAGGTATATACCAAATGGAAGTGAGGAATGCAAGAACTAAAGATAATTCTAAGGTTTTATTATTTCACAGACATAGGGATGAAACAGAAGAGGAATAGGTTTTTATAGGAAGATGTAGTTTAATTTTGTACCAAAAGAACTAGTGATTGGTTGACTGAGGAACTTGAGAAAATACAGGAACATTGGCAACGGTTCATATTCTGCCTTTATTTTATTTCTGTTGGAAGCCAGTTAGTCACGGTTGTTATTTTGTGCCAAGCTCTGGATAGGATATATGAGATTGATTAGAGAGGTTTGTCATTTTCTGGGTTTTTTTAATGTTGAATTTTAGAGTCTTTGTGATATTTAGGAGTTGTTGACGTTGGGAACAAAACATTAGATATGGGCTTAGGTGGGAGGTGAGGGTTGGAGGTGGTGATTTGAGAATCATCAAATATAAGCATAACTGAATTACCAAAGTGGGTGATGTGACCGGGGAAGTCTTTGAGAGTCTGGAATAGGTGACAGAGAAAGGGGATCCAAAAGAAGACAATGAAAGGGAAAAACAAAGGAGAATCAGGAAAGTCATGCCAGGCAAACCAAGCAAGTACAGAATTATTTTGCATGTAACATAAATGAGAATTTAAAAGAAGCTGTCAGATTTGACAATGAAAAAGGTGTTGCTGATTTTAGTGGTGGAAGTAAAATAGTATAGAAGTCATGAATGGGAGATTTGAGTGAGAAGACAACTAGAGTAAACTGTACTTCCAGAAGTTTTTTAGTAGATGAGAAGTGGTCACTTGATTAGGAACCAGGATTGAGGGAAGAACTAATAGGGTTAGGTGCCTTGAGTGTGTTTGTAAGCAGAGAAGAGTAAGCTAGTAGATTTAGAAGAAGGATGGAACATGACTTAGAGAGAATGACGGGGGTATTAAGTGGTGAGGAGGAGTTGAGAACCCTCTCCCAAGTTGGAGAGGGACAAAGTAAGCTTGGAGTTGAAGGAGAGGGGCATTAATGTGGTTTTTAGGCCTCAGAATCCTGCCTTAATAAAGTAGAATAGGTCACTGAGAGTAAAGAAAGTGGGATGGGACACATTGGGAACTAGATACTGTAAATGTTTGCATAGGTACTGGGGGGAGGGAGGAGTAGTAGAGAAGCATGGACGAGATCCACATGCTATAGAAATAAAAATATGTGGTGATGGTCACTACAGGAGCATAAAGTGCTTTGTTAGTGATTTTGGAGTATGTGGCTATACAAATTTATGTGTCTTTCTAAAAATTTTAATCTAATTCTTGTGAAAAGTGTAGATGAATTTGTAAATGAAACTTAGTACCAGCATTACTCAGGTTCTGCTACTGTTAAATTTGTTAGGGTTGGGCTTATAATTTGGGCGGCATGTTGGAATGTCACTTTGTAAACTTAACCATACCATATATCCACTTCTTTTTTTTTTTTATAGATACATGCTTTTATTGTTATTTCATATAGCCACTTCTGAAACAAATTAGCATTGAGATAAATATGAAAGAAATTGACGTTAGCCTTCTTGAGATTTATGTAGGTACTTCTCAAAAGAGAAGAAATAAATGTATTATCTGTTTGCATAATTTCAAATTTTCCTTGCCACAAAACTTTAGATTATTACCACCTATGAGAACCATTTATCACCGTTGTCTAGTTTCAGTCAACAAATAAAGTTTGGAAAGAGTTAGGCACGTGATAAAATTGGCAGCTTGGTTTATAGAACAAAGTTCAGCTTTGGCCAGCTTTCTGTGAAACCAAATATTCTCTCAAAAGTCAGTGTCATGATAGGGAGGCTGTGAGCAGCAGACTGCCATTATTATTGCACATGTTTTTTGATTTGTCTCATTTTATCCGAAAGGGAGGGTGGGTAAGAAACAAAGAAAAAATTTTATTGACATAATAAAGTTAATGGAATTACTGCTTCACGTACTGTTTTCATTTAAAAATTATGGCCTCTTTGCAGAGTATAAATTTATTCTTTTTTAGGGCATAGTTCTATGAGTTTTCACAAATGCACATAGTCATGTAAGAAAAATAAAAGGACTCTTAGGATAAGGTAGAAGACTTAATTTTCGTACATCTCTAAACTCCATTAAAATTACAGAAAGGGATTGTGTTTCTCATTTGCTTTTTTAAAGTGTCCTTATGGGCTCACGTGAATGACTTGTGTGTATGTATACATACAAATGTATGAGTTCATATTATTTTCCCTTTACGTTTTAAAAGGACAGGTTTATTAGGAAATGTAGAAAGAAAAAGAGAGGCACCTGCATAGTCAGAGGTGAGCAGAAGAGCTGCTGCTGTGGCTTTGCAAAGGGAAAAGTTTTGTGAAAAGAAACTGCGTTCAACATATTAAATGTGTTTCAATCAGTTACAGTCATTCTTTGTATTACTTAAATTATCCCAGTGGGAGCGCTTCCCTTTTTGGCTTCTGAGTCCTTTTGCTATGACACAATGATTTTTGACAGCTTTCTTGATTTCTGGTACAAAATGTGCCAGGCTTATAGTGTGTTTATTTGTTCCAGGCATATAATCGCCGTACCTTTAAGAAACCTTGATTTTTTTTTTTTTAAATGGAGAATTATATCTGTAAGTTGTATAAGTCAGGATCCAGGCTAATTCTTTTAAAGACAAAATCTGATTTAGGAATTAGTTAAATGGGTATTGCAAATTTGAAAAGGAAAAAAAAAAGGAAAATGGAAGTAACACAGAAGCTAGTAACCACAGGAAAACAGCTATAACTCTTAGGGATGGGGAATAAAGAGAAGAGTGGGATTATTAGAATCTGAAAACTTGGAAGGATGGCCTGGTGGAGCTGGAAACCAGGAGAGGGCACTGCCTACCTGTTGCTGATACCTTGAAGTGGAGGTTGGGAAAATTGAAATAACCTGGTGACTGCTACTAACTGACTTCTGTCTTCAGGTTCCTCTTTCCTAGGCCGACACTGACAGAAACAGCAAGCAAACAAACAGGAAAGGAGCTAGTCTATTATTCAGTTCTCTTATCTAGTATCCCCTATTGGCAGAACCAAATAGAAGCCAGCCGGCAAAGGAAAAATGTTTGCAGACTTACAATCCCTGCATCACAGGGCCAGTTATAGAACTCAATGTTTGGAGCCAAGGTGAAGTAACTTAATAACTGATAAAGAAGTTACAGTTGGGGGCTAATTGTAGTAATTGCTGTCCGGTTGTCATTGCTTCTAGACTTTTTTAGTGAACAGAATTATAAAATAAGTATATTTAAATAGGACAATAAATGAGTTCATAGTTATATCAATTCAAATCTAGCATTATAGACTATTTTTACTTCTTTTATGTTTTCATATGGAACATCTTGGTTCCTAATAATAAAGTCATTCCAAATACTTACATAATCTTACAATGATTATATAAAATAAATTCAAAATAATGCCATGTTCCAGTTTTGCATGACTGTATGAGGAACTCTGTGGACTGAGACCCTTTTTAAAAAAAAAGGAAAGAAACAACTTAAAGTCTCTGGCGATGGTTTCAAGGAATATAGCTGATGAAGAAACATTTTTTTCTAGAAAATCTGCTCAAGCTCAGAACAATGAAAATCTATGATATTTGAGTGGAGGCATGTTCCATGTCTCTCCCATTCCAGATCAGTGAGACTGAAATCCATTTCAGAATAGTATAGCCAAGAAAACAGGACTCTTCCCCCAGCTCCCAGTCAGAGGGTTATTATCTTGCCTCTAGCAACTGTTTCTAAGTTTACAACTTGAGGCCTAGTAGTGGTGGTTCCCTTCCTCTGTCTAGTGCTACTTGTGTGGGGTGAAGGCATTACCTTACACAGGGCACTGCTGAGAGTACTGGAGCCCTTATCCAGACTTGTAAGGTTAGCTGAGAAAGCGGAAAGCTACTGCCCTTTCTCCCAAGTCTTCAGCTCCGAAAGCAGGGCTGTCTTTCAGAGAAGCACACCAAGATCCCCATTATAGATCTGAGTGTGATTCGGACATTTCATGTAGTGGCAGAAACAGACTGTAAAACAGGTAGCTTCTAATTTTTCCCAAAAGAACTGATTTTATTTTTAATAGTATGAAGAAACTGAAGCCTAAGGATGCTTCCAAAAACTGGAGGTTATTGTGAAAGACAGAAGGAAATTAGTAGATTCATTGGTGAAATGACTGAACGTAGGCTGGCTTATTGGAGAGACCCAAAGAAAGAGATAGCTAAGAGGAGACAATTGGGGTTAGAGCAATTCTCAAAAACTGACTTTGAGGGCCTCCCTGGTGGTGGAAGGGGTTAAGTCTCAGCACTATGAAGCTGTCCACAGCCATAGCAGCACAAGTTCAATCCCCAGCCAGGGAGCTTCCCACATGGCACAGCAGACCTCTCCTGACTCGCCTGCTGCTCCCTTTAGCAGTGTATTTCAGTCACTCCTCCCATTCTGCTCCCCACTGTATCTCTGGCGAATCCTTTCACCACCACACCTCTGGCCTACACCCCAGCTTTGTGTGCATAAATAAATAAATCTTTAATAATAATATTAAAAAACCCTGATTTTGGGAAGTTCCATTCTAAAAAGCCTGAATTTGATTGGATCAGTTGTTTGTGGAGCAATTCATGGCCCAGGGTCTTGTTGAAAACAGTATATGTCATTTAACTCATTAAATAAATTACTCACTTAATGAAAAGAAAGCAATAAAAGGAAGAATAGAGGTAAAAATGATGAACATGACACAATGAAAACAAAAAAGTGAAATGGCAGGTGTAAATCCAGCTATATCAGTAATGACATTAAATGTGAGTGGATTAAACAGTCCAAAGTCAGATTGTCAGTCAAACTGGATTAAAAAAAAAATAGCTCCATTGCACAATTCAACAAAAACAAAGTCAATGATCCACTCAAAAAATGGGCAGAATAGCTAAAAAGACACTTCTCCAAAGGAAAAAAAAAGCAAATGGCCAACATGCATATGAAAACATGTTCAACATCACTTATAATCAGGGAAATGCAAATCAAAACCACAATGAGATACCACCTCACGCCAGTGAGAATGGCACACATTAAAAAAACAGGCAACAACAGGGCCTCCCTGGTGGCGCAGCGGTTAAGCGCTGCGCTGTGGAGCTGTTGGCAGCAGCGATGGATGCGAGTTCGACGCCCGGCCGGGGAGAATCCCACATGGTGCAGCAGACCTCTCCTGCCTTGCCCGCTGCTCCCTCCAGCAGTGTGTTTCTGATCTGCCTGTTCTGCTCCCCACTCTGTCTCTGGTGAAGCCTCTCACCACTCCGCCTCTAGCCTGTACCCCAGCTGTATGTATACATAAATAAATCTTTAAAAATAAATAAATAAAATAAAATATAAAAAAAAAAAAACAGGCAACAACAAATGCTGGCGAGGATGTGGAGAAAAAGGAACTCTCCTACACCACTGGTGGGAATGCAGACTGGTTCAACCACTATGGAAAGCCGTATGGCGTTTCCTCAGACTGTTAAAAATGGAGCTTCCATACAACCCAGCAATACCACTTTTGGGAATTACCCAAAGGACACAAAAACATTAATCTGAAAGGATACATGCACTCCCCATGTTTATCGCAGCACTGTTCACAATAGCTAAGACATGGAAACAACCCAAATGCCCAAAAATAGATGACTGGATCAAGAATATGTGGTACACATACACAATGGAATACTATTCAGCATTCAAAAAAAGATAAACACATGCAATTCACAGCAACATGGATGGAGCTAGAAGGGATCATGCTCAGCGAAATAAGCCAAAAGGAAAAAGAAAAATATCGAATGATTTAACTCATAACAGGAATATAGGGAACCAAATAAAAGAGAGACATTCAGTGAGAGGGGGGAGGATAGGGGCTCAGAATGGGGGAGAGGAGAGCACGGGGAACTGTGGTGACGGTTCACGGGTGAATTGGTGGTGGGAAACCTACGGGGGATACACAATAATGTAAAAGACAATAAAATTAAAAAAAATAGCTCCAACTACATGCTGTTACGAGATGATAGTATATGCGTATTGTCTGTGCCCCAATTTGTGGCAAAGCGTTCCTGAAACCTTTATAATTAAAAAAAAATATTTATGCATAAAATAATGGGGTGCAGGCCAGAGGTGCGGTGGGGCTTGGGGTGAGAGGATTCACCAGAGACAGAGTGGGGAGCAGAACAAGTGGATTTACTGAAATACATGGCTAAGGGGCGCAGCAGGCAGACAGGAGAGTTCTGCTGTGCCATATGTGGGTCAGCTCCCTGCATGGGGATAGAACTCAGGCTGCAGCAGTGATAACTTCATAATGCTGGGACTTAACCCCTAGACCACCGGGGAGGCCCAAACCTTTATAAATTTCTTAGTAATTGGAACATTAGGAACATCTTTTGTCTTAGTATTTGATTTGTGACAGCAGTTCCTGACATAGGACTTCTGAATCCCTAGGAATTTCTTGGGGGTAGGAATGTCTTTTGTTCTAATGAGGCAATTCTAGGTAATCTCCTGGATAGATCCTGGATAGGGGCTGTTACCGGAAAGACTAAGATTTGATTAGAAGTTTGGCATTTTCAGCCCCACCCCTCATCCTCCTGATAGGAGAGGGGCTGGACATGGATTTAATAATTGATCATGCCTATGTGAAGAAGCTTCCATAAAAATTCCAAGAGTAGGGCCTCCCTGGTGGCGCAGTGGTTAAGCGCTGTGTTGTTGAGCTGTCAGCAGTGGCAACGCGAGTTTGATGATGACCGGCTGGGGAGATTCTCACCAGGTGCAGCAGACCGCTCCTGCCTTGCCCGCTGCTCCCCTCAGCAGTGTATTTCTGTCGATCTGTCTGTTCTGCTCCCCACTCTGTCTCTGGTGAACCCTCTCGCTGCCCCACGCCTTTGGCCTGTACCCCAGCTTGTATACATAAATAAATAAATCTTAAAAAAAAAAAATCCCAAGAGTATGAGGTTTGGAAAGTTTCCAGGTTGGTGAACACATACCAGGATGGTGACACACCCTAACTCCACGGGGACAGAAACTCTTGTACTTGGGACCCTCCTGTACCTTAACCTAGGTATCTCTTAATCTGGCTATTCAGCTGTTACCTTATTCATAGCATTAATAACTGGTAAATGTAAGTCAGTGTTTGTCCATGATTTCTGTGAGTTGTTTGAGCAAATAATCAAATCTGAGGGGGAGGAGGTAATGGGACCTTTCACTGTGTATTTGTGGGTAACCTGGGAATTTGTAATTGGCATCTGAAGTGGGGGGCAGTCTTGTGGGACTGAGCCCTTAAGCTGTGGATCTGACACTGTCCATTTAGAAGGTGTCAGAATTGACTTAACATGTAGGACACTTGACTGTTTTTGCAGAATTGGTTGATGTGGGGAAGAAAGCTCACACATCTGGGGTCAGAAGTATTGTGAGTGTGCTAGTAGTGTAAAAGTAAAAGAGAAGCATCAGGTGGAACAGGTTTTTCCTTCTTAGCTATCTCCTCTAGATGTAAAGTCAAATGACTTGAAAGAGTGGGCTAAGTAATACACAGATAGCAACTAGAAGAAAGCTGGAGTATCAATACCATCAGATAAAATAAACTTTAAAGCAAAAATGTTTAAAACAGAACATTACTAGGGATATAGAGGGACATGATAAAAAAAAAAGTCGATCCATGGGGATATAAAAGAATAGAAATGATATAGATTATATTCTCAAACCATAATGCAGTGAAATTAGAAGTTAGTAACAAAGGCTTCCCTGGTAGCGTGGGGTTAAAGTCTCAATGCAATGAAGCTATCACCAGCCACTCACCAGCATGTGTCCCAACCCTGGCCAGGGAGCTGACCCACATGGTGCAGCAGACCTCTCCTGTCTCACCTACTGCTCTCATCAGCAGTGTATTTCAGTAGATCCACCTATTCTGCTCCCTTCTCTGTCCTTGGTGACTCCTTTCACCCCCACCCCCACGTCTGGCCTATATCTCAGTTCTATGCAAAAATAAATAAAATCTTAAAATATATATGTATAATATCATATCAATTGAATAAAAAACAAAGCCCTTGTGATTATCTTAGTAGGTGTTGAAAAAGCATTTGGCAAAATCCAATACCCTTTCATGATAAAAACACTCAAGGAATTTTTCTCAACCTAATAGAAGATGTGTGTGTGTGTGTGTGTGTGTGTTATATTGAAGTCTACTAAGTAAGTGATAGTATTATACTAAAGAAATATATTAATACCTTAATTAAATGTTACACCCAGTAAGTGAGCACATACTCTAGAAAAAAATGGCAGTGATAGACTTGCTCAACAGGGTTGCCATGAACCTTCAACTTGTGCATAAAAATGCAACATCTTCCAAGCACAACAAAGCACAGTAAAAGTACTTGTATGTAAAAATATGTAAAGAACTTTCAAAACTTAGCAATAGAAAATGCAATGACCCAATTTTAAAATGGGCAAAACATCTCAATAGACAGTTCTGTAAAGAAAGGTATGCAAATGGCCACTGGGCAAACAAAAAATGCTCAACATCATTAACCATCAGGGAATGGCAAATCAAAACCACAGCAGGATAAACTGCTTTAACTCATTAGGATGACTAGAAAACAAATTATAGAAAAAGCAAGTATTGGTGAGTTTGTGGAGAAATTGAAGCCCTCATACATTGCTGATGGAAATGTGAAATGGTGCAACTGCTTTGGAAAAAGTTTGCTGCTTCCTTACAAATGATAAAGAGTTATATCTGTTTCTATCACATTTAAGATACATATACACATATATATATTTTTTAGAATAATTGGTATTCTACCAGTGTACACCCAAGATAACTGAAAACGTGTTCACATAAACATTATTCATAAATATTTATACCAGCATTATTCATGAATAGTCACAGAGGTGGCAATAATCCAAATGTCCATCAACTGATGAATGGCTAAACTACTGCGATCTTTTCATAGTGGAATATTGCTTGGCCACAAAAAGGAATGAAGTACTGATACATACTACAACATAGTTGAAGCACAAAAACATGTTGTGAAAGAGACAAGCTATTATATATTATATGATTCCATTCATATGAAATATCCAGAATAGACACATCTGTAAAGACAAAGTAGATTAGTGATGGTGTAGAGGAAATGGGGAAATAAGACGGTATTGTTGATGGACATGGTATTTCTTTTTGTGGTTTTGAAAATGTTCTAAAATTGTTTGTAGTGATGATTGCACAGATCTGTGAATATACTAAAAAACAACTGAATTGGGACCTCCCTGGTGGCACAGCGTTTAGGCCCTGTGCTGTGGAGCTGTCGGCAGCAGAGACGCCAGTTTGACGCCCGGCTGGGGAGATACCCACATGGCGCGACAGACCTTTTCTGCCTCTCCCGCTGCTCCCCTCAGCAGTGTATTTCTGTCCAACTGCCTGTTCTGCTCCCCACTCTGTATCTAGTGAACCCTCTCACCACCCCACACCTCTGGCCTGTACTCCAGCTTGTATGCATAAATAAATAAATCTTTAAAAAAAAAACAACTGAATTGTACACTTTAAATGTGCAAGTTATAATGAGTTACCGCTAAAACTGCTAGTAAATATGACAGTGGTGATAACACTTAACTATGGATTAACTTTAGGTTTCTTGTATATACAGTCAAAATCATGCGACTTAAAAGTCATTTGAAATCTTGATGATGATGTTACCAATTTGGTACTTAGTTATTGCATTAGTTGACGTTTCCTGTAGTTTTTTTTAAAAAAGAAAACAACACAAGATTTCAGTGACTTCCAACAAGAAACATTTATTTCTTGTTCTTGTTCCATGAATTTGCCGCAGTGACTCTTCAGGTTCCAGGTTGGGTTTGTGCCTGTCCATGAATTTTCTTGTTGCAGAAATCAAAGCTCCTCTAGGGGGTACACTGGTCTCATGGGGAAGGGCAGGTGTGCAACAGGGTTGTTAGAATTTACTTTACCTTCTGACCTTAGTTTGGGACTGGATCACTGTCACTTTTACCATATTTGTTTGTTTTGCATAATGGTTAAATTACAATGTTTAAATGTTTGAGTTTGTTCTTGTACCTTCACTTCAAACCCACCATACAAGTCTCTCTCATCCTTCCCCCATTCAGTATATCTTTCTCCATGTGAAAATACTGGTTCCCTGTACAAGTAGTCTATTTATTTCCTCTAATTACACACAAAATAGTTTAAAATTTAAAGCACTCCCCTCCAGGGAACACCACCTGTAACAGTCTTTGGCTTCAGCCATTGGTTACAGTTTTATCTCAAATCACTGTGGATATACTTATTTCCAGCTCCACCCAAATAATAGTTCATTTGCAACTGTAATACCCTCATAACAGCATCAAAATAACAATGCCAACAATGTTGGTAATTACTACTATGACTACTGAAAACAATTCAAGTTTTCTTGTTTGTTTTGGTCTAGAGTATATTCCAGTAATGATCTCAAACTATTATGCTTTTTATTTACTTGAAAGTTTCTCTTTGTGAGGGTGCTTTTGTTACAGGGCAACCCTGATATTCAATGGCATGCCTGACTGTGGGTTCTCACCCGTGCGCTAAAAAGGACTTATAATAAGAACAATTGCAGGCACTCACAAAAGGTTAATAAAAGGTTTATTTACAAAAGGGAAGAGAAATAAAAAAAAATGAATAACTTAGGGACAAAAGAGAAAGAGAGATAAATCTCCAAATATGTCCTACCAGATCTGAAGAGCTGGAAACCCCCAATGGCATGCTGTAGCCCTTCGAGAAGCAAGAGACCCCCAAGGTCCAAAACTCTGGTTATATAGCAACATGTCTGCTTAACTCCACCCCTCAGTTCCCAGTAATCCTCTCTTCTGGATGATGATGGAATTAAGGGATTAGTAGTCCTTAGTGTCTTGGATCTCTTTGGTCTGAGGTGGGGTCCATAAACCTTCTTGTGGAGTTTTTTTGCAGATGTCGTTTTCCCCCCAAAACTTTGTCAATTTGTTTTTAGAGTTTTTGTTTGTTTTGCTTTTGTTTAGCAATTTTAGAAGATTTCATTATCTTTTATAATCATATAAATTATTTACAATTGTTCTAAATTACAGGTACAAAAAAGGGTAGATTTAAGGGAAGTCTGTACTCTGCCCACAGTTTTGTTTTGTAATTTTTTTTTAAGATTTATTTTTATTTATGCATATGAGAACTGGGGTGTAGGCCAGAGGTGTGAGGGGTGAGAGGATCCACCAGAGAGAAGGTGAGGAGCAGCACAGGTGACTCTACTGAAATACACTACTGATGGGAGCAGTGGGTGAGACAGGAGAGGTCTGCTGCGCCATGTGGGAAGCTCCCTGGCTTGGGATAGAACTCTTGCCACAGTGGCTGACTGGCAATAGCTTGATTGCACTGAGACTTTAACCCCTGTGCCACCACGGAGGACCTGTTTTGAAACTTTTTCTTGTAGAAATGTTACAGGGCAGGGAGAGGGGCACCCCCGAAACCCCAGACCTGCCCTGGTCTAAATGGGTTCTGCCATCTGCCGCATCAGTGCAAAACATACAGGACCTTTTGTGGAAAGAAACTTTAATACAATTAGAAACGACAGAGAAGACAAAGAATATATTTTCTAAATCAAGCACCCATTGTTACCCTACTCCTCGTGGGTAAAAGTCCACCCAAATGGGATTAGCCCCAAAAAAGTCTCAAAAGCCTGCCACAAGTCTAGAACAGCTTTTGGCAGGGACCCACACATAAGGGTCAGAAACAACCAGACAATTCTGGGAGGAACCAAAATACCTTTCAGCAGGGACCCATACAAAAGGGTCAGAAACAGTCAGACAATTCTGAGAGGAACAGAACAAAATCAAAACCAAAATCAACACAGCCATCGTTAACTTCCCCACGCGTCTCTCACCCACATTTTTTTTTTTTAAAGATTTATTTTTTATTTATACATACAAGCTGGGGTACAGGCCAGAGGCGTGGGGCGGCGAGAGGGTTCACCAGAGACAGAGCAGGTAGCAGAACAGGCAGATCAGAAATACACTGCTGAGGGGAGCAGCGGGCGAGGGAGGAGAGGTCTGCTGTGCCATGTGGGATTCTCCCTGGCTGGGCGTCGAACTCGCGTCGCCGCTGCCGACAGCTCCACAGCGCAGCGCTTAACCGCTGCGCCACCAGGGAGGCCCACCCACATCTCTTTCAATCAGTCCAGGCCAGTGCAACTTCTTTACAAGTCTCTGCTCCTTGGGCCTCTGCTGGCTCTCTGTCTTTCTTCCGTCTCCTCCTGTCTTCTGTCTGTGTGTTCTGTCTCCTCTGTGTGTGTCCTCTCTCTCTTCTCAAGCTTCTTATATCCTGCTCACTTCCACCCTACCTTGGGTAGGACAGGGAACCTGGGACACACCCTTTTTCCTGGGGACCACCCTGTTACAGAAACTTTCAAACATGTAAAAACAGAGCAGCTAGGCTAGTCTATACTTCTCCCAGATGTCCATTACTCCTCTTCAGCCATTATCAGGTTATTGTTAATCTTGTTTACTTATATACCCAATGACTTGTCCCACTGATAGTTATGTAATTTAAAAATAAACTTTAACAAATATCAAATCATGTTATACACCTGAAAGTAATATTATGTATCAGTTGTAGCAAAATCAAAAATACATGTTGTAATATTTGTTTAGGGTAGTTTTGAGGGCAGGTACGTATTCTCATGGAGATGATCTGCTCTTCTAGAGAAACAGATGATTCACAAAAGAATAGAGACTGCAGGAGTTGGTCTTTGAGAAGATAAGAGATTATGTGGTTTAGAACTATGTGGAAGGATTGACCTTTAATATGGCCAAAGGGCCTCCCTGGTGGTGCAGGGGTTAAAGTCTCAGTGCTATCAAGCTATGGGCAGCCACTGCTGCTGAGTTTGATCCTCTCAACAACCCCTCCCATGCGCACCCCTCCCCCCACCTATGGCCTAGATCCCAGTTCTTGTATGCATAAATAAATTGAATAAATCTTTTAAAAAAATAGGGCCAAAGACTCGTTCATGCTTTCTGGGAAAGCAGTGATGGATCATGGTACACTGGAAGATTTAATATGTAGGAAGAGGAAGGAATTTCTTTTTTTCTTTTTCTTTTTGCATAGAAGAACTGGGGTGTAGGCCAGAGGTGGGTCTGTGTGTGAGAGGATTCACCAGAGACAGAGTGGGGAGCAGAACAGACGAATCTACTGAAATACACTTTTTTTAAAAGATTTATTTTTTTATTTATACATACAAGCTGGGGTACAGGCCAGAGGCATGGGGTGGTGAAAGGGCTCACCAGAGACAGAGCGGGTAGCAGAACAGGCAGATCAGAAATACACTGCTGAGGGGAGCAGCGGGCAAGGCAGGAGAGGTCTGCCGCACCGTGTGGGATTCTCCTGGGCTGGGAGTCGATCTCGCGTAGCTGCTGCCGACTGCCCCACAGTGCAGCGCTTAACCGCTGCGCCACCTAGTTAACTGGCGAAGATCAAATTCAGACCATAATAGTGGTAGTGCTGAGACTTTACCTCTAGGCCACCGAAGGAGTTTGTCTGATTTCTTTTTTATTTTGAAATGAATTAAGAGATAAAATTGTCAGTTGAAAAATGAGGGGTGGGAAAGAGGATATTGAAGATTAAGAAGAGTGAACAATTATCCTGGAGAGTGATATGAACAGACTAAGGAATATAATTGCTAGGCAGTGCTGAGTGCCTTCCTGAGGTTTGTGCTCATGAATTCATGGTGATACCGGAGAGCTTGCTGTGTTTTTCTCCACCAATATTTAGATGAATTACAGATGTGGAATTGGTGGATAATTGGGCTTAAACTGAGTTAGGTTTTTTTCTGGGTGAGTGTATCTGAGAAGAGAGTGGCAAGATATCTAGATAATGGAAAGCTGAAGGAAGGAAAAGAGGAGGACACATGGTTGGGGTGAGAGATGGGAGGGTGGAGAAGAAATAAAAATGTAGAGTGGCTCAAAGAACAGTGGAAAAGAAAAGAAATGAGGGTAGTTCTGGGGATTAGGATTAAGTTCACTACCACTGGGGTGAGTCAGCTTTGCCTCATGTCTTTTCCTCTTTTTACTCAAGATTCAAATTCTTGGTTGGTAGGAATAAAGTTATCACTCAAATACCAGTTAACCAAGGGAAAGAAGAGAGGATATTAATTAGGGAAGTTTGTCTGATTGAGAAATTTTGATAGGATCTGAAGTTTGCCTGGAACATTTTTGCTTAAATCTTGCTATTTTTTAGTTTCTACAAGTAAAGGAGATGGACTTGCCAGTTTATGTAATGTCATGAATAATTACATGCTTTGAAAACAAAGTATTATAAAATTGGTAAGTAGTGCAGAGATAAGATGGTGATAATAAAACTCAGTGATTACAACTGCTAGTAAATTTCTATGTGAAACCATACTCAAAGTTTTGGGAAAAAATCGAGTATCTGTTTCAAGCCCAAAACTATACTTAAAACTATAAAGTATAAAGCAAAATAACTTACAGGGTAACATATATAACATACATAACTTGCATGTGTAATATGTATTACTTATATCTATTATATATGTTAAAACAGACTGAAAAGTTTTGAATTTATCTAGTGTCTTATTAGAGGTGATTAACTCATAGCAGATTTGCAGTAACTTTGCGTTGAAGTGAAAGTCTTTGGAGATGAATGTCATAGCCAGATTTTCTTCTTGGGAGAGTTAGTTGTTCTACATCAGTTCCTGAAACAGAGGTAGTTTCAGGCTGCCAGCAGAAAACTTAGCCATAGAGGGTAGAGGAATATGAGAAAACTAGACTGAATGTGAAGAAAACATGCAAAGAGATTGAGTATTGAAAATGTATGTGCTTGAAATAAAGTATAATAGTAATATTCTCAGATTCCATAGTTGTTCAGATGGGTAAATATTGTTCTTAACAATGGCAAATAACTTTGATTATGCTGTACTAATTAAATTAATAGTGGTGAGATTAATGACTGGAAAGCAATAAAGGAATCAAATTGCATATTATCTTTTTTTTTTTTTTTAGATTTATTTATTTATACATACAAGCTGGGGTACAGGCCAGAGGCGGGGGAGGCGAGAGGGTTTTACCAGAGACAGAGTGGGGAGCAGAACAGGCAGATCAGAAATACACTGCTGAGGGAAGCAGCAGGCAAGGCAGGAGAGGTCTGCCGCACCATGTGGGATTCTCCCAGGCTGGGCATCGAACTCGCATCGTGCGCTGCTGACAGCTCCACAGCACAGTGCTCAACCGCTGCGCCACCAAGGAGGCCCTGTCTTTTTTTTTTTTTTTTAAAGATTTATTTATGCATACAGAACTGGGGGGTAAGCCAGAGGCATGGGGGTGGTGAGAGGATTCACCAGAGACTGAATGGGGAGCAGAACAGACAGATTAACTGAAATGCACTGCTGAGGGAGCAGCAGGCGGGGCAGGAGAGGTCTGCTACACCATGTGGGAAGCTCCTTGGCCAGGGATGGAACTTGTGCTGCTGTGGCTGCAGTAGCTTCATAGCGCTGAGACTTAACCCCTTGCACCACTAGGGAGGCCCCAAATTGCTAATTATTTTGACATAGTAGGTATTTATTGATATGGTACTATTGGTATAATATATAAGAATAATAGACTTTTAGTAGCTAGTCAGTAGTTACTAGGGCATGTAATATATACATGTGCGGCAATTTAATGATGAGTGATTTTGTAGTGGGAGGTCTAGTGCTTTTTTGTCTTTTGCTTTATTTTGATACACTGTCCTCCATCAGCTTTTCAGAATGATGTAAGTATGTTATTAAAATTGAATTTATTTTTCTTTTATTTCTTAGGAGCAGTCACCATATCCTAGCTACAATTCTAACTATTGGAATTCTTCTGCCCGACCTAGGGCTCCTTACCCAAGTACATATCCTGTACGACCAGAAATGCAAGGCCAGGTATGAGAAAGCCTTTTTGAATTTCTTTATGAATCAAGTTATTTTCAGAATCTCTGGATGTGAGGAGTTCTGTTATTTAATGGGCTCTATTATCTTAATGTTTTTAGCTTGCAGATAAGGAAATGTCTAGGCAAATATTACCTAGAAAAGGTAGCTTGAGGCATAATAGATTATTCTTATGGACCTAGGAATGACAAATATAGATGTACTTTTTTTTCAAAATTTGACTTCTGATAAATACGTAATTTTAAATATTTCAAGGATACTGAAAAAGTACAGAGAATATGTGTATCTTTTTATCTAGCACCTAACTTTGTCAGTTTTTGTCTGTCACGTTTCAGATTTTAGAAAGTAAAAATAGGAGAAAGCCCCATATGACACTCCATTTCCTAAAATTATTCTTAATACATGTTTTTACTATTTACATATACACTTATATAGCATTACTTCATATTTTTACACTTGATAATGACCGATTTCATTTCAGTATTCTTTTGAAGCTTGAGTTTCTTAACATTGTTTTTAACTATTCTGTTGTACACATATGGGACAGGAATTTCCCTAGGGTATGGAATTGTTGGGTTTTGGTGTGCATTAAATATAGCCAAATTACTTTTCAAAATGGTTGTACCAGTGAAGAAGTATCTTAAAAAATTAATCATCGATAATCCAGGCAATAGTTGTCACATTTGTTTATTTATGTATTTATTTTTTCTGACAAAATACCACATGTGCAAATAAGGTTCTAAAAGTTTTATTTACAGTATATAGTTTTAAATCAGCTGCATTTAAAGAGCTATCAATTGAATCTACAGAATTTTAGAACCAGGTCAGAATTTTCTGTAAACTGATATTTTCTGCCAAATAAAATTTTAAGATCACCATAAACATAGATTCCATATAGTCAAATTCTGTTTTCAGTTCAATTCTAATTTTAGTAATGTGCAGGCTGAAATAATGGAAATAAGTTTCTTCATGGGGATGAATAATGAACTCACTTTTTTTTTAAATCATGTTTTTTTTTCATTCTCATTGACTTGTTGATGTAATCCTTTAAGACTGATTTTGAACCAGAAAATTTATTAAAGTCAGATCAAGATTTACTTATTAAGGAAAATATAAAATTTGTTGTTTTTTTATGTGCTAATGTGTATTAATTTTAGGGTAATGTTGAACATAGAGAGTAGAATGCAAACTAAAGAAAAAATCATGTTACTACTTATCACAAACTTCCATTTCTTGCGTCAGTCTCATTTCTGTGACTGAAATTTAAAAGCAGGCATTTTTATTACTTAATGCTACTTGTGGTTTGGCCATATCCCATAAAATTTACCCTTTAAAATATACAGTTTAAGTTTACTTGTTTTTAATATACTTACAAGGTTATGCAGCTATCTTCACTACTTTTTTATCACTCCAAGTAGCAGCTGTACCTGTCACCTTATTTCTCCCTCCCTTCAAACCCCTGGTACCCTTTAATCTCTGTGGATTTACCTATTCTGGACATTCCGTATAAATGAAGTCATATTATAAATAACTTATGACTGGCTTCTTTCATTTAGCATAATGTTCATCCATATTATGGCATGTGTCAACACTTCATTTCTTCCTATTGCCAGATAATATCCTACTCTATGTATATACCACATTTTTTATTTGTTGATAGAAATTTGAGTTTTCTTATCCTTTGTCTATTATGAATAATGCTGTTATAAATATTTTTGTACACCTTTTCACGTGGACATATGTTTTCATTTCTCTTGGGTGTATACGTAGGTGAATTACTGGTAATTCTGGTTTAACAATTTTAGAAGTGGCCAGATTTTTTCAAAGCAGCTACATCAATTTACACTTCCATCAACAGTGAATGAGGGTTTCGATTTCTCCCCCTTTTTGCTAATAGTTGTTATTTTTTGTTTTTGGCTAGCCATCCAGACTGGGTGGGAAGTAATATCTCATTGTGAGTTTGATTTGCAGATCCCCGTGAGCATTTTTTCATATATTTATTAGTCATTTGTGTATTTTATTTGGAGAACTATCTATTCAGATCCTTTGCCCATTTTTAAATTGGGATGGTTGTCTTTATTGTTGAATTATAAAAGTTTGTTTATATAGTCTAGATACAAGTCTGTTATGAAATATGATTTGCAAATACTTTCTTCTGTAGGTTTTCTTTTCACTCTCTAGACCATATTCTCAGAAGCACAAATATTTTCCACTTTGAAGTTTTTATTTTGTTGAACACTTTATTCCTTTGTTTTCTTCTAAGAATTCAAAAAATATGGGCCTCCTTGGTCGCATAGGGGTTAAGTCTCAAGCACTATCACTGCCAATGCCTGAGTTTGACCCCTGGCCAGGGAGCTAGCCCACATATGGCGCAGCAGACCTCTCCTGTCTTGCCCACTGCTTCCCCTAGCAGTATATTTCAGCAAATCTAACTGTTCTGTTCCCACTCTGTCTCTGGTGAATCCTTGCACCTCCACACTTCTGGCCTGTACCCCAGTTCTTCTAAGCATAAATCAATCAATAAATCAATCTTTTAAAAAAAATTAAAAATTAGTTTTAATTCTTACATTTAGGTCAGTAATCCATTGTGAATTAATTTTTGTATGTGGCATATATGATGTGAAGTAAGGTCCAATGTCATTCTTTTACATGTGACTATCCACGTGTCTCAAAAAACTCAGCACCATCTGTTGGAAATACAGTTCTTTTCCAATTATTACCTTGGTATCTTTGTCTAACGTCATTTGACCATAAATGCAGGAGTTTATTTCTGGACTCTCATTTCTGTTCCATTGCTATAGGTGTTTATCTTTATGCCACCACCAAACTATTTTGATGAATATACATTTAGTAAAATTTGAGATTGGGAAGTGTGAGTTTTCCATTCTTTTTCAAGATTGTTTTTGCTATCATGGGCCTATTGCATTTTCAAGTGATTTTAGCATCAATTTCAGCACAAAGGCAGGTAGTATTTTGACTGGGATTGCCTCTATGTCAATTTAGGAGCTACCATATGTTACTTTTACAGTTAATGTAAGAGGATGACAAAACTCCTTAAAATCATGAGTCACAATTTTTCTCAGGAATGTTTATTTTTTTCTGATTTCATAAATTGGTCTTACTGATAAAGATTGTTTTTTCTTTTGTTTTCTTTTTTTCTCCCCTTAAGTAAAGGAGTTTACTACATGTATGTATCATATATATTCAACTAAGTTTCACCTATAATTTACTGATGACTTGAAAGCAATAGCAATATTCTGAGAGACCTTTTAGATATTAGAAGCCTGTTGGATTCTAAATCCAAAGGTATTTTAGACATAGACCTGTATGGGGTTAATTGCCTATTTTCTAGTGATGTATATGGGGACAACACATTTATCTTATGACCAAAACAGACTCTTGTAGCAGTGTGTAGATATGACTAGTTTCCTTTTTAAAAAATGGTTTCACTCACAGTTGGGGTCTAACTTCTGCCTCATGTTAGCCTTGCCTCATGATCATTCTTCTGTTTGGTAGGCTTTATTAATCTTAAAATTCTGCAGAAACAGTTCTAGTAATCCAAGATGCATAGTTACATGGATTTTTTTTTTCAGAGTGTGGAATTTATACACTTTTTTTTTTTTTTTTTTAGAAATTGTTCATGTTACTGAGTCCCTGACCAGTCCTCAATGTTGATTAGCCTGCTGTGTGCCAGGTGCAGTATATGTGCTATGCAGGTTTTGGGGGCAATCTTTGAAATACAGCTTTCCTCATTTTTCAGAGCTTCATTCTTCAGCTAATAGTAAGGATTGTTGAGAGGAGCATGTAGGGCGATTTCATGGAGCAGGGTGTGAGCAGCACTGAAGTACATCATCTCATACAGAGCCTGTCTCTGGAGGCAGAAGATATTGTCTCACCAGACTGTTGATGAAGTTCGTGAGGTATTCTCTGAGTTCTTTAAACTAAATTTGTTTCTTATTTGCTCTTAACTCCCTCATTTCTATCAGAAACTTCTGGAGGTGAAAGAAGTCTATCTTCTCAACTGAGAAGCATTTTCTTCCTCTTTGACCTCTGTCTCAGGGCTCTGAAACTGGGCCAGAAACACCTTTATTTTCTTAGTTGTGCAGCCAAACTCTGTTTAGGTAACTTAAAAACCTTGATGTGTTACTGAAATAATAATGATTAGGTCATCTTAGCCACATCTTTAGCAACTGCAAGGCTAACACATGTTCTCTTGACTCCTTGTTCTTTTGTAAACATTCATGTTGCAACTCTGTGATCCATCAACTAAAAGTACTTGGGAAAAGAAGGTACGAATTTATGGAAGACATCTGAAAATCAGAAGTAATTTGGATGATAAACATGCATATTTTCTAGTAATGATTGTGGTTTTTGTTGTTGTTTTGTTTAAAATCCTCTTATTGGCTATTAATGCAGCTTGCTTTCTTAAAGCTTCTTTGCCACCATCTTCTGGAGGATGAAAGGCTTAAATGTTATCACACTGATTTTCTGATAAAGAAGATAATTCTTTTGGTTTCTGGAGATTGCACAGAACCAGTGAGTGCCTGGGGATAGAAATGGGCTAAACTGAAAACTGAGGTCCTTTTATGACTTTCTGAATTGTGAAATCATGACACCAAAAGACATTGGTCAAGCCTGTAACATTTTTTTAATTAAAGGGGAACATAGGTTATAAAACAAGCTTAATGTAGTACTGTGGTCAAGAGCGCTTATGAGACAAAAATTGGAGTAGTTCTATCAGTGGGAAACTGCATGAGGAAGCAACCCGTGGATAATAGATTTGGGAATTCCAAAAATGAGTATTAGTAGAAATTCACCTTACTAGTTCTGACGAATTGTGCCTGCTAGAAGAAATTATTTATTTATTTTTTCTTTGCTTGGATCTATTTACTGTTTGATGTTCATTTACAAATAAAAAGGGAATCTGTTGAACTCTGTGTCTTTTTCTGGGTGAGAGACCTGACCATTTTTCTCCTCTTTGGACTCTACAGTTCTATATCACAGTTTACCAACTGTGAAACCACCTTTTGGAAAAAGTATTTCCTACTGGATAATTTCTGTCTTACAATGAGACACCATATGGTATGACATTATTCTGACATTTGAATGTTAAGTCTTACCTACATTTACATCTAGAACAAGAACAGCAGTTGGACTTTCTCTTGAGTTTTAAAAACTCCAGTCTCTTGGTTTCTTCTGTAATTCAGAATGAGAGTTTTCAGAATTTCAGTGACTGTATAAGATGTTATTTTAATTTTATAATTGCTCAGTATCAGATTTCATTTTCTGCCATATCAGCTGACAAGTTTTAAATCACAGCTTGTTTTCCTTAGGTACATGTTCCCCTTCATTAAAATAGGCTACTCAGATACTGATGAAGTAAGTAGCTACAGTCCTAGCAACCTACTGGATTCTAGTCACACTTGAGATTTCATGATAATAGCATTTTTTTTCATATATTTCATGATAATAGCATATTTTTTTTACTATAAAAATAATACATTATTACTAAACATTTTTGAAAACATCCATATTTTGATAAGTTTGTTTTTGGCTTTTTTGCTGTCATGTTTGCACAGCTTTAAACTTATTGTAATGTACCTTTTATGTGACTCTTCATTAATCATATGTACTTTCCTTATTACAGGGTGAAGTAACAGAAACTCTTTTTTTCAATATTAAGGAAAATTCAAACATTACTAAAAGTAGTGAGAATAGCACAATAATCTCCCAAGTACCCATTTTTCAGCTTCAGCAAATTACTACATGGCCATCTTGTTTCTTCTGTGTCCTTGGAGTATTTTGATGCAAATATTAGACCTCACATTATTTCACTTATAAATACTTAAGTGTGTATCTTTAAATTACAGGGAAGTTTAAAAAAAAAAAACAACAGTACCATAATGCCATTATTGAAAGAATAAACTAAAACTAAAAATAATTCTTTAATATTATTTAAATATCTAGTCAGTGAGTATTTAAGACAGTAATATTCTCTCAATGAATTACCCAGAATCTACTTAGTCATTTCATTATTACAGGTCTTTTAGGTTGTTTACAATTTCATAATTTTAAATAATACTGCAATGACCAACTTTATACCTAAAACTTTTTTTTTCTAGTATATTCACATTCAGTGTGCATAGTTCTTAGGGAAGATTTAGGGGTTTTTTTTGTTGTTTTTTTTTTAAGATTTTTTTTATTTATGTGTACAAGAGCTGGGGTGCAGGTCAGAGGTGTAGGGTGGTGAGAGGATTCACCAGAGACCAAGTGGGGAGCCGAACTGGCAGGTTGACTGAAGTACACTGATGGGACAGCGGGTGAGGCAGGAGAGGTCTGCTGCACCATGTGGGAATCTCTTTGGCTTGGTATTGAACTAGTGCTGCAGTGGCTCTGGGTGGCTTCATAGTGCTGGCTTATCCCATTGGCCACCAGGGAGGCCTTCCTTAGGGAAGATTTCTTGAAGTTGAACAATAGCACTAAAAAAGTCACGTGATATTTAATCAAGTTTCCAACTGCATATGTGGGATTAAGGGATTCTTTATGCACTGCAGCCTATAGGCAAAAGACAGTAGCCTCTCCATTACTTAACAAAGGGGTGATTCAGTGTCTTGCAGGCTCTTCTGTTGACTCTGACCCTGCGTGAAATTCTTTGGCCGGGTACTGATAATAGTCTATCTTTTATCCTCTTGCCATAAAAACTTGGCTAAGAATTTATTTTCCACAGAATTATAACCTCCCACCTACTTTGCATCCATCCTGCTCTTTGATGTGTTAGGAATCAAATAGGACTTTAACTTTCTTCAGTCATTAACGGCTATATAAGGTGTCAGTGTTCTTATTCTTCTACGCAAAGTGAAAAACATTATGTAGTTTTAGAAACAAATATGAATTCCGGAAAATTGATTCTGTTTTTACCATTTTTAAAACATAAAGAGGAAATTAATAAAAAGCGTTAATATAATTTATATTTTAGAGTTGAGATTTACTCTTGTTTGGATTATCAAACTGAGGATTTTGGGTATCAGCAATAGTCTAGATAGGTGATTAAAATTACAATAACAGGGCCTCGATGGTGGAGCACGGGGTTAAGTCTTAGCCTATGAAGCTATCCAAGCCACTATAGCACAAGTTCCATCCCTACCCAGGGAGCTTCCCACACAGTGCAGCAGACCTCTCCTGTCTCGCCGACTGTTTCCCTCAGCAGTGTATTTAAGTCATTCTGCCTGTTCTGCTCCCTACTCTGTCTCTGGTGAATACTCTCAAACCGCACCCCCCCCACCTCTTTCCTTCACCCCAGCTCTTGTATGCATAAATAAATAAATCTTTAAAAAATAAATAAAATTACAATAATAGGGCCTCCCTGGTGGTGCAAGGGGTTAAGTCTCAGCACTATGAAGCTATCAGCAGCCTCTGCAGCACTAGATTGATCCCTGGCCAGGGAACTAACCCACATGGCAGAACAGACCTCTCCTGTCTCGCCCGCTGCTCCCCTCAGCAGTATGTTTCCGTCAGTCTGCCTGTCCTGCTCCCCACTCTGTCTCTGGTGAATCTGCTCAACCCCCACACCTATGGCATACACCCCAACTTGTATGCGTAAATAAATAAATCTTTAAAAAAATTACAATAATATGTGAGCAATTGTCTCTGTTGCCTGTTATTATCTGGGAAATAGAGTAGTAGAGTACAAAGAACATGGACTTTCAAATCAGGTCTTGATTTCTTGACCTTGCCACATAATATTTACAACAATGATAAATAATTACCATTTATTGAGTATACTATAGATCAGATACTATGCTAAGCATTTGATATATGTCATCACATTTAATTTTCACAATAACCCTGTAAGATAGTGTATGATCTCCGTTTTCCTGGTGGAGAAACTGAAGCTTAGAGAGGTTAAATACAAAGCCTAAGGCAGAGCTAGGTCTGTCTCTTGTCTTTTTTTCTTTCTGTTGTGTCAGTTATTTTCTCCTTTTACCATTTTCCCAGGTTTTCCAGTCTCCCCTCCCCAGTTTTGGGTACAGGTGCTCTGCTATTAGGTATAGTTGTCAGGTATACTTACGAAAATGTTTGAGAAACACAGCTCTCAAAGCCATCACTTCATCACTGATAATATACTCTTCATTGTTGTGGCACAAACTCAACAGTGATAATCTGAGCTTAATATATGACATATAATTATATGAAAGAATGAATGCTTCAGAAATTACTTAAGTAATTCATATTTTCACTAATTATTGACCTCTTCCCAAAGTTTTCAGAGTTGGGCTTTAAGTCAGGGCATTTTAACTTTTCTACTCATTCATCTTTTTTTGTCTCCACTCTGCTTTTTTATAGAGTTTGAATTCTTACACAAATGGAGCATATGGCCCATCATACCCCACTGGCCCTGGGGCTGGTACTGCCTCATATTCTGGGGCTTATTACACACCTGGATATACTCAGACCAATTACTCCACAGAGGTTCCAAGCACTTACTGTTCACCTGGCAACAGCCCAACCCCTGTCTCTCGTTGGATGTATTCCCAACAGGATTGCCAGACAGAAGCACCCCCTCTTAGGGGGCAGGTTCCAGGATATCCTCCTGCTTCACAGGTGAGCAGTTTTCACTCTCTCCCTTTTGAATTGTAAACTGTGGAAGGGTATCTATGTATAGTAATGTTAATTTAGAAAAACATTCTAGGTATTCACTGAATTCTAGAGATGATTGTAATGGCAGGGACTAATTTTACATTGTTGCCTTTCTCACTTTTATTTCTCAGTTATTCCGGTAGTTGGACTTTAGCTGAGGGTATCTCAAAGATGTCATAATTATAATGTTTTTATATTGGGAGACATTTTAAAAGTTTTTGCTTGAAAGTTTCCCTATCTTAGTCTTCTTAGTGCTCTGTTAGGCTCATAATTTTTAATGTTCTATGAATGATACTATGTTTATTTCTCTGTTAACTTCAAAAAAAGTTCTAATATACCTATTTGTGCTTCCTTTTAGCATATGGTACACTTAATAGTATTTATGTGACAGATTTGTGCTGCGGTTTATACTAGAACTTTTTCATTACTTTTAAGTGATTTTGGGCAATGACCAGCACTTTCCTTCCTTTCAATCTAGAACCCTGGAATGACCCTGCCTCCTTATCCTTATGGGGATGGTAATCGTAGTGTTCCACAACCAGGACCAAGTGTGCGACCACAAGAGGACTCATGGGCTTCTCCTGGTACTTATGGAATGGGAACCCGTTACCCTTGGCCTTCAGCTGCACCAGCAGCACCACCTGGGAATCTTTACATAAGTGAAAGTACTTCACCATGGCCTAGCAGTGGATCTCCGCAAGCCCCTCCTTCACCACCACCCCAGCAGCCCAAGGTAGGAGAAGGCCTTTTAAAATGTTCTTTTGGGGACAAAAAATGTCCTTTTGATGTTTGAGTAATTAAGAGAGTTCAACCTGGGGCTTTTCTGCATTGGTCTGTTTAAATGGGAACTGCAAGAAGTTGGTGACTTTACGTAGGCCCCCCCCCCCCTTTTTAAAATAGACAATTTTTTTAAGTAGTTTTAGCTTCACATCCTTTAAAAAATATAGAAAATGCTTATTTAATGTTTGTTGTAGTACTATATGAATGTTAAATAAAATCAGAGTTGGCATTTTAGTACCTCAGTCTATAGATAGAAGACAAAACCAGTGTAAAAATGTGTGCAATATTAGTTTGTATAGTTTAAACTGTAGGCTTCAACATTTACTTGTGGCTGGTTCCTTTTTGTGACTGCCTTGAAGTTTTACTCTTTAGGGGAAAAAACCCTGATTCCTATTGACTAAGTCACTGGGTGGTGTATTGTGAGGTGGTAAGGATAGATTATGAGGTATTTCTGATGATGACCCGCCTCAGGATAGATTCCAGCCTTTATACCCAGGAATTCTCTGCCTTTTGACAGAGCATTCCCTTTTCTCTCTTTAGGGCTGTGTTTTTCTCAATAAGGAGAAAGGTTCCGTTTTATTGGTGGGGAATCTTCCTGGTCAAGTGAAAGATTTGGACTGACAAATGTGATTTTGATGGATTCCCATTAAAGTAACTTTTTTCTCCTTTTTACTCTCCTACTTTAAGGATTCCTCATACACCTATAGCCAATCAGATCAAGGTATGAACCGCCACAACTTTCCTTGCAGTGTCCATCAGTATGAGCCCTCGGGGACAGTGAACAGTGATAATTCAGATCTTTTGGATTCCCAAGTCCAATATAGTGCTGAGCCCCAGCTCTATGGTAATACCACCAACGAACATCCCAACAATCAAGGTCAAAGTAATAATCTTCCTGAAGAGGGTTTATCATCTTCAGATGAAGGTACGCCCCCAAGTATTAAAAAAATCATACACGTGCTGGAGAAGGTCCAGTATCTTGAGCAAGAAGTAGAAGAGTTCATAGGAAAAAAGACAGACAAAGCGTACTGGCTTCTGGAAGAAATGCTAACCAAGGAACTTTTGGAACTGGATTCAGTTGAAACTGGGGGCCAGGATTCTGTCCGGCAGGCCAGGAAAGAGGCTGTTTGTAAAATCCAGGCCATACTGGAAAAATTGGAAAAAAAAGGATTATAAAAGGATTTAGAATAAAGGGGAAGCCTGTTATTAACTTGACCAAAGAACTGTTGATTTTGGTTAATTACCCTCATTTTGAAACTCCTGTTGATGACAAGAAGCAATACACACCAACTTGGATTTAAAACTTGAAAAACTGATAAAAGGACTTGGAAGACACTTTAGTTATAAGTTGTTTTTAGACCAATGAATGTAATAGGAAACTATGGAGTTATCAACATTGCCAAGTAGATTTACTCCTTAAGAAATTTATGGATATTTATAAGCTGCTTCTTATCAGCAGGAGGGAAATATACTTTATGTAACAGGCTTGTCAGAATCCTACCAGATGAGACTGGATAAACTGAGACAAACAGGCTCTGTTTTTTAAAACATCTTGTTTAAAAAATCTTGTCACATTTTTCTAAGTTGTGACTGCTTTCAGCATACACTTTATGTGTAAATTACAACTTGGACGTTAGCTTCCTGGGACCTTTGTTTTGTTTTGTTATATGCAGTTCACAAATATAGTATTATTCTCTACTTCTTGGTACATTTTGTAGTAATATGTTTAATATAATTATTCAAGAGACTATATTGACAGCCAGATAGTTTGGCAATTCTGAATGAATTTCTATCTTTTCATCATTTGAATATATTGCAATGTATAGTGAATTCCTGAGGTAAATTGTTTCCTTTTTTGTATAGATAATTAGGTTAGAGTTTTCTCTCTTGCTTTTCATATTACTAGTGGAAGGTGAATTTGGAAATGGCATTAGCATAGGAATGAGAATGTTGCTTTTTAATTTTATTTGGAGAAAGAGTCACTTATAAAATCCCTTTTTCTTTCTTTTACAAAGTATAACTATCTTTTTACTACCGCTGCTTCCATACAGAACATTGTGATAAATACAGATGGAAAATTAAATGCCACAGTGAGTGGAAATAATAACTATTATTGCAAAAGTAATAAATTACGACTATCTGCAAATGTTACTCTCCATCATTCTCCATCTAATATATTAATTTCACCATCAAGATTCCTATGAGCAGATTTCAACTTACTTTATAGTCAGAAATGAGGGTAAAAGAGGATTCCTGCTCAGGGAATGAATCAGCTATAGCTAGAATGGGAAATTATTTTCTTCTTCTAAAGTAGATTTGGTGTTTGTCTTTATTTCCGTACATTAAATTACATGGATAGTATTGCCTGTTTTATTTTTAAAAGATTATTATTACCATTAATAACATTTTAGAGCCAGATTTAAGAAAGGGATATTGTAAGGACCTTTGCTGGGCTTACTTGGTTAGCTCTATGCTGTTGTGTAGAAGAGGCTTAGGTAAGTAACTTACTTTTTACATCTGAAGTGAGTTCTAGTATACAGTATCTGTTATTGGAAAGACATCACTTTCTTAATAAGATGTCAAAGTGATAACTTTTTTTCTAGATTGCCAAGTCTGTTAGTGCTAATGAATCTATCAGTCTTTTCCACTCCTTATACACAAAATAAAACCAATAAAACATGTATAATGAGAAGAAAGGAAGTAAAAATATTGGCTAGGTCTTATAGTTGGAATGAGTGATTTTTATGAGATAATGTGGTGATAATTTTATTCTAGGATTTTTATTTTTGGCCCAATAAAGGAATGTTAAAAATTTTTCTATGAAAATTTAAAATTATACTCGAAACTAAAAATTTAGAGGAAGGAGGATCTTACAGCTAATGTAAACCAGTGAGACAATGACTAAGACAGAAGGGAACATTACTGTTTTAACTGAGTGCCCATGAAGTCTTGATTTATATGTATAATTATACATATTATGTACATATATACATATGTGTGTATGTTTTTTAACTTTTTTTTAATTTTTAGATAATTTTAGACTTACTGAAGAGTTGTAAAAATAGTCATTTCTGTAGATGCTTCACTTGTCTTCTTGTTATGTTAACATCTTACATAACCATAGAACATTTGTGAAATTAAAAAGTTATCCTTGATACAATACTATTATCTAAAGTAAGGAGTTTAAAAAGTAGAGATTTTTTTTTAGTCTTTTCAGGGTTCCAGAATTCAACCTTGCACTTAATTGTCATGTTTCTGTTGTGTCCTCTAATCTGTGATAGTGTAGCATGGCACCTGACGTTGTAATGTATTTCTGGTGTTGTTACCCTTAATTGCTACCTAGGGTGGTGTCTGCTAGAATTTTCTACTGTACGATTCTGTGTTTTCCTTAATGACTAAATATTTGATGGAGATGCTTTGAGACTATGCAAATGTCCTGTTTCTGCTTAATCTTTTGCCTAATCATTTTTAGCATATCTTGCTGTGTCAGTTACTACTGTGATGTTCTAATGGTGATTTTCTATTTCATTCATTTCTTGTACAGTTATTAATTGGAATTCTCTTTAAGACAAAGCTATTGCTTCTGGATTTATATTTTTAATTATAGTAAGATATTAAAGATCAGTACAATCTTAGAACTTCAAGACGTAAACCATGTTAAAGTGATTCCAAATGCCAGTATCAGAGAAAGGAAAACTTAAGTTGGTAACCTGTTTCAGAAAATATAATGGATTTTAAGAAGGAAAATAGTATTTATGAATTGTGGATTTGGTTTTTGATTTAACATTGACACCAGACTGAATAATTTCAAAGTTTTCTTGAAATTTCAAATATAAACTTCTAAAAAGTATACTTAAATTTACATTACTTTGGGCATAATATTTGTCAAAATAGCAAATAAAATTGGCATGACTTGGCATGTTATATACAGCTGTCATCTTTATAATTAGCCACTATTGTTCCAAATTAAATGCCACTATAAATATTTAGACACATAAGCCCTAATAAAGTATCTGGAGGATGGATTATTTTTGTGTTAATATTAAGTCAAAAACCTCAAGTCTGTTAAATAATTTCAAATACAGGGTTTTGAAAACAGCTGTTTAGTTGGTTACTGTAGTGCCATTAAAGATAGGCCAATTAAAAAATAAATGAGGACTGTAGATTAAATTGACATAAAAATGGTTTTGGGGAGATGGATAGTTGATGACTGAAGTTTTTTGGTTTTGGGGTTTTTTGTGTTTTAAAAGAACAGGTTTATTAGGAAAAAGAAAGGAGAAGAGTCTTGCAGAAATGCAAGGGCAGAAAGAGCTGCCTCTGCTGCTTTGCACAGAGAAAAGGTTTTTGAAAAGAAACACCTGCATAGTCAGTCACAGGTGGGCAGGAGAGCTGCTGATAACTGGAGTTTTTTGTCTTTTTTAAAATATTGTGAATTTAAAGACTCAGATATTCCTATGGAAATTTTGAGTTTAAAGGGTCAATTCTCTGAGGAACATTCATTCTTCTGCTTCCATTCCCAGTTTTCCTTGTATAAAAGCAACCACTTTCCATTGTGTGGAAAATATTTACCTCCACATTTTTAACAGAATTGTATTGCTTTTTGCCAGTTTTATGTTACTTCTAATCATATTTTATTATAGAGGATGAGGATTTTGGTTTATCTGCCCATACGTACATCTCAATTCCTTATCCCTCTAACTTCTTAATCCAGTCTTACGGTATTTCCAGTCGTGATTATGACTATTTAAATGCTAGCCAGCTATTACACGGTTAACAGTGATTACTTTGCCTTCCTGAACAACTTATTTTTCATGGAATTGTTTGTATATGACCTCAAACCCTCCATGATTTGTCTAAATTATCTCAAGATACTCAGACATAAATTTTACCCATTATAGTTTCCTGAAGAAGTCTATCCTAGAACCTTCTGAATGGAGAACTGGTATGTTCTGGTGCAAAATGTATCATTATGGGGTCTTCATCCTGGGGATTCTTTTCACATTTCTTGTTGGTTTCCTGTTTTCTGTAGCTTGTATCTTTTTCTTTGTTAGTTTATGCCTTCATTTTGGTAGTAGAACATGTTCTTCAGTAGCTCACTAGGAAAGGGAGCATGGAAAATATTTTTTTTCTACATCTTTCTTTATCTTGCTAAAAGCCTGACTTTTCTCTTTGCAAATTGTAGGATATTTTTGTCCTCTCTGCTCTAAAACTTACTGACAGCGTAACTTTGGTTAAACTGTTTAAAAAAATGTTTTTAAGCATTTTGCTGGGTGCATTTCATTCTGGAAACTCATACCCTTAAATCCTATGAAATTTTGATTCTTGTGTTTGTTAGTTAGCTACTCTTACCCTCCCAGTTTCAGACTGTTAACTCTTTAACTCTTTCCAGAATTCCTGTTATTTCTATTATTGACCTTGTAAATGGAATCTTTATTTACTTTTCTCTCATTTTCATGTTTTGCCTTTAGTTTGCCTGTATTTTGTGGGAGATTTACTCACTTTTTCCAGCTTTTCATTGAGTCTTAACATTTCTATCATAATTTCTAAAAATTCTTCTCTATGTTTCTTCTGGGATTCTGCTTTTGTTTATGGCTGTAGCACTTTATATCTGAGAATTTTGATGATGATGGCTTATAACAGATTTACCTAATGTTGCTTTTTTCTTTCTTTCTTGATCCCTTAGTCTATTATTGGATATGCTTTCTTACTATTGTGTTATTATATACTAGAGACCCAAATTGTTTCTAGAAAAAGCTTTCTGACTGTTATTTTTTTCACAGTCTTTCCTGGAATGGAGTAGCTATTTTAACTCTGAAATTGGGAAGGGAAGATCATCTGGATAATTTTCTTCCTCGTATGAAAACCAGGAGTGTTTTATACTTTATATAATTTATCTCACTGTGACATTCTCACAAATGTCTCAAATGAGGCAAAGGAGGTGCCAGCTGTTTCTGAAAGTGAAGATTTAGGGGCTTCACATTTTCTCTCAGCCAACCCTTAAATGTCTTTTTATTTTGCAGTATGTATTTTATTTTGACGCTAATCCAAGAGTAATAATGCCAGATAAAATATAGGACTCCCAGTTAAATTTGAATTTCAGGTAAACAATCATCTTTTATTATAAATACTTCAAAAATTGTGTAGGACATATCGTTATTAAGGATGATGTTTTGGACCTCCCCGGGGGCGCAGCACTATTAAGCTATCCAGAGCCACTGCAGCATGAGTTCGATACCTGGTCAGGGAGATTCTCACATGGCACATCATACCTCTCCTATCTCTTCCAGCTGCTCCCCTCAGCAGTGTATTTCAGTCGATCTGCCTGTTCTGCTCCCCTCTCTGTCTCTGGTGAATCCTCTCACCACCCTGTACCTCTGGCCTACACCCCAGCTTGTATGTATAAATAAATAAATCTTAAAAAAAAATGATTGTATTTCTGAAACTCAAATTTAATTGGGAGGACCAAAGTTTTTTTAAAGTTTTTTATTTTGAGGTAATTGTAATTCATATGTAATTTTAAGAAACAATGCAGATTTTTTGCTTACCCTTTACCCAGTTCCCCCATGGTTCTATCTTGTAGAACTTTACTGCAATGTCACAATGAGAATAATGACATTGATCCAGTTGAGATACAGAAAAATTTCACTGCCATAATCACTAATGTGTTCTACATTTCTGAATTTTGTCTTTATAAGAATGTTACATAAATAGAATTGTACAGTGTGTAACCTTTAGAGATTTTTTTCCCCCACTTAGCATAATTCTCCTAAGATCCAGTAGAGTCATTTCCTGTATCAATAGGTTTGTTTTGTTTGTTTTGTTTTTGCTGAGTAGTAGTCTATGGTATGGATGTACCACAATTTAATTCTTCACCTGTTGAAAGACATCTGGTTTGTTTCCAGTTTTTGGCTATTATGATAAATAAAGCTGCTATGTACATTCATGTATAGGTTTTGTGTGGACATAGTTTTCATTTCTTTGGGATCAATCCCAGAAGTGCAGTTATGGGTCATATATGATAATTGCATGTTTAATTTTTTAGGAAACCCCCAAACTTTTGGAGTAACTATACCATATTACATTCCTCCTAGCAATGTTTGAGTTTCTTGGCATGCTATCAGTATTTGGTATTGTCTTTATATTTTGACCATTCTGATAGCTGTGTAGTGATATCTGGTGGTTTAATTTGCATTTCCATAGTAGTTGAATAACTTTTAATATGCTTATTGGCTGTTTGTCTATTCTCTTCTGCTAAATGTCTGTGCATGTTCTCCTACTGGACTTATTTTTAATAAACTTATTTTAGATTAGTTTGGATTTGCAAAAAGAAATGGTGATAATACTATAGTTTCCTTACACCCCACACCCTATTATTAACACTTAATTCATGTACATTTATCACAATTAAGGGATCAAAATTGATACATCTTTATTAACTAAAGTCCTTAAATTATTCAGATTTTTTTAGTTTTTATCTAACATTTTCCTCTTGCAGGATCCATTCATAATACATTATATTTAGTAATATCTCATTTGGATCCTCGTTTGTCACATTTTCTCAGACTTCCTTGTTTTTGATAAGCTTGACAGTTTTGCGGAGTACTGGTCAGATACTTTTTAGAATGCCCCTCAATTGGTATTCTTCTGATGTTTTACTCATAATTACATGGGTCTATAGGTTTGGGGGAGGAAGACCACAGAGGTAAGTAACTTTCTCATGTATTATACATCTTACATCAAATATGTATGCTATCAGTATACAGTACTATTGATGTTAACCTTCATCACCTGGCTGAAGTGGTATTTGTCAGGTTTCTCCAATATAAAATTACTTCCTCATATTGTAAGGAAGTCACTAAACACAGCTCCACACTTAGAAGTGGGGCATTACCATTACTCTCTGCCTCTGTGAGGCTGTTTATCTACACACATTATGTGGAATTAACCTACAAGTGTCTAATCTCTCCTTTTATTTATTTAATCCCTCATTTATATCAGTGTGGACTCAGATTTTTATTTTATACTTCGTGTTATGAGCTAATACTACCTTACTTATTTTGTTGCTCAAATTTCCCTGCTTTGGCCATTGGGACCTTTTTCATCTGGCTTTTGTGTCCTTTTTACATATCTGTATCATTGTGTGTACATGTGGCCTTTTTAACAAAAAAAAAAAAAAAAAAAGGAAAGAAAAAGCCCTTTCTGAATAATAGACATTATTCTTTATGCCCATTTTGTATATTTCCTGTTCTGGTCCTGGAAACAGTTATATTTAAGTCTTGGTTCCTCTTATTGAAGAGTGGTATTGAATATCCATTGTCTTTTTACTGTTGTGTTTTGAGAATTTGTTTTCTAGATCTTAGTTCTTTGTTAGATACGTGGTTGCAAATATTTTATTTCGTCTGTGCTTAACTTTTCATCCTCTTAGCAGAGTGTTTCACAGAGCAAGCTTTTTAGATTTTATTGAAATCCTACTTATCAATTTTTCCTCTTAAGGATCAGTCTTTTGGTGTCAAGTCTCTCAAAATTCCTTGCTTACTCCCCAGTTCCTGAAGATTTTCTCTCCTGTTTTCTCCCCCAAAGTTTTATAATTTATATTTGCATTTACTGCATTTACATTTGTTCAATCTGACGACCCCAGCTGAAACAAAACTTCTAATGTTGATAGAAACCTCCAAGGATTAGAGGAAAGCCACCTTCCTACTCAGCTGAACTGAAGTTATCAGGTTATCAACTCTCAAAACAAAGAGCCCTCATTGAAATAAGACAGAGATCATAGAAAAGTATAAATCACTTTCCTCACAACGAAAACAAATCTAAGTTTATTCAAATTTCGTGCAAGAATTATTCAGTCATAAAGTGCATCTTCTCAAATGGTTTATGGACTTACAAAATCACCAGCTTTGAAAGAGAACATCACATCGGATGTCTCTAGTCTTTATGTTGTTATTTTATAAAGAAAGTAAATGGTACAGCTGAAATTGTAGTTCAGGTTTTCTGTTTCCTAATTTAAGCACTTTAACTCACAGCAGCAGCCTATGTAGTCTTGATTAAAATGTAGATTTATGGACCTTTAGATCTGAAAATTTACATTTTGAAGAATCTACTCAGCATCCTCTTCCATTCACTAGAGTTTATCAAACTAGAAAACAAATGTCTAGGACCTAGAAAACAAATTTGCACTGTCACAGTCCAAAGCCCTAGTCTTAAGTTATAGTTCAGACATGAGGCAACTGTGGAATATTCCTCAACTCTGGGTACTTAGATGCCAACAAGGATTGAAGACAACTGCTTACAGAAACTATGTATCCTCACACCACCTAATATCATAAGTACTCAACACATACTTTTTGAATATTGAAATTTGGTTTATTCTGGAAAGGAGAATTCAAAATTGACGCCATCTTTGGATATTAAATCTAGTTCTCTCATGACCCTTGGTTTTTTGTTGTTGTTGTTGTTGGTTTTTTTTTGGCAACTTATGGGGCATTACATTATCTTTTATACTAGAGCATGGAGTCAGCAAATTTAACCCACCATAAATTTTTGGAACTGAAGTTTTATTTGGATACAGCTGATGGAGGCTTAAGAGTGGGAAATTTAGGGTGGAGATGTCACAAGACTAGAAATTGGAGGTGGGTGTAGAAATGAACAGCTATAGAAATTAAAATCCTTAGGTGTAGACCGCTATGAAAAAAAGACTGCTATAGAAAGTATTTGGCGGTACAGAGCAGCAGTGGGGATATGGAACTTGAGGGCCATTATGGAGAATCAGCTGTACCTAGCACATAGAGCTCAGTGAAAGCTGCTACCATTAGTCTTTTAGCTAGTTACGTCACGGGGTCTTCGATAATGAGACACACTCCGGCTTCGTCTCTGTAGAGAACAGAAGCAATTGAGGTATTGCAAATTTGACATGGTATAAGTAAACTTGTGGATATTTGTGTATGGCTTTAGCCTGTAGGAGAATGTGTTAAGACAAGTTCTTTTTCCACTCCACTTCCCTTTTTTTGGTTTCCGAAGAAATAACTAAATTTAAATACAATTCCCTGAATCCTTGTCCTATAATCTAGCTATAAAATAGGAAGTATTTTATTGAGCACCCAAAGGAATTGAGATCTTCCAGAAGACGAAATCCTCAGGAGAGGTTAAGGTTACTAATCACCTTCTTAACTGTAGGACATTCGTTTAAATGTTCACCTCTATTATTTTATTTAACCGCCTCCCCTCCCCAAAAAACCCCCAAATCAAAAATCGTCTCCAACCAATTTTTGTCTCCCAAAATTCTATTTTCGGCACCTCTAAATCCAAACAAACGGGGTGGGACCAGAGAAACTTTTTTTCCTTGCAAATGATTTTATTCTCAGTATCCAGGAGGTCGGGGTAGAAATAACTGCCGCTAACGCCCCGTCGTTCTACTTTTCCCCAGGGGCGTGGCCTCCCTAAGTTTCCCTTGGGTTCCCGCGCCACCCTTGGCTCTTTAGTCGGGTTAAGCCACAGTGCTACTAGGGTCTAGAGACCTAGTGTCCCATCTATGAAGTGAGGCTGGACTTCAGTGGAAATCCTTCGTTTCACTGCAGTTCAGAACGTTCTTAACACCTACGATGTCTTATGCCCCATCTTTGCCTTTTAAAGGCCTGCAGCGTGAGACTGGATAGCCAGCTACAGGTCAGCGCCGAGGGCACGCAGCACGCACCACCTGCACCCAGCGCTCCGGCCCCCTGCCCACAAGGAGGAGCCACATCTCGCGCGATTCCTTCCACCTCTCGCGACACTTCCTGCCGGTTTCCCCCGGGGCCCTGCTCGCTGCACCCGTTGCTTTCACATCGGGATCCTAGTCACCTCACCTTTGCTCTCCGCAGCCGAGCCCGCTACTCGCCCGCTGGGAGCGCGGTGGAGCCCAGCATTGGGCACGGGCCCAGCGGAGCCACAGGCTCCGCCCTGCTCCGCCCCGCCCCGCCCGGGCTGGAGGAAAAGGCCGCCGCTGGGTCATGTCGTGCCCCCCTCAGCTTGGGCAGGAGAGCGTGAGAGGCAGCGGGCCTGCCAGGTGAGTTCCGACCGCGGGTCGGGGCGGGCGGCTGGTGCAGGTGGAGGCACTGCGGAGTGGTGATGCCGGGAGGGACGCGTTGCCGAAGCAGGGAAAGGGGAGGTTGGGAGTTGTTGGCAGGACTGGCACCCGTGGGATGAGGGTGAATTCGGTTCAGGGGAAGCAACCAGGGCCCCTTTTGTTGAACACCCAAAGGAATGGAGGTCGGCTGCGCACCAGGACGCCGGCAGATCACTTCGTTTCCATTGGAAGCTCCGCTTTTCTCTGTGGGGCTGGAGGCTGGAGGCAGGAGGGATAAGGTCCGTGGTTTCAGGTCGCATATCTGGACTGCAGGAGGCCCAGGAGGTCGTGGGGAAAAGGGGCACGCCAAGGTGGCCCCGGTAAATTTGTGCTAGAAAAAAGTATAACGCGGCCTAGAGCCCGAGCGCGTTCGCCCCGAAGGCCAGGTGATTGCCATTCCGGCTGTTTGGTGCTGAGGTACTGGTCATTTTGCTCAGTCTCCCAGGGGAGCGTAAGTATTTTTGATGTCAGCAGCGTTGGTCTTTGCCGTGTGATCTGAGTGTTGAGGGGATAGAAACACAGGTCTGAGTCGCCTTTGGGGAAGGAGGCTTTTGAGGTCACTTGTTACATCTCACCTGAGACGGGACTGGTGAGTGGCTGCGCGCCTGCGCACAGTGGCCCATGCTGGGGTTCATGTTTTCCGAATGTGTATGGTGGTCCCTCATTAAGCTCACTTCCAGGATCAGTAAGAGGGACCGGTTCTTAAGTGATGAGTTCTCTTTCAGTATTTTAAGATTCTAGTAATCATGTTAATGTGTAATGATACAGGCCTGCAGCCTCAACCCAGGTGTTACTAAACATGGCAAACTGACTTTGCTGAAGTAAATTTTTTACCTTTGATGGTAGACTTAGATTAGATGTGGGGGTAGAATATTCTGCTATAACCAAGTTTTTGACCATGTGCTTCTTGTGATTCTGTTTTTTTTTTTTTTTAGAGAGATTTATTTATGCATACAAGCTGGAGTGTAGGCCAGAGGTTTGTGGGGGGTTGGTGGGGTGGGCGGTGAGAGGATTCACCAGAGACAGTGGGGAGCAGAACAGGCAGATTGACTGAAATACACTGCTGAGGGGAGCAGCAGGTGAGACAGGAGAGGTCTGCTGTGCCATGTCGGTATCTCCCTGGCCAGGGATCGATCTCCTGCTGCAGTGGCTAGGATAGCTTCATAGGCTGAGATTTAACCCATTGCGCCACCAGGGAGGCCCCCTGGGTTTGGTTTTTAAGCAAACTGGTGAAAACTATGCAGTTTTCTGAGAGAACTGGGAGAGGAAAGTGGTTGGCCTCACTGTAAGAAGCATTTTGTTTAAAGATCTTCCCTGTAAGTCCATTAATCTGTTATTTTTAAAGGATGTGTACCCCCCCCCCATAGATTTTTGTTTATTTTTTGCAGAAATGACTCCTTAAAATGACCAGTTTTGGGTGTGTTTATGTTAGCAGTTATAGTCGTCTTTTTTTGGTTATAAATAGAACTTTAATGACTGGGGTGTGGTTTAGGACTGAATGGTCTAGGTCAGGGGCAGAAGTGCAGTTACATTCTTAATTGAAGGAAAATAGTTTTTTGATAGTTTTTTTTTGGTCTTATTTTTTAGGGAGCGAAATGTCATCAGTGGAATCACACCAGGAACAATTGTCCCAGTCCGATCCATCCCCATCACCAAATTCATGTAGTTCCTTTGAGCTAGTAGATATGGATGCTGCCAGTTTGTATGAACCAGTTTCTCCTCATTGGTTTTATTGTAAGATAATTGATTCTAAGGAGACATGGATTCCTTTCAACTCTGAAGATTCACAGCAGCTGGAAGAGGCATATGGCTCTGGTAGGGTGAAAATAATAGCTAGTAATAGACAAAGGCTTACTGTTAGCTCTCTCAAACTGTCATTGTTTTTATAGTGAGTGCTATTAAAAAGTTTTTTAGGTTCCCCCCCTAGTTATCTCCTAGTGTTTTTATATAAAAAAACTCTGCATTACAACCCTTTATAATGCTCACAAATTTGGTCTGTACTTTGAAAACAGTACCTATTGTAATTTCTACATAGTTATTTGATATCGTGTTCTAGCTTATTTCAATGTTTGGAGAGAAAGTGAGAGTGAGTAGGTTGGTGTCACATTGCAAATGAATGCATTCTTTAACTTGTCACTCATATTTTTCTTTTATGAAATAAGAGTGATGCTAGTTACTGTATCATCATGATAATTAATTTACTTACTGATTTTTCTTATATACTGTTTTTGTTTTTAAGGGATACTATTTTCACTCCTCAGAAAAAGAACAAAATAGTGTTTGGGTATTTTGTGTGTTTCATTAAAACCATGAATGATTTTGACAGTTTGTAAAGTTGTCAGTGATAAAAGATATATATATATATATATATTTTTTTTTTTTTTTTAATTTATACATACAAGCTGGGGCACAGGCCAGAGACGTGGGGCGGCGAGAGGGTTCACCAGAGACAGAGCGGGTAGCAGAACAGGCAGATCAGAAATACACTGCTGAGGGGAGCAGCGGGCAAGGCAGGAGAGGTCTGCCGCACCATGTGGGGTTCTCCCTGGCCGGGCGTCGAACTCGCGTCGCCGCTGCCGACAGCTCCACAGCGCAGCGCCTAACCGCTACGCCACCAGGGAGGCCCGATAAAAGATATATTTTTAAAATTTCATATTGCTAATGTTTATTCAAGTAGAAACTTCATTCATGTGTGTCATAACATTATTTAGAATGTAACGCAGAATTTTATGTTGGGAAGTTTATTTTGATAAATGCACTTCTTTTTCCCTCTTCCAATCCTCAGTAGGGAAAGATTGTAATGGGAAAGTTGTCCCCACTGATGGAGGCAGATATGATGTTCATTTGGGGGAGAGGATGCGGTATGCTGTATACTGGGATGAGCTAGCTTCAGAAGTGAGACGATGTACCTGGTTTTACAAAGGAGACAAAGATAATAAATATGTTCCTTATTCAGAGAGCTTCAGCCAAGTATTAGAGGTATTCTTCTGACCCTTTTCTACTCATCATTTTTTTCCCTTCTATTATTTAATAATCTTTTCTTCCTCTTGTGACTTTGTGAAATTTCTAGGAAGAGTTTGGTTCCAGCTGCATAGGTTTATAGCATTTCTTTCTGCAAGTTAGTTTCAGGATAAAGTAGTTTTACTTTCAAATTTTAAAATGCTATGGAAACTTGTGACTTTATGTTAACATGTCCTCCTCCACTAGTGTTAATATTTAAACTATAACCAAATGATTGGCTATTTGTTTTTTATTTTTTTGTTGCTCTAAAAACAATCTGAAATTTCTCTAAGCTGAAATAAGACATTAATGACTACTGAAAGGAGTATTTAAAAAATGTGAACAGCGTTTATCACTAGTTTACAGGATGAAATTAGGAGTGTTTTTTTTTTCCTTATCCTATTACTGTGATTTTAAAATAACTTAAAAATAAATTGATAAACCAAGAGAAAGAATTATATGTCTAATATATATCTAATTTTATGGAAAATATACATGCATTGTTCTTATTGGAAAAAAATATCAAAATTGAACAGCATTTCTGTACATTAAATGATAGAAGTAGTGATTTTTGTTCTTGTGCTATACCGTTTTTTGTAATTTTAAAGTAATTTTAAAAAATATTTATTTATGCATACAAGCTGGGTTGTAGGCCAGAAGTGTGGGGAGGGTGAGAGGATTCACCCTCAGAGACAGAGTGGGGAGCAGAACAGGCAGATCAACTGAAATACACTGCTGAGGGGAGCAACGGATGACACAGGAGAGGTCTGCTACACCATGTGTGAAGCTCCCTGACCGGGTATCAAACTCCTGCTGCAGTGGCTCTAAATAGCTTTATAGTGCTGCAGCTTAACCCGTTTCACCACCAGGGAGGCCCTGTAATTTTAAAGTAATTTAAAAATAAATTTGCTAAACTAGAATAGGATATCTTACTGTAATTGTTTATCTAGCAGTGTTCTTGTAAGTTCATTTTTAAGAGAAGATCAATCTAATGAAATATGTTTACTTTTAAGGAAGCTTACATGCTTGCTGTAACTCTGGATGAATGGAAAAAGAAACTGGAGTCTCCCAACAGAGAAATTATTATATTACACAATCCAAAGGTAGAGGAAATTAAAGCCTTTCTCTAATGTGGGGTTAAAGGTTAATTGCATTACTAATGATAAATGGTTTCATTTTCCTAAGGATTCTACTTAGGATAAACTTTGGAAATTTTTACATTGCCTTCACAGTGATGCAACTTAACACTTGTAGCCACTACTATTATTTACCCTGTTCAGCTTATACAAAAGAGGTTTTGGGTTTTTTTTTTTTACAGAAAATCATGCCACTATAAATTCAGAAAGTCACACATTATGTGGGCATATCTTCCATGTTTAGGGGATTGTTGAAAGTTATTAGCCTGATTTGCTTTACTTTTGTTGAGATATAATTGACAAAATTGTAAGATTTAAAGTGTACTACATTATAAATAGTATAACATATTTCCAGAGATTTCATATCAAGCTTAGGAGATGCATACCAAAACTCAGGTTGAGATTTAACTATACATTATGTTTTCAAAGATATGTTCCCACTCTTCAGAACATATAAATAGAGATGACTTTAATGTGGAATATCTTTTTTGCTCTGCTCTTTTGTATTTAAGCTTATGGTGCATTACCAGCCAGTGGCAGGCTCTGATGACTGGGGTTCAACACCCACTGAACAGGGTCGGCCAAGAACAGTGAAGAGAGGGGTTGAAAACATCTCTGTTGACATTCACTGTGGTAATGTTAACCTTTTTTCCTTTCTTATCTTCTGATAAACTTATTTACTTATGACTTAAATGGCTACCTTTTTTTTTTTGGTAGATTTGGATTCTATCAAGGCTTAAAATAATCTTCAACTATATAGACCTTTCTAAATTAAGATTAGCATTACATCATCTACTAAGAATCCTAATAGATATACCTTTTAAAGTAGCTAATTACATATGGTAGTAATCAGGAAGTCACTAAGTACAGATGAATTGATTTAGTCCTAATTTTAAGACATGTGATTCGACCTGCTTGATTGGAAATTTATTTCTGGTAACTCCCTGAAGATTTTCAACTAAGGAAAACTAATTTTTCAGTAGGACCTTGGTAGTTAACAATTGCTGTCTGGCTTGGGTTATTTATGGTTGATTTTATTTTTTTTTAAGATTTATTAATTTATGCATACAAGCTGAGTTGTAGGCCAGAGGTATGCGGGGATGGTGAGAGGATTCACCAGAGACAGAGTGGGGAGCAGAACAGACAGATTGACTTAAGTACACTGCTGAGGGGAGCAATGAGTAAGGCAGGAGAGGTCTGCTGCGCCATGTGGGAGTCTCTCTGACCCAGTATCAGTGGCTCTGGATAGCTTCATAGTGCTGCGCTTAACCGGTTATGTCACCAGGGAGGCCCTGAGGTTGATTTTATTATATACTTAACTGGATTATAAGATTCCTTTTATTTTACAAAGGCAGTGGCTTGTCTCTTGGACATTATCTTAGACTTAATACAAATAAAGAAGATGAGTTTATTATAGTAAGTTTCTACTACATACCAGACATTATTGGTATAATTGATAAAAATGAATATTAGATAAAAATATTTTATCAATGTAAAGTCTGAATTTGATAACTGCACTGTGGTTATGTAGAGAATAGTCTTAGGAATACACATTAAAATATTAAAAGCTTAACAAGGTATATGTGTGCAATCTGATGATGTATACAGTCTTCTCCCACGTGGCTCAGAAAAATAAATGTGTATACACATACAGATAGAGAAAAGAGAATAGTAAAACAAATGTGGTAAATGTTAAAGTATTGAATCTGTGTAAAGAGTACATGAGAGTTTATTCCTTCATTTTCTTGGTAAGATTGCAGTTATTTCAAAATAAAAATTAAACATTCAACATAAAAGTTAAAAATTTCAAAATAATTTGCAAATAGTAAAAGCACTGTATTTTTACTCAGTAGTTAGAGGACAATTTTGTGTCCTTTATTTTATTTTCTTTATTTTTTAAAAGATTTATTTATGCATACAAGAGCTGGGGTGAAGGCCAGAGTTGTGGGGCGGTGAGAGGATTCACCAGAGATGGAGCGGGGAGCAGAACAGACATATCAACTGAAGTACACTGCTGAGGGGAGTAGCGGGTGAAGAAGGAGAGATCTGCTGCTCCATGTGGGAAGCTCCCTGGCTGGGGATTGAACTCTTGCTGCAGTGGCTGCGGATAGCTTCATAGGCTGGGATTTAACCCATTGCACCACCAGGGAGGCCCTTGTGTCCTTTATTTAAAGCTCATATTTTCACTTGGCCATCTTTATAACCTATTCATTGTAAATGTTTGATTTTAGATTTAGAATGCATGACTAGTCACATAGAATAAATTTTTCTTTTTAATTTCATTTATAGGGGAACCTTTACAAATAGATCACTTGGTTTTTGTAGTGCATGGGATTGGACCAGCTTGTGATCTCCGTTTTCGAAGCATTGTACAGTGTGGTAGGTTTGCAAAGTACCTGAGATTAAATCATTTATGGGGACTGTTAGTGCTCCTTTGAGCTGAGATAAAGTTGTCTTTAGTCTGTTGTCTCAACTGCATAAGATTGGGAGAACTAAAGACAGGTGGTAGGGTAGAAAAGCTTCTGAGCTTAGACCGAAAGTGCAAGTAAATTCCTTAGGGTAGTAGGTTATACTCTAATGATTCTTGAGTGAATAAGCCTTTCATTTTTATAAAATTGTTTTATGATGTGATGGCCATGTTTCTGAGAATTCCAAATCTAAAGGGACACTTAAAGATGATATAATTTAAATGAATAACAGAACCTTTTGTCATTTTTGTAATGTATGCTGTGATAAATCTCTTGATATTTTAGTTGGGGTGTTTAGGTCATTAATATAACTTGATTTTGAAATATAACGTTCTTTGAAATTTGATAGTAGTCAAAGTCTAATGGTCCCAATTTGGGAGTCTTACCCTACTAGGAGGTATATACCTTCTAGAGGATTAAGATTGATGTAATACAAACTTAAAACAATAGTATATATCTATTTTTAATCTAAAATGTTGGTTAGTGATTATAAGAAGCAGAAAGTTAGGGTAAAAATCTGACTGCAAGGCCTGATAGCATAGTTATGAAACCTTTTTTTTTTTCCAAGTTGAAATGGTTTCCATGACGCAGTAGAATTTTCGAAGTTCTCTTTAGATGAAATTTTTTCAATGGTGAAAGCAACTTCTGTTTTAAAGGAATATCTTTTTCTATATGCACTGATAATTTTTCCTGAATACAACTTAGCTAGTTTTGATTCAAGTCTATATGGTTTCAAAGAAAATCTAGCATGATCTGTTGCATTCTGATTGTGACTTCATGGTTGATGCATAAGTTAATTTTCTTTTGCAGTTAATGATTTTCGCAGTGTTTCCTTGAACCTGCTGCAGACACATTTTAAGAAAGCTCAAGAAAATCAGCAAATTGGAAGGGTAGAATTTCTTCCAGTTAACTGGCATAGTCCTTTGCATTCTACTGGTGTGGATCTGTGAGTAATGCCTTATATCTTTGAGTTGTTTACTGTGATTGTAATGTTTGCTAATCTTTGAAATGCTTAGGGACATTTCTCTTATAGCAGATTGTATATTTAAAATTTTGTTTTAACAAAAACTTTTATACTTCTGTATCTTTTTCTTAGATATATATTATTAAATGCTGACCTCTCCCTTGATTTAATTAGCCAGGATTAGGAGTAAAGAGATGTACGTTCTTAGATGTTTTACTTGCACATTAGTATTTACTGTAACAGCTTCACTATGTCTTTAACACTAAAGATAAGCATTAAAAAAATTAAGGTATACATTGATTTCTTCCCAGAATGTATAACATTTATATCCTCAGATGTCAAAAGCCAGTTGGACCTTAAGATGTACAAAGTATTTAGTTCCTTTTGTGATCATATTTAGATATTATTTGTTCAAATGTGGGGATAAAAGGAAATTCCGTAACATTAAATTGTTAGCATGGATGACTTGAGGTTTAATTGGTACAGTGACTTGTAAATGATGACATTTAGTTATAAAACCCAGTAGTTTTGTTTGTAAATTTTATGTAATACCAGAGAAGGTTGCCTTATATTAAGGATTTTCAGCTATGAGCTCTTTACAAAGGATGTTTATAACGTAGTTGTAGAATAGAACTAGGAGATGTGTCTGTGGAAGAGAACAAAGTAGTCAGCGTTATTTCCAGGCTGGTCTTAGAAATAGCTTCCCTGACTCTGCATCTCTCCATTCTTAATACCCTGTGATTAGAGCAAATTCCATGTGTCCAAAAGCTGTTGAATCTTTGAGGTAATCTTTCTGGGAATTTTGAAAAAACATTCAACTGAATGTTGCTTTAGACTACGTTAGCAGGATCTTCCTGTGTGAGATATGAGTGCTGTTTGTCTTTGGCACCTTTCCAGCTTTTAGAAATTCTGAATTAAGAGAGGGAGTTGATTGATTTATCATTTGACTTGTTATCAAAAAACCTTATGCTGAGAATTCTAAGAAGAGTCCCTTTGTATCATTTGTCTTTTTAAAAAAATGTTTATTATTTAGAAGTTTATATACAAACATACATATATAATGAATCTTAATACTGATTATGATTACCCAGCTGACATCAGCACATAGCCAATTCTGCCCCATCCATATCTTCATATCTGTGTCTACTGCCCATCTTTCTACCATATTATTTTTGAATCAAATCTTAAACATCGGAGCCTCCCTGGTGGCGCAGCGGTTAAGCGCTGCGCTGTGGAGCTGTCGGCAGCGGTGACATGAGTTCGACGCCCGGCTGGGGAGATTCCCACATGGCACGGCAGACCTCTCCTGACCCGCCCGCTGCTCCCCTGAGCAGTGTATTTCTGATCTGCCTGTTCTGCTCCCCTCTCTGTCTCTGGTGAACCCTTTCGCCACCCCATGCCTCTGGCCTGTACCCCAGCTTAAATAAATAAACCTTAAAAAAAAAAATCTTAAACATCCTCTCATCTGTAAATGTTTGAGTTTGTATATTTTAAAGGACTTATAATTATATAACCGTATACCATTATCACAGCTAAAAAAATTGTTAATATTAGCAACTATATAGTATGGTCAGTATTCAAATTTCCAATTGTTTGATAAATGTCATGATGTATATGTGTGTATATAAACATACACACTAGGATTTTAAAAACAAACTGGAATTTTAAACTGAGATCCAAATAAGGGCTATAAATTGCAATTAGTTGATACATATTTTAAGTCTCTTAATCTCTTGATTACCTTTCTTTTTTTCTTTTTTGCAAATTATATATTGAGAAAATTGTCTCGAAGAGTTTCTCACACTCTGAATTTTGCTGATCATATCCCTTTGGCATTATTAAACACATCTCTCTGACCTCAATTTCCTATAACCTATAATAATTCTTTGCTTGTATTTATAAATGTCTAAATCTAAGCTTGAAAGCTAAGATGGATAATTACTTAGAGGAATTATGAAATGTATTTAGAGTTTCTGCTTAAAATAGCTTTCCTTCTTTCAGAGATCTGCAGCGAATAACCCTGCCCAGCATTAACCGATTAAGACACTTCACCAATGACACAATTCTGGATGTCTTCTTCTACAATAGCCCCACCTACTGTCAGACTATTGTGGACACAGTTGCTTCTGAAATGAACAGAATATATACACTATTTCTGCAGAGGAACCCTGATTTCAAAGGGGGTGTATCCATTGCTGGTCATAGTTTAGGTAACAAAAGAATTCTGTGTGATCTGGGAGGACACATTTTAAGGAAATTTGTTGAAGCACAGTGCCTTCTCTCAGTATTAGTTTCAGATGTCTAGAACTGATCTCTGATGAAGAATTTGTGAAGGGTTGGAAGGGTGGTGGTAAATTGGAAAGGACTCTGCTTCATAGATATTGCTCCCTGGGTAATAGACTTATTATTTGTATAAAATTAGCTATTTAGTGCTAATGCTTAGAAATTGTCCCTTTCTTCTATTTTACTTATAGGTTCGCTTATATTGTTTGATATCCTAACAAATCAGAAAGATTCTTTGTGGGATATTGACAATGAAAAGGTAATTTAGATGTTCAGATAGATTTTCTTGTAGTATTTATTAGTAAGGATTTTTAAATTTCAGATGTACATTTTGTTTATAGCTTAGTTTGCTTATACAATAACATTAAATTTGCATTTATTTTCTTATTTTCATTTATTACATATCATTGTAATTATTTCTGTCATTCTTGAATGATAGAAGCAAGATAGTAATGTGCTTCTACAAATATTTGCCACGTTCTAAAATAACTAGGTATCTTATTTTCTAATTCAGACATGCACTTTATACACATTACTAGAATTCTGCTATTAGAATTAGAGAATCATGAAGTTGAAATGGAGTTTACATATGAGAAAATGAAGAATAAATTAGATGTAAATTGATAAAATTTTTAGAAATTCTGTTTGAAAGGAATGAGAGAACTTGGTATTTAAGCATGTTTCAGTGAAACAAAGTCCTGTGAACACTTACCTATAGTAATGATTTAGTGCTTAGTATATACTATCTTGTATTTTTTTCTGTTTTTATGTAAGTGTTCTATTTCTTGTGTTGCATTGTGATTTTTTCCAGCACAGGGATTTTATCTTAGATTGTTTTATGTCTTAAACACTGTTCCCTTAATAAGAGTTCAGTAAATGTTTTGTTAATGATGGTGAAAAATAATGATGATACTCTGAATCATCCATTCAGTCATTTATTTAAAAACCTTAAATTTCAACTGAAGTTGCAAAACTAGAAATCAGTCACCTCCATTTTGTGTAAAATACAATTTATTTAAAATTAAGATATATTTGGAAATCATCTATAGTACATTTCTTTATTGCAAAATAGTATTAATAAGGGAACATCTAAGTGAAATGAGGGGCTATGATCTTTACAATTTGATTTTTAGGATTCATCAAATACTGTTATGGATCAAGGAGGCACTCTTACGCTAGAAGAAGATTTGAAGAAACTTCAACTCTCTGAATTCTTTAGTATCTTTGAGAAGGAGAAAGTAGATAAGGAAGCACTGGTAAAGTAGTCTTTTAAAACTTTACATCATTTTCAGTATCTTTATTTTATTTTATTTTTTTGCATTTTTTTCTTTTTATATTTATTATTATTTGTATCTTTTACATTATAGTGTATTCTCCGTGGGTTACCCACCACTGATTCACCCGTGAACCATCACCACAGTCCCTTGTGCTCCCCTCTCCCCGCTTTTGAACCCTTATCTTCTCCCTCCCTCGCTGAATCTCTCTTATTTGGTTTCTCTAGATTCCTGTAATAAGTGACACTATTCGATATTTTTCTCTTTCTTTCTGGCTTATTTCGCTGAGCATGATCCCTTCTAACTCCATCCATGTTGCTGCAAATTGCATGTGTTTATCTTTTTTTGAATGCTGAATAGTATTCCATTGTGTATATGTACCACATCTTCTTGATCCAGTCATCTATTTTTGGGCATCTGGGTTGTTTCCATATCATAGCTGCTGTAAACAGTGCTGCAATAAATATACAGGTGCATGTATCCTTTTGGATTAGTGTTTTTGTGTCCTTTGGGTAGATTCCCAAAAGTGGTATTGCTGGGTCATATGGAAGCTCCATTTTTAGCAGTTTGAGGAACTGCCAAATAGCTTTCCATAGTGGTTGAACCAATTTGCATTCCCACCAGCAGTGTAGGAGAGTTCCTTTTTCTCACATCCTAGCCAGCATTTGTTGTTGCCTGTTTTTTTAATGTGTGCCATTCTCACTAGCGTGAGGTGGTATCTCATTGTGGTTTTGATTTGCATTTCCCTGATTATAAGTGATGTTGAACATTTTTTCTTATGCCTGTTGGCCATTTGCTTTTTTTCTTTGGAGAAGTGTCTTTTTAGCTCTTCTGCCCATTTTTTGATTGGATTGTTGACTGTTTTTGTTGAGTTGTGTGAGCTCTTTGTAGATTTTTGTTATCAATTCTTTATCGGTTGTATTGTGTGCAAAGATTTTTCTCCTAATTTGTAGGGTGCCTGTTTGTTTTGGTTAATCTCTTTTGCTGTACAGAAGCTTTTTATTTTGATGTAATCCCAGCTGTTTATCTTTTCCTTCAATTCCTTTGCTTTGGGGGATGTGTCTTAAAAATGTTACTAAGATGCATGTCATATATTGTTTTGCTTACATTTTCTTCTATATATTTTAGTTTTAGGTCTTACGTGCAAGTCTCTTATCCATTTTGAATTGGTTTTCGTGCATGGCGTGAGGTAGTAGTCTAGTTTTATTTTTCTGCATGTAGTCATCCAGTTTTTCCTGCACCATTTGTTGTACAAACTGTCCTTGTTCCACTGCATATTCTTTGCACCTTTATCAAAGATAAATTGTCCATATATATGCAGATTGATTTTTGTGTTCTCTATTCAATTCCATTGATCTGTGTGTCTTATTTTTGTTCCAGTACCATGCAGTTTTAATTATGGCTTTGTAATATAGTTTGAAGTCTGGGAAGGTGATGCCTCCATTCTCCTTTTTGGACAGGAGAGCTTTGGCTATTTGAGGTTTTTTGTGGTTCCATATGAACTTCATCAGTTTTCGTTCTCTCTTTGAAGAATGTCATCGAGATTTTTATTGGAATAGCATTGAATCTGTAAATTGCTTTTGGTAGTATGGCCGTTTTGATAATGTTGATTCTTCCAATCCATGAGCAGGGGATATCTTTCCATTTCTTTGTGTCTTCTATTTCTTTTAATAATGTTTTATAGTTTTCTTTGTATAGGTCCTTCACCTCTTTTGTTAAGTTTATTCTCAGGTATTTGATTTTTTTTGTTCGATTTTAAAAGGGGTGGTTTTCTTGATTTCTTCCTCTTTTGATTGTTTGCATATAAGAAGACTACTGATTTTTGTGTGTTGATTTTGTATCCCACTACTTTACTAAATTGATTATTTTGATTAGTTTTTCTGTGGAGTTTTTAGGGTTCTCTATGTATATTACCATATCATCTGCAAATAGTGATAGCTTTACATCTTCTTTCCCTATTTGGATTCCTTGTATGCCTTTCTCTTGTCTTATTGCTCTCTTGTCTTATCTGCTCTGAAGAGCAGAGGTGACAGTGGACATCCTTGTCTTGTTCCAGATTTCAGGGGAAAGGCTTTCAGCATTTCATCATTGAGAATGATATTGGCTGTGGGTTTGTCATATATGGCCTTTATCATGTTGAGGGATGTTCCATCTATCCCTAGAATTTCAAGGACTTTCATCATAAATGTATGTTGGACTTTGTTGAATGCTTTTTCAGCATCTATTGATATGATCATATGGTTTTTATTTTTCTTTTTGTTGATGTGTTGTATTACATTTATTGACTTTCTGATGTTGAACCATCCTTGTGCCCCTGGAATAAATCCCACTTGGTTGTGGTGAACTATCTTTTTGATGCATTGTTGGATTCTGTTGGCTAAAATTTTATTGAGAATTTTTGCATCAGGGTTCATTAGAGATATTGGCCTGTAGTTTTCCTTTTTTTGTGTTATCCTTGTTTGGTTTTGGTATTAGGGTGATGTTGGCTTCATAAAACGTATTTGGTAGTATTCCTTCCTTCTCAATTTTTTGAAAAAGTTTGTGTAAGATAGGCAGTAGTTCATTTCTGAATGTTTGGTAGAATTCATTTGTGAACCCATCTGGTCCTGGGCTTTTGCTTTTAGGGAGGGTTTTGATTACTGTTTCAATTTCACTGCTAGTAATTGATCTGTTTAGGTGTTCTATTTCTTCTTAATTTAGCTTAGGATGCTTGTATAATTCTAAGAAATTGTCCATCTCGTCTAGATTATTGAACTGATTTGCATATAACTGTTCATAGTAATCTCTGATTATTCTTTTGATTTCGCTTTATCTGTTGTAATTTCTCCTCTTTCATTTATGATCCTATTTATTTGTGCTTTTTCCCATTTTTTCTTTGTGAGCCTGGCTGAGGTTTGTCTAGTTTATTTTTTCAAAGAACTGGCTTTTGGTTTCATTGATCTTTTGGATTGTTTTTTTTACTTCTATTTCATTTATTTCTACCTTGACTTTTGGGTTATTTTGTTGTTCTTTTTCTAGTTCTTTAAGGTGTAATATTAAGTTGTTTCTTTGAGATCTTTCTTGTTTTTTGTTGTGAGCCTGTATTTTTCTCTCATATTTTTATGTATTTTTCTCTTATAACTGCTTTTGCTGTGTCCCATACATTCTGGAAAGTTGTGTCCTCATTGTCGTTCGTCTCCAGGAACTTTTTAATTTCTTCTTTGATCGCCTCATTGTTCCAATGGTCTTCCAGTAGTGTGGGTTTCAATTTCCATGAGGTAGGGGGGTTCCTTGTTTTCTTTTCATGGTTTATGTCCAGTTTGATGCCTTTATGGCTGGAGAGGATAGTTGCTATGATTTTGATCTTGGCGTATCTGTTGATGTTTGTCTTGTGTCCCAGTATGTGATCTGTCTTGGAGAATGATCGGTGTGCACTTGAGAAGAATGTGTACTCAGATTTTTTTTGGGTGCAGTGTCCTATATATGTCTGTTAAACCCATGAGATCTATGTCTTTATTTAGGGCTTTAGTGTCTTTACTTATTTTTTGTCTTGTTGATCTGTCCATTGATGAGAGTGGAGTGTTGAAGTCTCCTGCTATATATGTATTTTCTCTCATGTCTGTTTTCAGAGATGATAATAGTTGTCTGATATATTTTGGTGCTCCTTCATTTGGTGAGTATATGTTGATTGTTATGTCTTCTTGATAAATTGTCCCTTTAATCAAAATGTAATGACCATCTATGTCTCTTTTTACTTTTTTAACTTTGAAGTCTATTTTATCTGACATAAGTATAGCTATTCCTGCCTTCTTTTTTGGTCCATTTGCTTGTAGAACTGTTTTCTAACCTTTTACTTTCAATCTGTGTTTATCTTTTGTAGTTAGATGTGTTTCCTGTAGGCAGCAAGAGGTTGGATTCTGTTTTTTAATTCAATCTGCTACTCTGTCTTTTTATTGATGAGTTCAATCCATTTACATTCAGAGTTAATATTTATACATTGACGACTGTGTTATCCATTTTGTTGGCCTTTTTGTGATTTTATTGCTTACCTAATTCTGTTCTTCCCATTCATTCTTCTGTTGCTTTTGACTTTAGGGTTTCTCTTAGTATTTTTTGGAGTGGGGGTTTAGTAGTAATGAATTTCTGGAGATTTTGTTTGTCTGGAAAGGTTTTTATGTTTCCTTCATAGATGAGTGAGAGCTTTGTGGGGTAGAGTATTCTTGGTTGGAATTTGTTGGCTTGAAGTTTGTTAAATATGTCAGTCCATTCTCTTCTAGCCCGTAGTGTTTCCTCTGAGAACTCTGATGTCATCCTGATTGATTTTCCTTTATAGGTTATCTGTTTCTGCTCCCTTATCATTTTCATTTTTTTTCCTTGTCTTGGGCCTCTGGGAGCTTTACAATTATGTGTCTAGCAGTGGTTCTCCTTTCATTGAGAAAATTTGGAGTCCATCTAGCTTCCTGTAAGTCTCTTTTCATTTCCTTTTTCATATTAGGGAAGTTCTCTTCAATTATCTCCTTGAATAGCTTTTCGGGTCCTCGGTCTCTCCCCTCACCTTCTGGTACTCCTATGACTCTTATATTGCCTTTCCTCATAGTGTCTGATAGCTCTTGGAGTGTCTCTTCGTTCTTTTTCTTTGTACTTCTCTTTCCTTTTCTGCTTTATGTCTGTATCTTTGAGAGTACTGATTCAGTCTTGCATTTCTTCTACTCTAGCTTCTTGGCTTTTCTGGATATCCTCCAGATCCTTCACTTTCTTTTTAAGTTCATTAATTGTGTTCTTGTTTCTTTCTGCACTTTCTCTAAACTCTTTGTTTTCATATGGTTTTTTAAAATTCTTTGTGAGTTGGAGATATTCTTTCATATCCATATTATCTGGTTCTGGAGCTGGAGGTTGGCTTTCCTTCTGTGGTGTAATATTCCTGGAAGAGCCTGCTTGATCGTTTGTAGTGTTTTCCTTCCTGTTGTTAGCCTTCGGCTTTGCTCTGTTCTTAGTGCCCCTGTACCACTCGTGTTGGTGGGCATGATTTCTGATTTCACTTGTTGAGTTGTGGTCGTGTCTGTCTGATGTCTGAGCTGCTGTGACTGGGTATCATCTGGGT
>PVIJ01001258.1:0-122591 GCA_004024925.1 Scalopus aquaticus | reverse complement strand
GGATGGGATATGGGTAGAGAGGAGGGTGTTATGGAGATTTAGAAGGTAAGAGAAGCAAGAAGGGGCTATATAGGAGGAGGAAAACGGGGGAGATGGAGTAGGAGGGAATGTAGCACTGGGGGGAAAGAAGGTAGTTATGCTCATGTTGACAGAGGTAAAGAAGAAAGATAGAGGAATTAGAAGACAGGTAGTGAAGAGAGAGATAGATCATAGATATCCAGTTGGTCAATAAACAAATATACACACTAACCCAAGGGGGCAGGCTTATCTATGTTAAAGCAAAGCTAGGCAGAACAAAACAAAACCGAAGACACAAAAAAAGAAGACTAAGAGACACACGTACAAACAAAAGAAAGATCCAGATCTGAACACACATACCTCCACCCCCCCCCTACAACACACACATACTCCCAGGAACAGTAGAGAAGAGCTCCCGTGCCGCACTACAGATTTGTTGTGAAACTGAGCTATGAACTGCAGGTATGATTTAAGGAGGAAGGCACTCTTCCCCGGCCCTGGAAGTAGTTGTGCGAGTGAGTAGAAGTCTTTAGTCTTTTACCCCTGCGGTCTTGGGGTTTCTAGAGACCCCTGCTTCTGTGGTAAATGCTGCTGCCGCCCCCTGCCTGGGAGTCACAGCCCTGTCTTCTCTGGCTGAGTTGTCTCAGCTTTCCCTCTTCACTCCTCCTGGAAGATGCCCTAGGCTGTCTCCGCGCTGCTGCTGATTCTCTGTTTGGGGGAGGGGGAACTCCATGCCATCATCCCCCCCTCCCCCCTACAGCCCTGCCGGGTCTCCGTGTGGGGGGAGGGGCTGCTCCTGCCGCTGTCCTGGATCTTACAAATGGCTGTAACTTGGGGGGGTCTGCATCTGCCCGACTTACTTTTTAGGGACGCCCCCCAGAAGCCCCAAGTCCCGACCTCCTGCTTTCAACCTCCTCCTCTCTTTCTTCTGATCGCTGTGGTCCGGCTCTGAAGGTAGGGGAGGGGAGAATTCTGATGAGTTTCTTCTTTATTCTGTTCCCTCAACTTCCCTCTGTGTCGGAATCACTGGTGGAGATGCTCCAGCCTGTGCAGGGTGGCTGGGTCTCTTTGTCTCCTCAGTATCTCTCTGCTACCTCTCCTATCAGATCTTTTCATGAGAGTTTAAGCCAAGCGAGCCTTCGCAGGCATGTTGGGTCACGTGACTCAGAAAAAAACCACAGTATCTTTATTATCTTCATCATACTGCTTAAAAATCACATCAAGTGATCTTTTGCTTCGTGGGAATTCAAAGTTCAGAGGAGCTGTATTTGTTATTCTTATAGAACAAATACTGGCGAACAACATAGCCCAGAAAACAGAGCAAGGGTAAATTACCGCCAATTAGTCCAGCTCTTATTTTTAAGAGGTACAACTGTTGATATTTGTTTTTGGTTTTGCCATTTTTTTGTGCTATTTTTCAGGTTTGTGATTATTTCATTTCACAGATACTTAGTAGTGACCAGTACCAAGTACTGAGGATAGACTGGTGAATTAGACAGATATGGTCCCTAGCCTCATGGTGTTTATTTTTCAGAGGAAAAGACACATAAATAATCAAACACAATTAATCACAGTGTGGTGAGTTCTAAGTAAGAGTACAAGCAGTATAGGAACATATAATAGGATTCACTAACCTCCTCTGGGAGGATGAAGGGCTGCTTCCCTAATCAGATGGCTAATACTAAACTGAGATCTTGGCCTTCCTGGTGGCCAAGCGGTTAAGTGCTGCGCTATGGAGCTGTCAGCAGTGGCGAGGGGAGTTCGACACCCAGCCAGGGAGATTCCCACATGGCTGGCAGACCTCTCTTGCCTCACCCACTGCGCCCTCAGCAATGTATTTCCATTGATCTGCCTGTTCTGCTCCCCACTCTGTCTCTGGTGAACCCTCTCGCCGCTCCATGCCTCTGGCCTGTACCCCAGCTTGTATGCATAAATAAATCTTTAAAAATAAAAGATAAAAAGACTAATTATAAATTGAGATCTTGCTAGTCTGCTTAGTGCTGTGTTTGCTCTAAGTTCTTACTGCTTGCATCCACGAGTAGGAATAAAATTTTTCTCAGGATTGTGACATCTGAGTATGGAAATCAAAGAGTTTTTTTTGTTGTGAAGTTAGATATCCACTACTATACTTTTTCCTCCAATAAGGTTATCAATATTCCTATAACATTGATACTGTACTATTGATACTTTTTATTCCTCTTTAGGCTTTTATCTTATGGATAAAAAACCTTATCCTTCTTAAGTTATTAATGATGTTATATTATTAGAGCGCGCTAGTAATATGAATAACAACAGGTGCATGGGTCTTACTCCTCTCAGAAAAAAGGACACTTAATTGATTTTATTTGCCTAGAAATAAGAAAGATGTGATTGGTTTTCTATACCTAGGTTTTATGTTCAGACAAAGATCTTCAGGAAATGGGAATTCCCTTAGGACCAAGAAAGAAGATATTAAACTATTTTAGGACCAGAAAAAATTCAATGGTACGTATTAATATAGCTTATAGGATTAAACAATTTTTGGCATCCTTGTATTCTTATGCTCTGTGAGATGTTTAATTTGTGGAGCTAAGCAATATTTTAAATTGGTCTGTGGCTCTCTTTTTAGAAATGAAACACATCTCTATCAATATCCTTAAAAAGGTTTATTAGTGTCAGAAGTCTACCCTGGACTCATACCTTTTTATTTTTCCTTTTTTTGTTTTTGTTTTATAACTGCTTATTGAAATATAATTCACGTCACATACTGTAAAATTTACCCTTTTAAATTATACAGTTCAGGGATTCCCTGGTGGTGCAAGGGGTTAAGTCGCAGCACTATGAAGCTATCCAGAGCTGGCCAGGGAGCTTCCCACATGGCGCAACAGACCTCTCCTGCCTCCGCTACTTCCCTCAGCAGTGTATTTCAGTCAGTCTGTCTGTTCTGCTCCCCACTCTGTGTCTGGTGAATCTGCTCACCCCCCAAAACCTCTAGTCTATGCCCCAGCTTGTATGCATAAATAAATCTTTTTAAAAAATTATCGAGTTCACTGAGTTTTAGTATATTTAGAATTGTGTAACCATTGCCACTATAACTCCAGAACGTTTCCATCAACCTCACAAAAGAAGCCCCATACCTATTAGCAGTCACTTCTCATTCCTCCTTCCTGTGAAGCAGTGATCTTTCTGTCATAAGGATTTTTTTATTCTGGACATTTCATACAAATGGAATCATACAGTATGTACCCTTTTGTGACTGGCTTTCATTTAGCTTTTCCACAGCTTGTCCATATTGTAATTGCTCTTTTTTTTAAAGATTTATTTATGCATACAAGCTGGGGTGTAGGTCAGACATGTAAGGTGATGAGTGGATTCACCAGAGACAGAGTGGGGAGCAGAACAGGTAGATCCACTGAGGGGAGCAATGGATGAGGCAGGAGAGGTCTGCTGCACCATGTGGGAATCTCTGTGGCCGGATTTTGAACTTATGCTACAGTGGCGCTGGATAGCTTCATAATGCTGCGCTTAACCTGTTGCGCCACCAGGGAGGCCCCATATTTTAATAGTTAACTTTTCATAGGCAGGTTGTTCAGTTATGAAGGTCCAGTTCTTGACCCACTATTTGCATAATATTCTGTACCCATAGATACTCCTTGCTATGAATAGAAAGGAATAGCACTTCTCTGAACTCAACAACCCTCAATATCCCTTCCCACAGTGCTCTGCTAGTTTCTCTTTTGACAGTTGCCTAAAATTTCATCTGCTGCCCAAATGACTATGAACAGCTTTATCATTTTAAACTGTATAGGGATGTCTGGGCTGGTGGCGCAGCAGGTTAAGTGCAGCGATGTGTGGAGCTCTTGGCAGCTGTGGCGCAAGTTCTGTGCCCAGCCAGGGAGATTCCCACATGGCGCAGCAGACTTCTCCTGCCTCGCCCACGCTCTCCTCAGCAGTGTATTTCGGTTGATCTGCTTGTTCTGCTCCCCACTTTGTCTCTGGTGAATCCTCTCACCACCCCACACCTCTGGCCTGCACCGAGCGTCTATGCATAAATAAATCTTAAAAATAAACTGTCAATTCATAATTAAAAGCAATTTTTGTTTTCATCAGTGAGAGATTCTTCCTAGATTTACTCATTTCAGAACTTTTCCAAGCATCCTTACACTCTAATAGAAAATTATATAATCCACTAGATATTTTTACTACATAGTAGCTCTACAGCACTATTTTTTATTCTTCAGGGTGTTAGTAGACCAACCCCACAGTCAGCTTTAGGAGCAAATGGATCTAACATCCCCCAAGAATTGGAATTCTGCAGTGGTGCTGGTGATACTGGAAATGAGGAGTATTTGGACGTTGGCATTGGGCAGGTAACAATGCTAATTCTCTTTGGTCATTTTATTGCCTTTCATTGGTAGGAACGGATGTAACTTTTCTTATTAATAAGAGATGTTTTTATTTCCCCTTTCCAAGGTGTCAGTAAAATACCCCCGGCTCATCTATAAACCAGAAATATTCTTTGCTTTTGGATCTCCCATTGGAATGTTCCTTACTGTCCGAGGATTAAAGAGAATAGATCCCAATTACAAATTTCCAACATGCAAAGGTTTCTTCAATATTTATCATCCAGTAAGCATTGGACAGCTCTTGTGGTGCTCCCTGAATATTAGGGCTTATTAGTAAAGAGTGTATGATTTTCTATTGTGTTCATTTGCTTTTTTCTGTACTATTCTGTAGTAATGAGACAACTTATAACAGTATTGATACAGAAAACTAACTTTTTATTTAAATGACCACTTAATTATTCTTGCCCAAGATATAGTTCCTTAGATTATTTAACTTTTTTCAGCATAGTGAGTTATTGTTTTTCCTATATAGTTTGACCCTGTGGCCTATAGGATTGAACCAATGATTGTCCCAGAAGTGGAATTTGAGCCAATGCTGATCCCACATCATAAAGGCAGGAAGCGGATGCACTTAGGTGAGTTCTTACTAGAGAACTTGATAATTCTCGATCTTCTGGTTTGTGCAAACCGATTGGACCACATTATCTTTGTTATGCTTGGTTAGACTCTAAACTCTAAACTCTATAAACCATTCAATATTCTTTATTAATATGTGTTTCAGAACTGAGAGAGGGCTTGACTAGAATGAGTATGGACCTTAAGAACAACTTGCTAGGTTCACTACGGATGGCCTGGAAATCTTTCACCAGACCACAAAACCCTGCATTACAAGCTTCAGAAACTACAGAAGAAACTGAAATAGAATCTGAATCAAGTTCAGAGAAGCCTAGTGGTCAGTGACATTGTACACATTGATTTCCTGCATCAGGTCAGATAAGAGGGACTTCATGGTTGTATAGTAATTATTCTCCCAGAGACTTTTCCCTCCTTTTTATTGTATAGGACCAATACTGGGTGTTCTCAATGGACCTTCAATTCTGCTAATCTTTTCTGTCATCTGTAACCACAAATTATGGAAAAACATTTTTGTCAGGAAAATGTCCCGAGAAACTGAACATCTGCTAATTTGGCTTTAAAACATTCCCAACTTGAAATAGGTGATGTTTAGAACCTACTCTATTAAGCACTTTGCTTTTAAAGGGAATACTCATGGGTCAGTTTTATTTCCTGGCTGGGGACAAGTTAGGATACTCTTCTTAACTTTCATCAGTTAATATTTCATTCCTTTCATTCATTAGCTTTCAGCTGCCTAAAGAGTTTTGTCCTTCCTGACGTTTAGTTTATAACCTGAAGGCAAATTAATTAGTTATCCAAAGTACAAGAAACAACAGGATTGGACAAAATCACTGTGACCTGAGAAACTTTAAAAAGCTTGAGGGGAGGAAGATGAGCAAGAGCTTTCCAAACTGAAAGTAACTCATCTTGTGGTAAACTTGGAGTATGAGGGGTAGTAACAGGACAACCTTGGAGGACAGGAAGCTTTTAGATTCTTACTGTGGTTCCTCCATATCCAGATGTTAACACAGAAGAGCCCTCTGTGGCAGTTAAAGAAGAAGACCCACCCATTAATGTGGGAATGCTCAATGGAGGCCAACGTATTGACTATGTGCTGCAGGAAAAGCCCATTGAAAGTTTTAATGAGTATTTATTTGCTTTACAAAGCCATCTGTGCTATTGGTAAGTGTTGTTGGTTTTTGCTTCTGGTATTATTTGGTCTAGTAGTTTCAGTTATTTGATAGACATAGAAAAATGATAGGCTGGTGTACTTTTGGGATTAGAATGGTTTCTTATTTAGATGATTTCAAAATAACCCAATATGTCATTTAAAGAAATTTATTTTTGTAGTTGGTTAGAACCTGTGGCTAATGATGCTAGCAATTGTGAGTTCAGTTAGGTTTATCTTAAAAGTGTGGCCCTTGTCCATTGGTAGGACAGGGTGGGTACATATGAATCAGCCGGAACAAATAGATTGCTATTGCTGAAAGCATTTATAAAAACTCATTTTAGCTCTTTCTGCCCACTTGTGTCTGTGCAGGCATTCTTTACTGTCCTATCCCTTTTCCTAATAAACCTGTTGAAGTATTAAAAAAAACCAAAAACTCATTTGAAAGTATTTACAATGCTAGATCACAATATTTTTAAGTTTTTAATGTTTAAATGTTTTTTCCAGTTTTATTGAGATGAAATTGACATATAACATGAGTTTAAGGTGTATAATATGATTTGATACATGTATATATTATAAAATGATCACTATAATAGGGCTAAATACCTCCATCACCTCTCATAAATGACTTATTTTTGGTGGTAAGAAAATTTAAGATTTCTCAGCAACTTTCAAGTCTATATACAGTATTATTAATTGTACCGCCATGCTGTATAGTAGACCCCCACAACTTTTATCAGAAGTATTATTAAGAATAATTACCTAATGAATTGTAGAATGAATTAAGGGTGCCTATTGAAATTCATGTTATAGCAGAATAGAATTTAATCACTGAAGAATTTGAACTAAAAGAAAATGAGGACCTCCCTGATGGCACAACGGGTTAAGTCTCAGCCTGTGAGGCTGTCCACAGCCACTGCAGTGAGTTTGATCCTCGGCTGGGGAGAGTCCCACCTGGGGCAGCAGACCTCTCCTGCCTCGCCCGCTGCTCCCCTCAGCAGGTATTTCAGTCAATCTGCCTGTTCTGCTCCCCGCTCTGTCTCTGGTGAGTCCTCTTGCCACCCCATGCCTCTGGCCTACACACCAGTTCCTGTATGCATAAATAAATAAATCTTAAAAAAAAAAAAAAAAGAAAAGCTAGAAAAGTAAGATAGGTAAGGGACAAGGTAAGTTTTTAAACAAATGCACATGCATTAATATCCTGCAAGGGTTTTTTTGTTAGATTATTTGATATTACCTTGAACAGAAAGAATGGGGTCCATGACATGAAATCAGAGTGCAACCTGCTAAATTACTATATGAGGCCTAAATAATGCTGAGAATGATTTCTGCTCATGTGAATTGATAAAAATCTGAAAAGGGCATTATTCAAAATTTCTGAGTGGGCAATACAGTCATACGGTTCAAACTTCAAAGAAAGGGAAATAATGAAAAGCCTCTTTTTCATTCTGTTCCCTGCTAACTAGTTCCCTCCCCCTATGTAATTAAGAAATATGTATTTCTTAACATTTCTTCCAGAAATCTAGTTTATGTATATGTAATAAAGGTAGGAGTGTGTACTGCATTATTTCTGCCCTTTAAAAAACACAGAGAAAATTGTATTAAAGTACATTGTTCTGTACCTTCCTTTTTCTTTGAATTTTTTGCCTATAAAGAGCTTCCTCATTCTTTTTAGCTGCATGTTATTCTACTATATGAATGTACCATAACTAGTCCTGTAGTCCTCCTGTCCTTTTGCTTTTTACATACCTTGTTCGTGTCATTTTACCTACTCATGAGTATATCACTAAATACTTGGAATTGCTGTCACAAAGGGCATATGCATTTGTAAAACTTGATAAATATTGCCAAATATAGGTGGACCTTTTTATTCTCTACAGGAATGTAAGAGTGTCTGTATCCCCACAGCTTTTCCAACAGTTTCATCCTTTTTAAATATATATATATATATATATATATATATATATATTTTTTTTTAACTTATTTATGCATGCCAGAACTGGGGTATAGGCCAGAGGTGTGAGGGGTGGTGGTGAGAGGATCCACCAGAGACAGTAGGGAGCAGAACAGGGGAATCTACTGAAATACTCTGCTGAGGGGAGCAGCAGGTGAGACAGGAGAGGCCTGCTGCACCATGTGTGTTAGCTCCCTGACCAGGGATCGAACTCATACCACAGTGGCTGGTGACAGGTCGATAATGCTGAGACTTTAACCCCTGCGCCACCAGGGAGACCACCCCTTTTTAAATCTTTGTCAATTTGTTGAGTATAAATTTTTCAATTTGTCAATTTGTTGAGTATAAATTTGTTGAGTGTATATTTTTATACATACATTTTATACATATAGTATGTGTAATATATACATACAATAAGAAATTACATATTACGTGTATGTATATAATACATACTTTTGGAGGAATAGTTGGTATACAGTAAACTGCACATGATGTCTAAAAATCTGAGTTCTGACATACACATCTCTGACACCATCACAACCATAAAATTAGTCAACATATTCATTACCCCCGAAAGTTTGTGTCCCTTTGTGAGTCCTCTGTTCTTCTTCCCACTACTCTCAATCTCCAGGGTATCACTGATCTGATTCTGTTACTACATATTAGTTTGTATGTGACTTTTCTATTAATGAACCATACTGCTTATTCTTTAATGTATGGCTGCTTTCATTCATCCATGTTGTATTTAGCAGAAATTTTCCTTTTCATTGCTGAGTAGTATTCCACACCATAACTGGTTTATCCATTCAGTTGCTAGTAGACATTATGGACATATTTCTGTTTCTTGTGTAAATACCCAGGTGTGCAATGGCTGGCTATAAGAGTATTTTACAAAGAAACTTTTTTTGACCATTACACATTCCTATTAGCAATATTTGTTCTATATCCTTGACAATTATGATTTGTCTTAGTTTTTTTAAATCGGTTGTAATGACACCTCATTATGGTTTTAATTTGCATCCTTAATAACTAGTGATGTTGAACATGTTTTGTGTTTATTTGCTATACATACATCATCTTTAGTGTATTGTTTAGATCTTTTGTTCACTAAACAAAATGGATTACCTAATTAATAGCAAGAATTGTTTCTATATTCTAATTAGAAGTCTTTTTCAGATTTTTCCAGAATGTGGTTTTTCATTTTTCCTAGCACAGTATGTTTTAAAGATAGAGTTTTTTATTTTAAGTTCAATTTGGTGTTGTTTGCACTTTTTGAAAATATTTAAGAAATCTTTGCTCAATCCACAGCAATTAGTTTCTTCTGTGTTCTAGAAGAATATAGATTTAGCTTTCACATTTAGGTCTGTGATTCATTTTCGTTAATTTTTAATATGGTTTGTGATAAGGACTGAGGTTCATTGTTTATTCAGAGGGAGAAACCATTGGATTGCTGTGTCTCTAATTTGTCCTATTGATCTATTTGTCTATCTTTATGCCAGTAAAACTATCCTGATTACAGTAGCTTTATAATAAATCTTGAATTCAGTTTAGCACAAGTATTCCAGTTCTGTTCTCATTCAGAGTTATTTTAACTGCTGCATATCTTTTGTATTTCCATGTATCAGAATGAACTTGTTAATTTCCACCAAAAGCTTTTCTGGGAATTGATTGTGATTGCATTTTAGCTACAGATCAATTTGTGGAGAATTGATTTTCTTTTTTAAAGATTTATTTATGCATATAAGAGCTGCAGTGTAGGCCAGAGGTGTTGGGGAGGAGGGGCGAGAGCATCCACCAGAGTGGGGAGCAGAACAGGCAGATTGACTGAAATATACTGCTGAGGGGAGCAGCGGGTGAGACAGGAAAGGTCTGCTGCACCATGTGGGTTAGCTCCCTGGCTGGGGATCGAATGCATGCTGCAGCCGATAGCTTCATAGTGCTGAGACTTAACCCCTTGTATCACCAGAGGGGCCCTGAGATACAACTTCTTAATGATATATCAACATGGTATCTCTGTGTTTTGACCTTCTTTAATTTCTCTTAGCATTGTTTTGTAGTTCAGTACAGTTCGGGGAGTTATAAGTCGTACTCCTGTTATAAGTAAAATTGAGCCAAACTAAAGGAAATTTTTGTTACCTGCTTTTAAATATTGAAATTTTTTTTTAAAGATTTATTTATTTATACATACAAGCTGGGGTACAGGCCAGAGGTGTGGGGCGGCGAGAGGGTTCACCAGAGACAGAGTGGGTAGCAGAACAGGCAGATCAGAAATACACTGCTGAGGGGAGCAGCGGGTGAGGCAGGAGAGGTCTGCCGCACCATGTGGGATTCTCCCAAGCTGGGCGTCGGACTCGCATCTCACGCTGCGGACAGCTCCACAGTGCAGCGCTCAACCGCTGCACCACCAGGGAGGCCCCTAAATATTGAAATATTAGTCCTTTTTATTGATTAGACTATGATATGAGTTGAAAATACCTTTAGCCAAGTTGTCTTTGCCTTCATTGGTTTTTGCCAAGTAGAAAATTTATTTAGTAGTCAAAAATTTTTTAAAGATTTATGCATACAAGAACTGGGGTGTAGGCCAGAGGTGTGGGCAGGGGGTGAGAGTATTCACCGGAGACCGAGTGGAGAGCAGAACAGGTGGATTGACTGAAATACACTGCTGAGGGGAGCAGTGGGTGAGTTAGGTCTACTGTGCCATGTGGGAAGCTCCCAGGCCAGGGATTTAACTCGTGCTGCAGTGGCTGCTGATAGCTTGAGACTTAACCCCTTGTGCCACCAGGGAGGCCCAAATTTGTTTTTTTAGTTTACAGAATTTGTATTATACTTACAGCTTCCTTACTCTTCAGAGTTTTACAGTTTTTGATGTTATGCTTTCATTTTTACATATTAATTGTTAATTTCAACTTTATTCTATTAAGAGCATGTAGCTTGATCTTTCATCTTTTTCCAGATGGCTATCCATCTATTAACACTGATAATAGATGTGCAATTCTAACATTTTATTAAATTCCTGCATGTATGAAGGAGTATTTATGACTTTTTACTTTCTTTTCTATTGATCCACCTATTTATGCACCAGGATTAGGGCATTTTTAGTGTCTAATTTAGCTAATCCTCTCTAGTTGGTACAGGAGCTCCTTAACCTGAAATCTGTGTATGAAGTTTGTGGGGGATATAAAAGATTTATGAATTCATTTAAATTCTATTTATAATTTTGGGCATATATGGCATGTGATATTTTCTGGGAAGGTTTCATTAGGTTCTCAAATAGATCCATAACTCAAAAAAATGTTTAATCACAGACCTAGAGAAGTGTTTAAGTACCATATCCTTAGGTGATACTTCATGAATATTTTTTATAATTCCTTCACGAACTGAATATAAGTAATTGCTTGTACATACACAGTAGTATTTGGAAGAGACAGGAGAAATAGTAACAGTGGTTGTGAGAAGATGGGACTAGTGGTTAAGGAATAGAGGGAGGGGGGAGACTTCTTGAACCATTATAATTGTATTCTTTATTTTAAAATGTGAACATTTAGAAAGTTAGTTGAACAACTGGACGGACCTTTCTTCCATGTTATACTAAGAATAAACTTGGGAAAGTATTTTTTTTTTAATACTCTTTCGTTATGAGACATAATGCTAGACTTTTGTTAGAAAGTTACCTTCCAGTTACATGACCTTTCATTATTTTTTTTGGCAGTAGTAAAAAAATGCATGTGCAAGGTGCTTGAGTTGATTAAATGAGGTAATATATGTAAAGCTACTAGCAAAATGTTAGTTTCTTCTTTTCACAGTCTAGTCTCTCTCTATAGGGAGTCTGAAGATACAGTATTGCTGGTCCTCAAAGAAATCTACCAAACCCAGGGCATCTTCCTTGATCAACCTTTACAGTAAAAATGAACCATCAGTGGCTACTTAATGTAAGTTTTTAAATGTCATATATGCAGCATAATTCTTACATATTAACATTATAGGAACTCTGGTGCCTTAAGGTCTTCATAAATATACTTTTCTGTGCCTGTTATTTTTTTTTTAAAACACAAAACCGTGTTTAAAATTAGTGGGATGAAAGCTCAGTAGCCCACTTAGAGAAAAGTTAATGTTGCCGGTGACTTGATCCAATAATACTCATTTCAGTGACTCAGCTTTTTAGATGTGTAACTAGAAAGCTTGTATATTATATATTAGACTTTGGCATTCTCCCTAGTGCCTTCCAGTTGTGACTGCATGATGTCCTCTTCTCCACTCTCTCCCCTAGATGGACATTAAGGGGTCCTTCCCCAGAAAACTCACTCATTTGTTGCTGCAGTTTTCCTCAGCTGCATCATTTCCTGCATGTTGCCTGCCACTTACTCACCTTTGGGGTGTTTGGAAGATGATCTTTTGGACGTGAGTGGAAAATTCGCAAAGGGAAGACCCTATTACTTTTTACCACTGACTTCGTGTAAACACTTGCCGTTCCTTCTTAAAGGCTGGGGGTGGTTTGCACCTTCAATTCTTTGATGATAGTAAATGGGTACCAAACTTCATTTCTTATTACTTAGGATGATATAAAGTCTGTTTTAAGTTTGATTTGGGTGGGGTAGAAATTTTTCTAGAAAATTATTCCTTATCTTTAGAAAATGTTCTAGTTTGGAAGCAGTTGAGGTTCAGAAGACATTTGGAGCTTGCTCTCACAGATGATTTCTGCATTTGAACGCTAAGGATAATTGGATAGGGAAAGACAGACAAATTTTTTGAGCCAGCTTTGCTTTCTTACAAATACTGTATGAAGAAAGACTAAAATGTAGCATAGAATATTGTTTAGTCTCTCTACAGTTCTAGATTTACTGCTAGGAATCACTATGTTGATCATTGTTTTTATAGCTATTTGAATTGAAAGTGGGCAATTAGTTCATATTAAATGCATTTTTATAAAGCAAAGATGGTATATATCCCAGATCTGCCCTTTTATATCATATTTAAAGTTGGGAGACTCTGTTCTTGAGGGTAAGTTATAAAAACTGAAAAACTTGAAATTACACAGCCTCAACAGACTGCTTAGGTTATAAAGTTCATAGTGAAATAGTCTGCTTAAGTCGTCTGTGACATCCACTTGGGTGAAGGTGGTTTTGTGTTATCTGCTTTAAAAGCATTTTGTACACATCATTGCCTTCTTAGGTGTCCATAATCCTTATTTAAAAGGCTCGTGGCACAGGCAGTGTTCAGTGAACAGGTAAGTTTGGCTAGGGGAAAATGTTTCTTATTCTGAAAGAAAAACCCATGCCTCTAAGGCCCAAGGAACAGCTGCCACAGAGTCAGTCTCTAAACATGCAAAGTGAGAGGAACCTTGATGAAGCAGGTGCATGACTCCTTTCTCTTTAAAGGCATTTGTTCACCACTGTGCTATAGGTACTTTCTTTTTCATTGGTCAGAATTCTCTTCGTGATTAGTCCTTTATACTCCTCAGAGTTCCACAGGGCCTTGTTTGTAGAGTGGCAAAGGCAGGCAAGCTGTGTTTTGCTTTTCGTAAATGTTTTTTGTAAATGCATCATGTTGTCCAGACCATTGGCAGTTGTCATTTAAGCCGTCTGTTAGACAGCACTTGTCTTTATCCCTTTCTGAAGAGAAAAGCAAAGGGAAGGTTTAGTACTGTCACCCTAGAGATGGCAGAGGTAAAGCTGCGATATAGATCAAAGCCCAGTCTTTCCTGTCTACCTGCTTTATAAACTAATGCTGATTAAGCCATTAAGAAGTTTCAGACATATGGACTACTTTATTAACTAAATTCTGAGTTTGAAGTATGGGTTACTGAGAATTAAGTAGCATCTTCAATTTCAAATTTATTCTTCATATTAGCAGAATAGGTACCCTATAACGAGTAAACCAAAGGACAAACAAGAACAAGTTCCTAAAACCAAAGATGAACAACATAACCCTGGATAGCTAGATAAACCACATCTTTGTACTAAGAACTGTTTCTTTCCTGGTGGGGAGGGGCAAGTAACTTAAAGAACTTTGTCTTGCCTGTTTACTTGTGGTATTATCATTGTATATTACAGAAGTAATAAGCTTGATTTAAATCCTTTGGTTGGTTGTACATTATTTGCACTACTTCAGTTGTATCATGCACAATCTCTTGACCAAGTCTATTTTTAAACTCTGGTGAAGCATCATTTTATACATATCCCAGCTGCAGAATTGGTCTTGCTTATCTCAGCAAAAGATTGTTTGCATGGGAAGATTAATAGCACTGATTAGCTTTCTAACATTTTGCACTTTTTGAAATGTTTGTTTTTTATGTCATTATATTTAAAACTTTAGTAAATACTGAAATAAAATCTTATTGACAAGTTGCCTATTTTACCTGACTTCAACGATCAAAATCGATAACTGTTTTCTCTAACATTTAAATTCTTTTCCCTTGACTAATGTTTTTATTATCATAGGCAAATGTAGTTTAGAATTTAAAGCATGGCATTTACAAGGTAAATAGACTATTCTTTGGTTTTATTAAGTGTTTTACTTACGTTCCAGTTCTCAAATGATACTGTAAATACAAAATAAAAAGCACATTTGTCATTTTACTTTATTTGAATATCACATTTACTGAGGAAAGATACAATAAAAATGTTATATATAAGATGAAGTAATATTTAAGTATGTCATCCCAGTGAGGAGATAGAAAAAAAGATTTACTTGTGATTTTTCTTTACTGCCTTAGCCAGTTGGCAGAGTTGATGCATTTGGGCAGCTCTTCAATCATGAATGGAAGGAAAAGAGCTCACGAGCAGTTAAGGACAAATGAGGTAGAAACAATCATTTGTTAGTACAGAAACCACACTCCTGAGCATTTTTTTAAATTCTGTTTACAAGTCACTTACATTCACAGTATTCAGAATGGACAGCAGTATCTGTCCCGACTTGGGTAAGATATTCCTAATAGCTGTAAATTAGTCAGAATCAGACATTTCCCTATTTGAGGCTTAATGGAACTGTCACCAGAGAAAGTAAACCTCCAACATAATTTAATTGGTCATAGTCATGCTATAGATTTTAAGATTTTGAGCTATGGGAAATGGAAATAAGTTAACTCTAGTTTCTAGGAGAAAGTAGGACTACATAAATAAAGGCTTCTCTGTGACAACATCCTTCCTACAGTACATAAACTAATTGTAAAAAACCACTGTATGTTGGGATACCAATCTGAAAAACCGTAAGCTACTGGAAGACTACTGTAAGATCTCTTTACCAGAAGGTATGGCACATGGTTCCTTTGCTTCTCATGACAAATTTCTGGTGGGGGTGGGGGCAGAATGAAGTACTTATGCCCTCACTTGTACCTCTTAAGATGTTAAAAAACAGATCCAGAAATTCTTGCTTGGGTATGATCCAGTTAGCGGGCGACTGATTCATTATTTTGCAGTGAGGTAGCTTCAATTTCTAAATATTAAAATGATAAGGATCACCAGGTTTCTTCTGTGCCATGGGAAGTGTAAGTCTGTCCTGCAGTGGTTTATGGCATTCTGCATCAGTCAGAGGAGGATAATACTGCCTGTAGCAGACATAGGCAAATGTCAGGCCAATCATGGATCCAACTAGTACATCTGAGGAGAAAGAACATAGGGTCTTAATCATATTTGAGTTAAATCATGTTAGACACCACACAGAATAGAGAAGCTGGTCCTCCATGTTACTTATTTAGGCTTCAAAAACTTCAATTTTTAATAAAGTTAAAGGATTATGATTATCAGGTTGTTCTCTGATCACTAAATCAAAATACATCTTAAGTATAATCTTGTCTCAAGTATACTACATTAGAATTTTTTAAGTACACAAGAATAACAAAGCATAATAGAGGGAAGGAATAAACTCTTCAAAAGTTGCCTTTCCCTTGTTAAAATTTAGTTCATTCTTTAAAACAAGACTCCTAAGGGCCATAGTGTCATCCTTTTTTGGGAGGAATTATGGGTTTTCTGTGGATGTTTTATCATTTCTGAATAAAAGTCTGATGACAGTGAACTTGATTTTTAAGATAACAGATTGAGCATTGAGGCTTGTTGTGAAAAATTTGATACTTCAAAATACATCAGTCTCTCATCTATAATTTTACTTTGTACAATTTCAGTTACCTGAGGTCAGTCCATAAAAGATATTTTGAGAGCGACCTCATTCACATAACATTCATTATAGAATATTGTTAGACTTGTTATTTCTTATTAGGCCTAATTTATAAGTTAATCTTTGTCACAGGAAATAACAGTGGTATCATCGGTGGCTTTAGCCATCCATTGAGGGTCTTGGAACATATCCCCTGAGGATGAGTAGATTACTATAGTGGAAAAATTAGGGTGTTCCTCCTTGGCAGTCTCTTTAAAAGGTAATGCTTTCTCTTTTAGTAGAGAACCCAGACCATCTTCTGATTCATTTGACAGACACTAAGTGAACAAGTGTTAGGGATTAGATGAGCAAAACATGGAAGCTTGCAGGATGTGACTGGCTTGCTTACCTTGCCAGTGATGCTTATAGTCACAGGTACGGGACAGTGCAATTATAACTGCAAAAAGTAGAGGTGACAGAAAGGCACAAAATCTCCAAGATTTCCCACGGCCTTGTGGTGTGAAGCAGTGCAGCTTCCCTGCCAGGTAGAATGAAGCAAAGGCCAGGCCAGCAAATGCAACTAGAAGAGAAAACCTGTAAGTATGTGTATTTTAAAGGATGCTCATCTCCAAACAGGCCACAGGGGCATGAAAATGTTTTTATCTCCCCTTTTTATACACTTGTGATATAGATTATTGATTGAGGGAGAACAAAAGTGATTTTGTTTTGCATCCCAAAGTTGTTAGTATTTACCTGAGAACAGATTTTGGAATACTAGCTAAATGACTTGGACCTGCTTCTCAATGCCTTAGTTCCCTCATGTATAAATGGGAATCGAAAATTACAGCACCCACTTCACTGGGCTATTATAATATCAAATGAGGTAAAAAATCTAAAATGCATTCCAAAGCAGTTGATTGATATCTATAGTAACTATTCAATAAAGGTTAATATTTTAACCTTCAGGTTGCAGGATCAAGGCAAAGAATACAATAAAATGTTCAAATCCCATAAACTATGTTCTCTGTGCTTGAATTTTTCCCCTAATACTCAAGGCTCAAACTTGTGAAACCTTGGGGTTATTAAAGAAGAGGGGGTGTTCTTCAATTTCTAGATATAAGAACAAGAGCAGTGGGATGTTTTCATTCTCATAAGCATCCTATGTAAAATTCAGTGATCCACAAAAAAGCAGAGTCCACATGGTATTCATACAGGAAGAATGTCCACTAGGGAAGCTCTTACGGCCCTCATTGACCACGCCTTTATCGCCAGTGCACGCCAAGTCAGAATGGGCCTGCCCATCGGGGAAGCAGCGATAGAAGAAGTCAGGACGAGGCCTGGAAGAAAATAAGCATTTACAACTCTAGAAATTATTTTTTGATTGTATCAGACATCAGTTATCCTGTTAACTATTAGTATCCCAGAAAAAATTACGAAACTGGATTAGGATAATCATCACCAAGAGAAAAGTCTTACTTTTAGAGTCAACATTTAACTTAGGAATGAAAACAGTCACACTTCAGCACATGAATACTTCGTAGGGTGAAGAGCACGTCAGAATGCAGCTTTAGGAGGTGCTCCAGAAGACACTGAACTAGTGGTTGTGAGTGAAAAGAGCCCAAGTGTGGAAGGAAGTATTCAATGAGAAAAGAAAGATGAGACTGAAAATAGGAGAAGGATGTGTGTGGAGTGCCATTCATCGTATCTCCTGATGAGGAAAGGGCTGAGGCAGACTGGGTGCTAATTCTTCTCACTTACCTCCCCACTATCAATTTTATTGTGTTGGTAAAGACACCGTTCAGAGCCAGGGCAAGGCTGGCAGCTGGAAAGCAAAGAAACATACTGTTAGTGAGTCCGCTACGAGGAATGCATGGTCACTGTCTCAGAGAGCAGCCGTGGTTTTCCCGAGATAGATGGCAACAAACAGTCCTCAACCAGAGCGGAGTTTAAAAATACTAGTACCCCTCAATGACCACTGCTGTAGCACAGGGAGAACAAATACATGCAATAGGCTGGAGACCTTTCTGGGATACAAATAACGTAGTGCTTTTTAAAAAAAGATTTATTTCTATTTATGCATACAAGAACTGGGGTGTAGGCCAGAGGTACAGGGGGTGAGAGGATTCAGCAGAGACAGAGTGGGGAGCAGAACAGGCCAATCTACTGAAATACACTGCTGAGGGGAGCAGCAGGCAAGGCAGGAGAGGTCTGCTGCGCCATGTGGGCCATGCCGGGATCGAACTCATGCCACAGTGGGCCGGGAGCGAACTCTTGCCACAGTGACTGTAGCTTGATAGCAACGAGACTTTAACTCCTGCCCCACCAGGGAGGCCCAAATAACCCAGCACATTTAGGCATGCCTGTCAGGTTAACTAACCAACTTCTTACAGTGATAACTTTCTTATTCGTGTGGTACAGGGTAGCTATATTATTAAAGGAATGCAAAGCTCAGTGGCCTCTACACACTGAGTTGACAGCTCCTACCTCATTCCAGCACTGAGAAGATGAGAGAAAACCAACCATAAAGGGTTAACTCTTACCAAGGCAGGCTTGTTTGCTGTCTGTTGTGTCTGCCTTCTTGAGACATTTGACGAGGAGGATAAGAGACAGTGGAGAGAGAAAAGCAATGAACTGAAATAGAATATGTCAAAGGTTATATAAACCACAAACCACCACATACTGGTTGTTAACTTAGTTCCTACAGGGAAGAAGCATGGGACAGCAGAACTCGTGTCAGACCCAGCTTCCCCTGTAAACAGCAGTGATCGTGACCTTAGAGTCTGTGGGTTAACTGGGCTCTAGATGGTCCCATCAGCAACTAACACCCATTATTCCAGGTCACCTGAGGCCATCCCAAGGAACAGAGCTCAGAACGCCTTTCTTGAGCCAAAACAGACATTTTGCCCTCTGAACTTGTACCTTAAACTTTAGGAAGCAAAATCTTCAGCATTTTTAAACAAAGGGCTAAGTTCTCCACAGTGATCATTTGGGGGCCAGAATGATCACTGTCTGCATTCCCCGCATCAGTCCTAAGTATGAAGGGTCAGAAGGAAGGGCTAGTTTTCCACGCACAAACATCGACTTGGTGGGGAAATACTCTGTTTCCACATACGGATTCCGGTAAAGCCACATCTCCTCTGGTTGAATAAGCCTCTGGAAGGGAGGGAGAAGCTCTGTTACCCTAAAGGGGAAACAAAGTGCAAAGCACGTTGGTTAGATTCCTCGGTGCGTCCTCCCCTGGGCTTCACCCTCCTCCCCCCTCACCTCGGGCAGCTGGGGATGGGGGCAGTCAGGCGGGTGGGGGAGGTGGGGTTGCAGCTAGGCCCAGGATGTGGGCCCGCTTGTGGGTCAGCAGCCTGCACGCGCATCTGTGCAAATGAGTGTCAGGGCCCTGAAGTCCGATCCGCAAATCGCTTACAGAAATGTCGTTAGCAGTGCGATCCGCACGCCCAATTCGGCCCAGAAGGCCACCGCCTTCCCCATCCGGTCTCACCGCTCCTGGACAGGCGCCGCCGTGCTGACGTGGCAGCCGCGGGGTGGGGACGAAAGGGCCGGCCTGGAGGCCGGATCTCCGCTGCTCTCAGCGCGCAGGCGGGCGGGCGGCGCGGGCGGGGCCCGGCGGGAACTGCATGCAGCAAAGGAGCGAGCCATTTCCTCACCCTAGGCAGGTCAGCAATCCAGGAAGCAGGTGAGGCAGCTTTGTTCTGAGAACCTGGCCTGGCAAAATAATAAAAAGCAAGCAGTGCTGTTCTCTGGCACTTGTCCAGCCAAGCACAGGTCAACTTTGGTCTGATAAAACCGACGGGCTGAATAGCTCCTCTACTCCTCTACTTGTGGGTACCTTAGTATTCTAATATCATACCAAATGATGGAGCAGCAACATTCTCCAAGGATCTTTCCTCATCAATCCCTCCCCCTCAATCCCCATCCCCTATTTTTGGATCCAAATTTCTAAGGAGCATAGCAAGATTTTGAAGGAAGATATATACTTAGCTCTCATACTGGACTTCGTCTTGCTGCAAGCCTCACAGCCATAATCGGGTCATTCAGCTACCTGCGAGTCCCCTCCCTCCCATGATGGCTTCTGGCTCAGTGAGTTGTAGCAAGAAATTACAGGCAATGAACAAGTCCACGGATTTAATTTGGAACATACAGGGCAATTTATTGAAGTCAATCTCAAGCAAAATCTGAAATCAGTGGAATGTCATTAAAAACCTTTCCAAATTAATCCTCACGGAAGCAAAAACACATTTTAATTCCAAAGTATTTGTAAAATAAAAAAATGCAACATCTCAGTAAATGTACAAAAATTATATGTTCCTACCAGCACACACAGAAGTAAGAAGCTTAAATATTACAGGCAATCCTAAATACACTATAACTGTCAACAATAAGCTATCTATGTACAGGTTAACCAAGCTTTACACGTTTCACACTATGCAATAAAACATAGGCCAACCAACAAAATCCCCAAAATATCATATATCTTGAAGTCTATGTGGCAACATCAAGTCATTATACAGTAATGCCCTAGTGGAACAACCCCAGGGAAATTTAACACTAAACCTTTAGTGTCAAGAGCTTCTAGCCAAGTCACAGAAACTCAAGAGATTGACCTTAGTGAATATTGATACTTTGTTATTAAAGACTCAAGTCTCAAGTGATTTAGGCAAAATAACATTTCACAGGATCTACAAAGTTTATTACAGATAAACAAAGTACAGAAATAACCAATCTACAAAGGTCATTATCATAAAGATCACAAGGAAATGAAAACAGAATTTGTAGGTATCTATGTTGTGCAATATCACAAGTGGATACAAATTAATTTCTCATATCAATTCCAATTATGCACACACCCTTGTATATAAAAAGAATTTTATTATTAGCCAGTTGTAATCATCATTTAGCATCTTGGTTATCAGTGGCAACGTGATTTTCTTTTTTGACACAGGGTATGTGACACAGGGTAAATGAGATAAAGAGCAATATTAATGACAACAAAGTAAAAGGGAAATTTTATCCAGTCCACTTCTAAACTGACAAGAATACTTTATAAACACCTCATCTAGGTAATCAAATGGATTCTGAGAGCCAGTCGCACCTGTCAGAAGTCTGTGGCAGGCAGGGAAGGAAGTACTGGCGTCTGAGGCTGCTTTCTTGCCAATTAGAAGATGCAGTAATGGCATGTAAGAAAAATTACTTTGACAACTATTCATCCTTCCTCTTTTTCTCACATGTTAATAACTTTTAGAGGCTACTGAAGTACAGGTAATTCTTTTGCTCCCTCCTCTTTATAGGTATGTGCCACAAGCACCTGAACTTGTCATTTAAGCAATGGACTGACAAAAAGGGAATGGAAGTGGTTTCTGAAACACAGATTACACCCAGAATTTCAGGAGTGTAACATAAGTGCAAATTTTTGTTTCATTTTTTTTCCCCTACCCAGGCATATATTAAAAGGAAAGAAGAGGTGCTTGGCAATAGGGTTGACAAAATGACAAAATAATGTATATAGGAAATATTCATAAAAATGCTGCTGGTATTTCATGCAGGAGTCTCTTCCTCAAATGTATACATTAAATCTGAGCTCTCTACTGTGAACACATTCTCCCGTTTGCAGAATGTCACCTTTAATCCAAGTTAAAGAGGATAAGAGACTAGGCTACTAATTCTCGAGAGTATACAAAACAATGCTTTCTACTTCAGAAATTTAAAAATAACTGTAAAATAAGGAGAATATGAAGAGTTTCAAGTACTTAAAAAAACCTGAATTCAATGAGGCAGAGGTCTCAAATGTTAAAGTGACTACTTCGTACCTGTGGTAAACATTATCATTCCCCTCCCTTTCCCTCTTATAACCCCCTTTTCTCCCTGTATCCCACTCTACATAAAAGTTGGTTGATATCAGTATATACAAATTTCCAACTTTTCCATATTTTTAAATTCGTGGCAAAGCTGTCTAATGATAGCTATTCCCCAGCCTATCTGAAAATGCAGTGAGTTCTACTCTGTTTACAAATAACCAAAGACCAATTCTAGGTGGCCCTAGGTCAAAGGAAATCACTCCAAATAATCCTTTCACGTTTGCAGCAACTTGGACAACTTGGGGTGGCTGATGCATCTGCCTCGTGAGAAGTAATTCAAGTCTGATGTGCACTGCCCAGCAATAAAGCAAGTTCCCGATGTCACGAAACCTCGTGCAGAAGCATAGTAAGCTCCCCAGCTGTAAGGACTCCATGTACCTTGTTTTCTTATCCTGTTGGGACGTGGCATGTGGCAGCACTTTGACTTTAAGGTGAATGCTTTGTATTTAAAAGCGGAATGAAAGACAAGCAACGAATCCTGGGAAGTTCTGAGGTGATTCTGTATAGCTAGCTGGCCTGTTTCCAATCAGGTTTGACCCTGACTGGAACACAGGTATGGATTCAACAGGTACAGGTGCAACAGACTACTTCATGAACCAGGAAGGACGGCCACCCAACAGCCTGCCAAGTGTGCGAGTCTTTTACATGATTATCTCAACTTCACAACATTATTTACAGGCATATTTCCAAATATTATGTGGAAATGGCAGAAAGGAGCTAAGGGTAGGTTTCCCTCCCTTATATATATAGATATATATATATATATATATTTTTTTTTTACATGTTCCTTGCTTGAATACACAGAAATTGCCAAGTTTCAATGATTCTAAAAATTGCCCTATTCTGTGATTTAGGCCAGATAATAATTTAAGTATTAAGATACAGTGGTGACTTGTTAAAACAAAAATGAAAATAAAACCCACCTCGCTCCGAACTCTAGCCCTGATTAGATAATAAAGAAGTGAGTCACTTCCTCCAGCTCTCAGCGCTCCAGGGGGGAAGGCCAGCCAGCGACCTCTTGGTGGGCAGCTACAGGCGGCTCCCTGACTCCTCACACAGGCCAAGGGCCAGCCCCTCCCTACACTGCACGGTCCCTGGAAGATTTCCCAGTATTTCATCTTTAGTTGGTATCCAAATTCTGAAGCTTTATGCTGATTATCAAAAATCTTACATTCACTCTTTTCTCTAAAGAATTAATACAAAGTTAAAAAAAAAACACACCATTATTCTATGCTGCTTTAAGTTATTTCATTTTTTGGACAAGAATAAAACCCAACAATTTATGCTCTGACCACATACAGATTAAAAAGGCAGCCAACAGCAACTTCAGACTCTGAGCGAGCAGTGCGTCCTCAGGACTGTCTCACCGGTGAAGCCCAGGCAAGCACGCACACTTACACTCTGCACAAAGAAAGCTTCCCAAACGTGCAGTTTAAAGAAACGTAAAAGAGGTCAACAGTGACACTATGGAGGTGTGAGGAAAGTTCCTTGGTTCTGGCATGACTAAATCCACTTCACAGATCATTAAAGAACAGCATGGACAAAGACTCAGAGCATGGTTAGCTATTTTGTTTTCTACCCTGATTTCTGAAATGGCCGAACAATCTTACTAGTCATCCCTCTTTACCACCCCCCGCCCCCAAAAATGATTTTTAAAATCTCAGCAGAGCTCTGTTTAATAGATATACAAACAAAATGAGACACAATGAAGAAGCTGCATAAAAATACTTAAACCTAAGGTATTTGCAGTATATAGGACATATACCCTGGCTTACCATATAAAAGTCATCAGATATTAAGTAGCACTAAGTCTAAAAACAAAGCAAGGAGTTAAGATTTCATGTTGGATACTGTTTCAACAAGAGTTGCAATTTCAAATATTAAAGGAAATCCTTCATGATAGTAAATTTAGAAAAACAAACATTTATCATATACATATATAAAATAAAGTTTTAGTATGATAAAACCTAGATTTTCTTAAATTATTTAAAAGGACATCAAACTAATTGCTCAAGAGCAAAGGTTAGTGTTTTGGTGATCTGCAATCCATGTTACTTGTAGCAATTATTCCTGGTAACATGTACAGCATTTTCCATTTTGCTCTTCTTTTGGGACCACATCTAATCAATAGAATAACTGGAGACCCAATAAGTTACCTCAGTATTGCTGGACTCAGGCAAATGGCAGTTTAGGAGCTTAAATAAAGGAATTGTAGTGTTTTTGTTTTTTAAAAGAGAAAATCCAGTATAATTGCACATTTACATACAAAAAAAAGAGGCACAAAACAGCTTTTTTTCTGTTTTCCAGAGACAAGCTCTAAGTTGATAAGAAAAAGGAACACATATAACACAACTGGAGGAATGTAGTAGAGCGTCTATCTTCCCTACCTTCATAAGGTTACTAGGTACTTTTTGAGGGAAAATAAATGCTATCAGGTACCAGCAATTATAAGCAGTCAAAATTCACAAAGAACGTTAACGTTCATTCAAGCTAACCCTACCTAGACTTCTACTTAATACAGTGTTACAACAATGTCTGACATTACTAATTATTTCATACAAGGAATACTGGAATATACATATTCCTAAGCATTAAAAGCAAGTGAGTTTTGTGTGCAGACATCTTGGGACACTTGCATCTGCAAGATTCAAGCATCAGGCAACCAGTTCTGCTAACACTGACTTTCTTGGGAGCTTTCCCTAAGTGCTTTCTAAGATGAAGTGTGTTGTGTGGCTCTTATATACCCTGTAGAAGTAGAAGTGTTCCCCTTCCTCAATGGGGACAATTTTAAGTACTGGATAGTAATAAACAGAAATTGTTTACATGTAACTGGGGGATGCCTCTATCCCTTTCAATCGCCAAATTAAAAACACTAAACCAAATCTATTCAAATACAATTCAAATTGCTTTATGCAGTTTTCACCAGGAAACATGACTGAGTGGTTAGCTGACAAAGGGAATGTTTGATCAGGAGAGGGAAACAGAGACAGAAATTAAAATTCTCTCCAAGTTAGACCAAGGTCTACATTAAATTGGACAGGAAATGGTGCTTCTATGATTCAACTTTCGGTCTGTGCCTTTCATCTCTTCCTAGCTGCCTTTATCAATGTATCACGATAACAGGAATGTCCATTCTAACTGTGCCTCCATAGCCACATAAATGCACTTCATCAAAATACCCATTGTCAATGGAAAACATTTCAAGTTCGGTGAGTGCTGCATTTCTTTTTTTCCTCCAAAATAAAAATCAGAACCACATTTTATACCTTTCTAGATAAAGTTACCATATTATAAAACCCACCCAGTTTAAGACCACAGAGGTAAAATCCACTGAGTCATTTTGTTTTCAAGAGGCCAGATTCAACACTCTCATTGAGCCCTTTCTAAAAACTATAAAAAAAGTTCTGAAAGAGAAGTTCGCCCACCTACTGCTCAGTAAAGAGGTACAGAACAAGCATCATACCCTTTCCTAGAGGACTTTCTCCAATTCTTATTTAAAACACACACCTGCACACATATATTGATTACAGAATACCTGAACTATACTTCTTAAAAATTTAAAAAATAAAAATAAAGGAATGATGGCGATTTTGCTTCTTACACCCACAGAATACATCCTAGACTTTATCTCATTACCACTTTCTTTTCGCTTGTTCTTAATGAAAAGCACAGACAACTCTTTCCAGCTGAAAAGGCATTGAAGCACAATAAAAGGGAAGAAAAGACGAAAGGTATTTAACACTCCATAGAAGAATCCTCAAACCATCAAAACAAACAGAAAAACCAGATACTACCAACAGCTTCTGCCTGCACATCCCAGTTCCCCCGTCCCCCATTTTGCTTTAATAAGGCAGTACTGATGGCAAAGGTTGTACGCACTGCAGTAGTCTCTTTTTCACAAAGGCATTATCTATTTGCTTTTGTCTTTTCCTTTTTTTCATTTAAATGAAAAAAAAAAGGGAAATCACCACCCATTTATTCTTTTACTTCTTCTCCATGATCTTGTGATTCCAATTTACATTTGATCTTGCTCCAGTACTCTGGTGACACGGGAGCCCCAGGGTCGTGTTCAGAGCAGCAGAGCCGGCCTTCCAGTGCAGAGGGAACCAGTGCCCCCTTGTCATGCTCTTTACAAAACGAATGTGGACAGAACTCACAGAAGGAAACAGCTGCACTGCTGCACGCACTGCACTGGTGCCACGGGCATTCCCACTTTCCTAATGAGGGGTGGGAAGAGGGAAAAGAGCCCAAGTTAGTGCCTATCTCGACTGCCCATGAGAAACTCAAGTTCCCACCTTCTTCTCTGATTGGAGACTGAATTCAGTTGAATACAACTCCAAACTCCAGTCAAACAAAAGTCTGGGTGTACCAGTCGATTTCTGAGCTAGTGACCAAAACCCAACACCACAGGCACCAACTACTCACCTCGGGTAATAGTAAATAAAAAGAAAAAAATAAAACAATCCTTGAGAACCAGCAGGTATCTGAAATTTGCAGATTTTTCACCAGCACAATCTTTGTTTACTATTGTTATTTGTACTATGTAATATTTCCCATTCCACAGTTCCACTTAGGAAGTGGAAGGTATTCCAAGTTACACATAACTGGGAAGCCAGAGGAAAGGTCTGGAACTCTAGCTTACCGTATGGTGGCTGTGTCAGGTTAAGGCATAGGAGGTGGTATGCTTTGGGACAGTCCTTTTTGTCACACATGACCAGCTCTCCACCATCTCCACATTGAAAACAGAAATCTTCATGCATCTGCTTTGGTTCTGTTTTAATTTTTCGTCTCTTCTGCTTTAATTTAGCATTTTTTGTCTTTTCCTCAGTTGTTGACGCACATGCAGACTGGCAGAAGAAGAGGATCACAGCTTTAACTACCACAAATCTTGCCACCTCACATTCATTTGAATTCATCTGTTGTTCAATTACCTAAAACACCAGGAGGACTTACCTTCTAACAGTAATATAGTAAAAATAAGGCTTCATTTTCACTGACTTTTGAAGAGGTGTTTTTTTTTTAATTGCAATGACATTGAAATATAGTTCACATATTATAAAATCCACCCTTTAACAGTGTATAATTTAGTGGTTTTTAAGATATTCTGAATTTCAAAGACGTTTTTGAAAAGGATTTTGCTAACTTAAATACAAATATATTTCTAGGACCTAGTTATCTCTTACTAAGATGTGCTTCAGGAAAGTCAGAGAGTCTAAACTTTGGGATAAATCACTGATGACAACCAAACTAAACTAGGTACCCATTTGCCAGCATTTCCCTGAGATTGTTACAAATTTCTTCAACTGACCTTTGGCCGTACTCCTAGAAAACCACTGCAGTTCTCTGCCCCACAGTGGCACTCTGTTCTGCCATTGCCCAGACAATCCAGGTTATAATTAAATGTTAACTCCATCCCTAAAATATAAGAGAAATAATTAACTCATATTCCAGTCACAGTAAGGAGAAATGTGATTACACACTTTTTCATAATGAAAAAAAGAGATACAATCTGACAAGGAGACATTTCCCTCTGCTGTATTCTGCACTGAAGACAATTATGGGGGTAAAAAAAGGAGAGGGGGAGTTCCATACATTCGCCAGAGCAAAAATAAGTGTTTTACTAAAGAATTCACATTATTGTTGAAATGGCCCAAAACTAAGTAACAGTGAATAAAAATCTGAAACCTATGCTCAAGAAAAATGGATTCTAATTTAGCCCTTTTCTAATGCTAATTTATGCTAGTTCCTAAACGAACAGTATGACCATGGAATTGTAATGACCATACTATTTCCAATAATTAGTGCTTATATTATGATCAGAGCAGTTCAAAATGGAGGTTTACTATAGACACCAAAGACTTCAAAGGAGTAGGCCCGAGTTTTCCTTTTACTGGGCTTCACAATCCACAATGAGTTCTAGAAACAGTTAAAATCTCTTTGCTACAATATTTCTCATGTATTTTCCTACAAACTTAACAAAGGAGAAAACAGAGTTCTGTTGTTAAGATGCTGGAATGGTAAGGGGGAAAAATGGCCTTAACTCTAGCTTTAGAGGCTTTTTATGTCTAATTTAAAACAGATTGACTTTTCAAACTAAAACAAGACAAAAAACCCCACAAATCAAGAAACCAAATGATGTTAACACAGGCTAATTACTTTTAATACTTTAAAAAAAGAAAACAAAAGTTTAAACATCTGGTTACATTATAGAGACAGCAATAATTTGGAGAATTAATTCAGCAGGATTATGGACACCACAGAATTCTACAACCGGACACACAGAATTCTATAGTATCGCTCACACAGAGGGTCCTGCTAAGCTCTCTTCTACAGAAAATAGATTTTTGTCTTATTGGCAGATAATTCTAAATTTACTCTTTATTTTCTTTTAATACATGCTTTAGCATCAGACCTTGTAGAATAATGTCCTGCCTTCAAAGGATATACTTGGTTTCCAGGAACAGGGGCATAGAAATAAGTCACTTTTTTACCTGCAGGAATATCACAAAGAGCAAAAAGTCCAACTCGAACATCCCCATTCACTGTCCACTTTTGTGTTTCACAGTTTGGATTACAACTGTGGTTCATAAAGCGAGAATAATTTCCTTTTGGGCCAGCATCAATTATACGATCCTTTAGAAAGACAGGAAATGAAAGATACCTTTGACATAAAACTAAGTATAAGTTATCTTAAAAACATTCTATTCAGTCCAGAGCCACCAGGCAGCAGCATTTTGCTATCAGCTGATGTTTAACAACTGACAGCTCCAAAAACGTAGGACTCTGTAACTCACAAAGTTCTCAATAACCTTAAAGTCAAAACAAATAAAATGGAATTTGGTTTGTTTTTAAATTTGTTTCAAGAAACAAACAGACCTTAGAATAAAGCTATTTAGAAGATTATCAGGCCATATGTTTAGGAATGTTATTTTCAGATTAAAGAGCTACTTGTAATGGAACTATGGTGTTTTGCAATCACCCTTCCTTTCTCATTCTGAGCAAAAAAGCAAAATTAGTATGGAGGTAGATGGATAGAATTTAGGCCATAAGGAAGGAAAAATGAAAAACTTCTCTGAATGAAGAACTGGATATGTAATTGACAAGGGCTACAGTTTGGGATATAATCCCTAGTAGCTATCTGCTCTATTTTTACTTACAATAAATTTCAAAATACAGTACAGAGCTCAACATTTTGGTCCCTGAACTAAAAGTTTGGACAAATTCTAGAGCCTGGATCCTCCCAAGTGTAGTCAAGAAGGAAGGAGTGGTCAGGACAGGATTTAAGGGGTCAATCAGCAATTATAATTGAAAAAAATTCTATGTTTATGAAAGCTATACAACATTGGAACAATGCCACATTAGTTAACAGATCTTTTATAAATGATCTCTAGTTCTTTTAATGATATTCTGATTCTTTTTTTTTTTTAAAAAAAATATGTTTATTTATATATACAAGAGCTCGGGTGTAGGCCAGAGGTTTGGTGGGGTGAAAGGAGTCACCAGAGACTGAGCGGGGAGCAGAACAGGCAGACTGACTGTAATACACAGCTGAGGGGAGCAGCAGGCGAGACAAGAAGTATGCTGCACCATGTGTGTTAGCTCCCTGCCTGGGATCAAACTCATGCTGCCGCAGTGCCTGCTGATAGCTTCACAGTGCTGAGACTCAACCCCCTGTGCCACTAGGGAGGCTCGCTGACTCTTAGTTGTAGAGAGAACTTGGATCACAGGAAACATGGGCACTAGTTTTGGTTCTTTTTTTTTTTTTTTTTTGTGTGTGTGTAGAAGACCTGGGCTAGAGGTCTGAGGAGTGAGAGGATTCACCAGAGACAGAGTGGGGAACAAAACAGGCAGATTAACTAAAACATACTGCTAAGGGGAGCAGTGGGCAAGACAGGAGAGGTCTGCTAACAGACCTAACCTACATGTTGGTTAGTTCTCTGGTGGGGGGATCGAACTCAGGCCATAGCAGTGATAGACTGAAACTTAACCCCTAGGCTACCAGGGAGGCCCTCGACTCTTCATTAAACTGTAACAAGGTATTCAACAAACACTTATACTGTCTGGACATCAGTTTCTTATCCTCAGTAAATCGGAGGACTGTTAAGAAATTAAATAAAACACTGGATGTACTGTGCATCAAATAGGACTTACAATTGTATGTATTAAGCTAGCAGTTTTAATATCATTTTCCTTTTCACAGCATTCATTTTTCCTAGTTCATTAAAAAGTTTGAACTTATAAAATAGAATTTTAGCTAAATCAAACCTTATTAATAGTTTCTAACTTAGAATTATAGAGCTGATTCTCTCTTTCAGTGAGATGAGCGCCAGCTTTTTCAGTGAGGAGAGCTGGGATTAAAACCCAGGTAAATTAACCCCATTCCTGGTTCTCCTTTCACTCAGTGAGGCCTCACATGACATGTGCAAGGCTTCAGTAATCATTCATTTTATAGTCTGGTATAGGCACATTATACTAGGTAGCATTCTGGCTACTGTAAATCTTTATAATTTTCTTGAGAAATGTCAAATTAGAGGAGACAAAATTAAGGCCATGAAACAAAACCAAGAAATCTTTTGGGAAAAAAAAAAATAAGCAATTTTACCTTGGTAACAGTTAACATATAAAAATTAGTTACACTGTTCTCGTTGGCTCTCTTGATTCTCAATCTGCATTCTTCTTCATCAATTAATTCACCAACATATTCATTTACAAATTCACCCTGCAGAGAATCATGCAATATATAAATGTAAAATCAGTATATTATACTGGAAAGCATTCCTTAACACCAAATATATTATAAGAGAATGAGCCAGAAAGAATACTAAAAATGTAATTCAACTCCAGATCAGACTATTGCTACTCATGGGCACTCTGTGTCACTATTTCTCTTGTACCAGTGCCTCAAAGGAGACAATCTGCTTGTGTTTTCTTGCTGACAATATTATTTCTATATCCAATTAACACGGGAACTGGGGATAAAGCTAACCCATGTCTTCAAAGTTGTATTATTAACAGTTACACAAATAATTTGTACTTTTGGGAGTGAGACTTAGAACAGATCTGACTCTGAATCAAATGAGCTTTTTAAAAAATTTTTTTATAATCTAGATCTTTTTAACTTTTTATTTGAAGTAATTATAGATTCCTATACCCTTCATTAAGTTTTCCCAAATGATAACATATCACTATAGTACAATATTAAAACTGTGTAACTGACATTAGTACAATTTACAAATCTTATTCAAATTTCTCAGGTTTTACATTTATTCATATGTGTGTGTATCTGTCTAGTTCTATGGAATTTTATTAAATATAAATTGTGAAATCACCAATACAATCAAGATACAGAACTGCTCTGGGGCCTCCCTGGTGGCACAGTGGTTGAGCGGGGCGCTGTGGAGCTGTCCGCAACGCGCGATAGGGGTTCAACGCCCAGCCAGGGAGATTCCCACATGGTGCGGCAGACCTCTCCTGCCTCGCCCGCTGCTCCCCTCAGCAGTGTATTTCTGATCTGCCTGTTCTGCTCCCCACTCTTGTCTCTGGTGAACCCTCTTGCCGCCCCCCGTTTCTGGCCTATACCCCAGCTTGTGTGTATAAATAAATAAATCTTAAAAAAAAAAAAAGATACAGAACTGTTCTATTACTACAGAAGTTCCTTGTTCTAATCCTTTATAATCACATCCATCCTCTATCCCTCCCCTTATGCCATAGCCAGTTCATTCTCCAGCTCCGTAATTCTGTCATTTTGAGAATGTTCTATAAGCACAATCATGTGGTATGTAACCTGCCAGTTTTACTAATATTTTTATACGTATATATTTTTTAAATTTTTATCCTTTACATTATTGTGTATCCCTGTAGGTTTCCCACCACCAATTCACCCGTGAACCATCACCATAGTCCCTTGTGCTCTTTTCTCCTCTATTTTGGTCTCTCTTCCTCCCCCTCCCCTGCAGAATGTCTCTTATTTGTGATTGCCTGCTAGTTTTTGCTTTTGTTATGTTTTGCGTGCTATTTTCTCCTTCTGATTTCTTGTGTGGCTCTCTTATAGTCCTCCTATAAGTGATACCATTTGATATTTTTCTTTTTCCTTCTGGTTTATTTCACTGACCATGATCCCTTTTAGCTTCATCCATGTTGCTAAGAATTGTGTTAGTTTATCATTTTTGATCGCTGAATAGTACTCCATTGTATATATGTACATTTTCTTGATCCAGTCATCAATTTTGGGGCATTTGGGTTGTTTCCATGTTTTAGCTATTGTAAATAGTGCTGAAATAAACATAGGTGTGCATGTGACCTTTTGGATTAATGTTTTTGTGTCCTTTGGGTATATTCCTAGGAGTGGAATTGCTGGGTCGTATGGAAGCTCCATTTTTAGTTGTTTGAGAAACCGCCATACAGCTTTCCATAGAGGCTGGACCAGTTTGCAGTCCCACCAACAGTGTAGGAGCATTCCGTTTTCTCCACATCCTTGCCAACATTTGTTGTTTTCTGTTTTTTAATGTGTGCCATTCTTGTTTGTATAAGGTGGTATCTCATTGTGGTCTTTATTTGCATTTCCCTGATTATGAGGGATGTTGAACATTTTTTATATGCCTGCTTGCTATATGCACTTCTTTGGAGAAGTGTCTTTTAAGTTCTGCCCATTTTTTGACTAGATTTTTTGCTTTGTTTTTGTTGAGTCGTGTGAGTTCTTTGTAGATTTTTGTGATCAGACCCTTGTCTGTTGTATGGAGTGCAAATATTTTCTCCCAGTTAGCGGGCTATTTGTTTTGGTGAATGTCTCTTTTGCTGTACAGAAGCTTTTTAGTTTGATGTAATCCCAGCTGTTTAACTTTTCCTTTACTATCTTTGCTTTGGGGGATGTGTCTTTAAAAATTTTACAAAGATGTAGGTCATGTAGAGTTTTGCCTGTGTTTTCTTCTAGATATTTTATCATTTTGGGTCTTGTGTCCAAGTCTCTTATCCATTTTGAATTGGTTTTTGTGCATGGCATGAGGTAGTAGTCTAGTTTCATTTTTCTGCAGGTAGTCGTCCAGTTTTCCCAGCACCATTTGTTGAACAAACTGTCCTTCTTCCATTGTATGTTCTTTGCAGCTTTATCAAAGATTAGCTGTCCATATATATGTGGTTTGATTTCTGGGTTTTCTATTTGATTCCACTGGTCTGTGTGTCTATTTTTGTTCCAGTATCATTCATTTACTAATATATTTTTGAGAAAAAAAAAAGTCTTAGGAAATAAATATATGTGCTTTTTGCTTTACCAGACTCTATTCCTCACCTACACACAAATTTTCACTAGCCCTTCTCATAGCTCTTAGTATCACAGAACTGATAATAGAAAATATCAGTAATCTAAGGAGAAGTAACTGTCATAATTTCTGATTTTGGTAAATTAGTAAGAACATAAGAATGTTCATAAAAATATTTCATTTTTTTCTATTGACAAGAGTTAAAAGATTACTTCTATACTAAGAGAAAAGAAGTTAATGGGTCAAACTGGAAGGTATCAACCTGATTTCCCATGCATCAGTTTTTCCCTTTGACAGTCTGCAGCTAGTGAGGTCAATGAGGAAAAGAGTGTGCCTTAAGGAGCTACATGTTTGTTTTCAACTGGGGAGTGGTCACCACAAAAGTTGACCTCTTGTACCAAAATTTTTTTTCATATTGTTACAAAGTCTTCATGGGTAAGCTTTTCAGTAACTGCACAGTTCTATTTTTTAAAAGACCAATTGTCTTACATTAGCAATCCCTTAAGTGTTAAAGGGAAGAATAATCCGGATTGTGCTTTCTTTTCTCTACATTATGTCATTAATTTAGTAAATCAGATTATATTTTAGAATAAATAAAACTACTAATAAATGGCATGGACACAATATTTAACTGGATAGGTTTCAAGATGGCTCCCCAAACTCTCTACTCTCCAGAAATCAGGCAAAATTTGTATGTGTGACATGAATGGCATTAAAGTAATACTAATATTTTGTGCACTATATTATAACATGACATTTTAAATGCAGATGGCCTTTGAACAACAACTCAATCCACATAGCCAATGTATCAGCAAATTCTGTACAAACCACAATCATGTCTCTCCAGAACTATCATGCTCTCCTTTTTTTTTTTTTTTTTTATTTATACATACAAGCCGGGGTACAAGCCAGAGCTGTGGGGCGGCGAGAGGGTTCACCAGAGACAGAGCGGGTAGCAGAACAGGCAGATCAGAACTACAATGCTGAGGGAAGCAGCGGGCGAGGCAGAAGAGATCTGCCACACCATGTGGGATTCTCCCCGGCCGGGCGTCGAACTCGCGTCGCCGCTGCCGACAGCTCCACAGCGCAGCGCTTAACCACTGCGCTACCGGGGAGGCCCCATGCTCTCCTTTTTTGTCACTCTTCCCCCATTAACATAAAATCTTCATACTATAGTCAAAATTATTCTTTTGAAACCCATGTGTGGTAGATAGATTTTTAAAGTGGGTCCCATGATCCTTGCCTCCTGGTATTCATGTGGTGTGATCCTCTCCCCTTGAATATGGTTAAAATAGAATATGGCAAGGTGGCAGGATGAATGGTGATCAAGAGTCCATCTTGCCGAAGTCTCTCTCCCTGTTGACTATACAGAAGCAAGCAGCTTCCTCAGGTCTTTCTTAACCAATCAATTTAAAATAGCAATTCCTGTTATCAGCTATCCATATAAACAGTTTTATTTTTGCATTAGAGCATTAGGGCAGGGATTATAATAATGTCCAGTTCAGATGAGGAAAATGAGGCTCAGGGTAGTTAGTGAGTTCATGACCAGGGAATGATGATGCTGGAGCAAAGTTCTGGGTTTGCTAGTCCTAGTACACTAATTTTACCTTTACTGAGTCTTTTCATCTATTTTGCTTAACAAGTAAAAAATAATTTCAAATAGAGAATGTCCAATGTCCCTTGTCCCTTTTGTGACTGACCATACATACCCATAGTTTGTGTATTTTATTATTAACTCTTCCTACAGTTTCTTTGCTCAAGAAGTGCCAAGTGAGAACTTTCAAAGGTTGCCATAGTTCCCTATGTGATTCATCCCTGCTGAAGCATCTCTAAGAGGCATAGTTCTGGTCTATTCCCCAACCACTGCACAAACCTCCTCCCCAACCCCGGCCCATGCTACCTTCTTAATGCTCCTTTTGGTCCGGAGTCCCCAGCCTCTTCGCTCCGTTTTGATGATTTCTGCATCAGGGTAGAGCCGCTTTGTAAAGCACTGGTTCTGGCATCTATCTCCAGCTGGGCATACCTGCGGGTGACACTCATACTGCAACATTCTGTTCAGGCACTCGGATTCTAAACCGCAAGGGTTCTCATCAGCAGGCTTGCAGTTGCAGCGGGGAATCTCTGATAGGTCTGCAACATGGATCTGGACTTTTCCTATAACCTTGTTAGCCTAGGAAACAAACCCAGAAGTGAGAGGAAGGAATAAGCACCAGAATACCAGAAACATCCATGCTATTCTTGGCCCTGCTTCTACCTTGTGGTGTGAAAGGATCTTTATCTTAATATTTGTTTGTCATGAGTAAGCTAAGAACAATAACTCTTTTTTAGTTGACAAAAATATCAAAACCTGGTGTGGTTCTCATTTATCTTGTATTTTTCCTCGTTAATAGAAACTTCATAACTGAAAACAACTGCGGGCTCTCTGGAAGAAAGGGGTAAAATATCTATATTCTCATTTAGCTGCAGATAATCTGGTTGAGCAAGAATAACACTTCACATCTGTGATACTACGATTTCTAAGAAATATTTTTTGGTCATTTTAATCTTTGATCTAGGATTCCTGGCTTCCAAAACCCTTAGTTATGTAATTTCCTGAGTGATAAGAGTAATGGAAGCATCCTTTGTTACAGTATTTGGCTTCTTATCCTCACTCTCTGAAAGCACTTCAAAGCCACAAAGGTGAAATGGGTGTCTTTTTTCCACCACAACTGAGTGTATGTTAATGAAGTGAATTTTGGACTGCACCTGGAGGGGCAGGGTAGGGGTAGAGGGGGTGGCAGGGAGCTGTCTGCAGGGGAAACAACCCTGAATTGAGGGTTGTAATTTTATGTACCCCTCTGATTTCCAGGGAAGGGAGGGGGACTAGAGATGGACTCAATCACCACCTGGCCAGTGATTTAATTAATTAGGTCTATGTAATGAAGCCAACATAAAAACCCGAACAGAGGGGTTGAGAGAGAGAGCGTCTAGGCTGATGAACACGTGGAATGCTGGTGTGCCCCAGAGGAGAACACAAGGGAAAATCTGAACTTCTATTGGCTACTGGTAGCCGAAGTGGGTGGAGGAGAGGGAATCTTAAAGATGGAAGATGGACTCTGATATTATCTCTAGGTACGTAGTGTCAGAACTGAGTGGAATTCTCAGACATCCTGTTGATATCCAAGAATGCCTGGAGGAACTCCCCTCATATACACCTTGGATTGGGTGCAGAACCCCAAAAGAACATCAAACATTTTGCTCCTAGACTTGAGTTTATCAAAAACCTCACCCACATAGGATAGCAGCCATGGCTCCCATTTGATGCTTACAACAAATGCTCTCAGTTGTTTTACAGAAGACTAGGTGATAACTAATAAGAGTTTCCACAAATCAGAAAGGACCTTTTAACTACTAAGAGACTAATGCATTTTATCTTTCCTGTCAAATACCAGTGTGTTCATGGGTAAAAACTTACTTTGATGTGTTTGTAAGGAGGGGGTTTTCTTGAGTTTTTTTCGATCTCTAGTGCTTCTTTACTTTCTCTTTGTGCTTTCAATTCCTGGAAACGCTTTGCAGCTTCTTCCAGTGCTACCAACAAGACCAAAGAAAGTACAGAAATACCAAGAAAACAAAACAAAATCTGTTAGAAGACTAGTTTTATACTGCCTTCACAATGTACTTATCTGGTCTGAGAAATCTTTTTAAAATTATATTCTGGAAATAGCCATTTCTACCAAAATAGGGTAAATAGATCAAAACAGGATATAACTCATTTATAACTGAAAACTATTATGCCCTGCCAGCTGCTGCCTCAGAGAAGAGGTCCTATTTCAACGATCAGAGGCTTCCAAATGAACCAAAGAGCAGCTTTTCACTTAGTACTAGACTTAACGTTCATTTTTCTCTCACCCAGAAAGTCAAACTTCCTGGCAACTTGTTGCATAAACAGTTGTAAGGTTTGTCATAGAAAGATTTTACTTCTCTTCTGTGGCAAAAGAGCTTCATTTAATTAAGAAAACTACTCCCAAGTTATCTCTAAGTCTAAGTCTTTAGAAAGATCACTAGAATACCTTTCATATAATAGCAAAGTATGTATTTTTTTAAACTGGCCGAGTTCTTGTATGGTTCTAATGTGATTGAAAATTTGCATCAGAATCCCTGGTAAAAATTCTCCAATCCCAAATACATGTCAGATGCACATTAGGAGGTTTCAAGAAATCAATTCCAGAGACTCAGTTTTGAGTCACTGTGAACATCATCCAACTTACCTTTTTTGAAGGTTTTGTTAATACTTGTCTGTCCTTCTGCAAAACTTTTGTCTCCTTCAACATAAGGGAATACTCTGCCCTGGTGCACCCAATAGTAGTCATGAGAACCAAAAAAGAACACAGGGAAGTCCCCTAAGTCATGCTTAAGGCCTTGGATGTTAAGTGGCACAGACCTGGGATTGCAGATCTCTGCTGGCCACCATCTGAAAAAAAAGCAAGAGGATGAAAAAAATCACACTATTCTCTATACGGCTGGCAGGAGGGAAGCTGAGTGGGGGGGAAGGTTTTGTACTTTGTACTTTTCATTCAGATTCTAAGGACACAAAATATCTTGTCTGTCATTAATTCTGCCCAAATGGCATATTGTTTAAAAACATGCTGAATAGTGAATTAATGAAATAGTGAACATAGACTAAACTAGTCCTAAACACCGCATCTAGTTTTTCTTTAAAATAATAAAATAACAATGAACCTTCTACCCAACCTAAGAATTAGAGAATTACCAATACTGTTTCAAACCCAATTTCAATCCTAGAAAAAGTCATGCTTTTCTCCAAACTTGATACTCTTTTTTTTTTTTTAAAGATTTATTTATTTATCCATACAAGAGCTGTGGTGCAGGCCAGAGGTGTGGGGGGGCGGTGAGAGGATTCACCAGAGACAGAGGTGGGAGCAGAACAGGCAGATCTACTGAACTACACAGCTGAGGGGGAGCAGCAGGGAAGACAGGAGAGGTCTGCTGCACCATGTGGGTCAGGTCCCTGGCGAGGGATGGAACTCATGCTGTAGTGGCTGTGGACAGCTTCATAGTGCTGAGACTTAACCCCTTGCGCCACCAGGAAGGTCCTCCAAACTTGATATTCTTAATACCAAGATCATCTTTCAAACTGTAAAAACTTATTTCTGGTAGTCAAGGAACTTATTTGAGAATAAACTGACACTATGTTAAAAAATGGCCACTCATTCAAATCAGCATTTTCTGACTGTAAACAACCAAGGTCCACACTAGATTTTATATCAATGTATATTTCAGAATCTAATTCATCTTAGATCATAACAAACATGGGATTTTGGACAGGATGAAAACAATTATTTCATGCAGTGATGGTTGAATATATTACTGAATGAAACCATCTATGAGGCAATTGATAATTTCAGCAAATGAGCAAGTCAGGAATTGAAGGGTGAGCTTCTTCAGTATACAAAGCCAATAATATGAACAGTAAATATACAAAAACTAAAATTTTTTCACTCTATTTTACATATGTCTAATAAAACCATTTACTTTATGAAAAATTACATTATTTAGAGGATAAATGAAGGAATCATTACCCTCCCAGATTCACAGTGCGGAACTTGAATACACATCATCTAAAAGGAACCCTACTATCCATGTGAGAATTAATTAAAAACATGGTTAAAAGAGAATGCTTAAATTATTAATACAAAACACTAAGTAGGCTAAGAAATGATCATTCTGTCTACTTCTAAATCACCTTAAGGCATTTAAATATGTACATGACAACTGCATTCACTGGGTCAGTTAGGAAGAGGCACATATTCTGCCACTGGTTGTCCCAAGTTCTATACTCCTCAGGAAGCTTCACACTGAGGTAACTTAACTATTGAAAAGAAATAGTTTCATGTGGCCCGGCTTGGCCTAACTGGAAGGAAACATTAAGAATTAGTTCATGGGGCCTCCCTGATGGTGCAGCGGTTGAGTGCTGCGCTGTGGAGCTATCGGCAACATGTGATGCGAGTTCGACGCCCAGCTGGGGAGAATCCCACATTGTGCAGCAGACCTCTCCTGCCTCGCCCGCTGTTCCTCTCAGCAGTGTATTTCTGTTCTGCTCCCCACTCTGTCTCTGGTGAGCCCTCTCATTGCCCCACACCTCTGGCTTGCACCCCAAGCTTGTATGCATAAATAAATAAATCTTTAAAAAAATTATTACTCTTTTAAATCTTTGCTACTCTGTTAACTGAAAAACGAAAAAATTGTTTTTAATGTACATTTACTCTTTGTGAAGCTGAACATTTTTCATATGTTCATTTTCTATTTGCTATTCTTTTTGCAAACTGGCTCTTTCTCTTCTTTGCCCACTTCTCTAAGTAAGGTATTTAATCTTTTCTTATTGAAAGTAGAAGAGCAAACACTTTACCCTGGTTTGACATTTGCCTTTTAAAACTTTATGATCTTTTTTGCCATACAGTATAAAACTGTTTATATATTCAAACTGTCAGTTTTATTTCTCAGGACTTGGAGGTTTGCTATATAATATGTTAAAACACACACACACACACACACACACACACAACAGTGCGCGGGTGGTAGTGGCTTCTCAATTGCACTACTGCCCCAATTCAGCTAAAAATGAAGATTTTGAAGTTACACACATAGGCAAGCAGCATAATTAAACCTGAGAAAAATGACAGGGACTTACTAAAAAAAGTATTACAGTAATGTTTGAAATTCTATAGAAATACATTTTACTTAGGATTCTAATTGAAAGAACTCTGCTGTGCTCTTTTGAACTGTATCTATTTTCTTTTCTTTTTTTTTTTTAAAGATTTATTTATTTATACATACAAGCTGGGGTATAGGCCAGAGGTGTGGGGCGGTGAGAGGGTTCACCAGAGACAGAGTGGGGAGCAGAACAGGCAGATCAGAACTACACTGCTGAGGGGAGCAGCGGGCGAGGCAGGAGAGGTCTGCCGCACCCTGTGGGATTCTCCCCAGCTGGGCGTCAAACTCGTATCACGCTGCCGACAGCTCCACAGCGCTGCTGCCGACAGCTCCACAGCACAGCGCTCCACCGCTGTGCCACCAGGAAGGCCCTGTATCTATTTTCTTAGTAAAATGATAAATAGTTCCAAAACATGGATCATAAAATTTTCAATTATATTGCTACTCCTTCAGTGAAGACTTCTTAAAAGAAAGCTTCTTAAATTAGGAAATTTTATTCAAATAATAGCAATACCACATACTTCTTACTTCAGTCCCTTAAAGAACAAAAGGCTCTTGATATGATAACATAATCTCTCCCTAAATTCTAAAAGCTCTCTCTTTGCATACAGCTTAACGCTTCTAGCAAGAACTAAAATGGAAGAGCTATTTTGGCCAGGATATAAACTCTCAATGTTATTAGAAAGCAGAAATGAATATAAACCCAATTAGGACACAAGAAAACATTCCTCACTATCCACATAAGACCCTTTAACCCAAAATCTAGTTGTTCATAGTTAATTAGTATAAAATACATTTCAGAGAAAAAAAGTTAACCAATGGAAAAAAAAAAATCTAACAACATAACCTTCCCAATCCCCACACTTAAAATTTAAGGACAGAGCTCTGTGCTGTTCTACCTATCTTCTATCCACTTGGTATAAAGATTATGAGCCTATGTGTGAAAGTGACAGAATACTTCCTCTTTGGCCTTGGAAAAACTTGCCTGTAATTTCCCAATTTGACCCAAACAATCTGCTTGTAATGTAGTTTCTTGCCAGCTTTACAGTCATTACAATTCCAGCAGCCTTCTGGCATTTCTATGCTCAGGCATTCCGGGTGGAAGGAAGCTGGGCACGATTCACAGCAGAGCAGTTTTCCACCTTGAAACAAACAAATAGTCTTAATAACTGAGAAGAAAGGAAAGAGAAAAAGAAAAAGGACAAAGTTATCTTTGAAGTGCATTAAATTTGATTCAAATTGGGGGGAAATAACAAAGGGATTGAGTCATATCTATAGTGATGGATTAAAATAGAAAGCAATTGAACAAATTTAGCTACTTCAGTCCCTTTTCAGGGCTTTAGTGGCCAGAAATTAAAGGTTTGGAGTAGCACAAAAATATTACTATATTCTTTACCCCTCTAAAATCTGGGCAGCTAAAACTCTTAACATGACAAAACAGATGCATAAAATCTTTACACTGAGTAGACTTGAGAGCAGATTTTTCAAATAAATAAATATTTAGCAACTTACTTTCTTTGCTCCTTGAGAACAAAGAAAGCAAGCAATGGTCATGTTTGTATTTTAATCCAGTGCCACAGTTAACTAAATCCCTTTATAACAAAATTAGCAAGAATGAAAATATAGCCAATAGGTTGATCAGCACTTTGCTTCTTCCCATAAAAGAATACAAAAAAGCAAAAGGATTGTACTTTGTCAAGTTGGTTATTAAATTATCATTACCTTTTCAGTGAAGATAAAGTCAAATAAGCTATACAGCAGTGGTTTGAAACTTTTTCATCACCAAGGATTCCCTTTCCATTCATTAAGGACCTATATGTTTTTGAATATTTTATCAAGCTTATGGACCTATGTTTTCAATATTTTATCAAAAAAAACCCAAATACACAAAAAACTGCAAACCAAAATCCCTGCATTTTCAAAGTAACAATTAGATTCTCTTGTTTATATTTATCAAAGAAAAATATAACTGCCAATCAGTTTCTGATCCCAATAACTAGTAGTATTATTACATCATTAAAATTGTAGCCAAATATAAAAACAAATGCAGCCTAATTTGTACAAATGTGTGATTCTCCTAGATTTTCTGATATTAAACAGTTAAAAAATTTTGTTTACATAAGTCTTTTCTGACTTCATATTGAGAACCACTGCTTTATAGCATAAATCTAAGTAATTATCAGTGTAGAATGAAGTACCACACATAAGGAGATCCTTCCAAGATCCCTAGCAAAATCTCCTCCTTTTAAATACACAAAATGATCTCTGGATTAAGAACAAAACATGTGCAGCAAACAAAATAGTATTTTTAAATGGGGGATATTAGGTATTTCTAACAGGTATTGCAACAAGTAATGGAGAAAGATGTAACCACTGAAGATGAAATAAAATAAAGACAGTTACTGCAAAGAAAAAGTTCATCTTTCCATTGGAAAATCAGATCTATAATCCATGAGTGTTCTGAGAATTAATGTCTCATACACAAAAGGTTGAGTCCTTTATACAACTTTATCAAATCACATGTTTCAACCTTTTGAGGATTTGCTATCAATTTTTCAGATTTTCTGTAGACTTTCAAACATCTAACTGATCAACATAAAAACAAAAAGAAAATTCATACACAAATCAGTGATGAATTAAATTACTATATTTCCTCTGCTTAGAAGTTTTAACTTCAATCATCAGTATTTTTTTGTCTGCAGATCTCAATATGGATTAATTGTTCCAATTCTCCAGTCTAGACATTAGCTGCCTGAGTGCTTTTCTCCTAGGTGGGGAACTTTTCTGTTTTAAGTAAAATGAGATAATTATTTTTTCCATCAGAAAGGAATGGGATTATTATAGCTGATGTGGAAAAGTCAGGCTGGCCACTTTAACATTATGGAATAGTTTTTAATTTTAAGTCTTATTTCAGAGGAAATACAGACCCAGAATCATAAGTGAAAATCATCACGATTTTTTGACAAAAAATACACAAGGGTAATAGAAAAATAAAAATATGAATAATCCACCTTGGTGCTATGCAAGAAAACTGCTTTAGGATGCAAGAGAAGATATGGTTCAAGCTAAGCAAACAGAGGGCTCAAAATAATTTCAGTTCATGTCAAGGTCAATACTCAGTACTGAAAACAAAGTAGGCAACAACTAAATTAATCTAATTTTATAAAGATGCTAGCAGCAAAATAAGCTATTTCTTACAATGCCTCAGGCAGTCTAATTTCATAGCATTATGGAGTTAGTCAGACTTATGTCCACCTTTGTTTTGGCAGTAGTGTATTACCATCAAGGTGACATACTGACTTCAATGGAAAACAAACAAAATGCCAATATTCTGTCTAGACTACTTCTTTACAGGTGCTAATCAACTTGCTTAGTTATACCTTCTTTTAGTACTGGGTTGCCTTTCAGATAGCTGATAGAGAATAAAGATAAATCAAGCAGGCAACACAGACTGAATAAAAAGCCCATTTCAAATATCCTTAAAATATTGGTATGAGTTAATTTTTCTTTAAAGATTCTGACTCTGTCCCCTAGATCCTAACAGGAATATAAACCAGAAAGAGTCTTCACCTTCCAGGTTACTTATTGTACGCTCTGGCGTAACTCCCCAGATTATATATTATTGTTAAACCACTTCTCTCTTTTATTGCAAGTAGATTATATAAAGCTAAACACAAGATTTTCTTCATAGATTAAATTAACTGTGATAATATATATATGTATATACACACACTCACACATATATATACATATATATACATATATATATATATATATCTTTTTTTTTTTTTGGCTTGGTTGTCTATGGATAAATTACCCATAAGCAATTCTTCAATTCAGCTGGACTGCCTTTCAATATCCACTGTTTGGGGATATAGACCCCAGCTGCCCACCAATGTCTCTGGAGAGAAGGGCAACCAGTTTTTATATATTTGTAATAAAACTGTTTACAAAACAAAAAGAATGTGTATAAAATGAAAACTTTAAGTATCAGTATCTTGGTTTCCTTCTATTTAATAACTCTTCTTATTATTTAGTTGAAAGTAACAAATCACATCTATGCTATCCTAACAATTCTACATCAGGCAAAAGAGAAAGTGTCCTCATAATATTTTTCTATATTAAGTAAAATCCCAGCCTTTTATTTTAAAAGCTGTATGAAAGGTGTGAAAATTAATTCCAGAAGAGGAGTAAAATTTTGTAATAACAGAATTATTTTAAGCCCTTTTAAATAATTTTGCAGCCATATGAAGACAAAGTCACAACCACCAAGGTAGAATTTACCAAAAATAACAGATGGTGCTTGACAGGCATACATTTGCCCCCCTTCATTGAAAGAGAAAAATAGGAAATGCAAAAATAAAAGCAAGAGATAAACTATTTTGATTATTACCTTTCTCACATTTCTTTTTGGAAGCTGACGAAGAAGGAATCATAGGTAATTTCATCAACTCTGCACGATTTGATTCATTCAGTAGGTAGTGGGACTTATAGGCATATGAACTGAACATGGGGTCTGAATGGTCCTGAACTATCAGCCCTATACGAAACAAACAGAAAGAGATGAGCTGCAATGAAACTACCCATGATTCCATGAGGAAAAAAATAAACCAACACCTATTATGTAGCTGTGTTTAAAGTTGAGGGGAAAAATAGAATATGAAGAAAAGGAAAGATCTGACAGAAAAGGCTTTCTATAGTTATTAGAGGGAGTTTAAGCTATTCATGTCTTGTCCCTATGTAGAAATCTGTATGCCATAGAAGAAAATGCCAAAATAATTTGAAGATGTAAACTGCATCTGAGGTCATACTGAAAACGACCTATGGAACACAAACCTACATTCTTTAGTATTTAGAAATGCTGTGATGACAATCCAACTAAATGATACACCATTATCTTACTAGAAATAAGAATTACTTACATAATACAGTAGAGAGACCCTGATCTACATTCAACGTATCAAGTAGCACCGAAGGCAGAATTGAGTCTCTTCTCTATTAATACATTGATAATATACTGTATTCAAATTCTAGCTTACTCTGCTAGATAATGAAGCTTTTCTCTATTAAAGTTACATATGAGTCTAGAGAAGTCAAAATTTGTTGAACTCTACTGAGGCAATTCAAACCATTTAAAAATCTTCCCTGACAGATATAAAATGATTGACATCTTCAGGGTTTATAAAACAGTATTTTTGATCTACCAATACAATGATTCTACTGTTTGGAGGAAAACACAAGATCTTCTGTAATACACCTGTGACTCCCACTTCTCTCCTCTACTCTTCCCCTCATTTAGTTTAGAGCATAGCTACTGGGTACTCCTAAACCTAGGGAACTGAGAGACCAGGAAAAAATTCTCTATGTAGATTCTGGTCATTTTATAATTATTTAGGAGCTTACAATACAAACCACAACAGCAGTTTTACAGAGATCATTTTGATAAGAGGGAAGAGTTTTATTTTTAAAGAGATTATTTTTTTCTGTGGATGTAATCTTCCTTTGTTAACGTATACTGAGATAGATTCAACAAGTCTCTCACTCGGATAACAGAACAGAACTTGAAATTATTTATAGTAACAAAATAAGAATCTTAAAAAGTCATATAATGTCGAATGAATTTCATACATTTAATAGAAAGAGGTATTATATAAAAAACAAGGCCTCTGAAAGAAGAAAGATGAGGTACAAATTTTGGTCCTTCTTTTTAACAACTTGTGTAACTCCAAGTAAATTAATTAATCTGGGCTTAAGTGTTGTTCATATAAAATGGAGGAGAAATAAAATGATTGTGGCAATTCATTCAGATATGTCTAGCAGAGTTTGATTTGCAGATGCAAAATAATTGCTATTATTATTAAAATGTGAAAGGAAACCCTATTCTACCTTCTTCATTTTAAATTACCATTACAAAGAAAGGCACAGAATATGTAACTTTCATTTCACACCACCCTCCAGATGAAAGGAAATGTAAAGAATATATATAAAACTGAAGTATGACTGAATATTTACATGGTGGTGGGTAGGGACAGAGAGGAGTAATACTCCTCTAAACCTTGAAACATTTCTTTTCCAGATTTATTTATTTAGGCATACATGAAGGGGGCGTAGGGGTGGCAGGGGAGAGAAAGGATTCACCAGAGACAGAGTGGGGAGCAGAACAGGAGAATTTACTAAAATACACTGCTGAGGGGAGCAGGGGGAGAGATAGGAGAGGTCTGCTGTGCCATGTGGGTTCTTAGCTCCCTGGCTGGAGATCAACTCATGGCACAACGGCTGGTAACAGCTTGATAGCGCTGAGACTTTTAACTCCTGCACCACCAGGGAGGCCAGAACCTTGAAACATTTCTAAAAATATGTCTAGATATGTCAGTCCTTAATAATTACTTAATGATTTAAAACAAAGCAATAAGAACTTGGAAAAAAGTCCTCTCCGAGGAGGAAAAAATTCTGTATCAGGTAAAGAAAGAAAACCAAACAAGCTAATTTTTCTAATTCCGAAGCATTAACTATATTAAAGTATCCATTTTTGTGTGTGGATTTATTAAAATTAGGGCTCTTTTAAAATGAAGATCTCTATAAATACAAATAAACAAATACATATTTACTTTTGAAAAATTCTGATTTAAATAAGCCTTCTCAAATCTCAACATCTGATCTATTTAGAATAAATTTCTGTAAAATGCTGGAAAGGAAAATAAAAGTTTCTGTTTACTGCACAGTTTCACAGTTAAAATGTTTGAGAATTAAATAATCTTGCTTAAATATGCATTTAAATACAGTAACTCCTTCAGAATAGCTGCCAAATTGATTAACGCATATACAGATCCTGCTATTCAAACATGAATGCTCCCCCTCTATTTACATTATCTCAAGTTTTAAATCAAGGTTTATAAGTTAAACTTAACAGAATGGCGAGGCTATAAAAAATTAGGGTCCTTGAAAATGGGATATTTACCACCTATCTTAAATTGAAAATACCCATTTTAAAGGCCTCTAAATTGTTAAATAAAACAGAGTAAGAGAAAACATTGGTTAATATATTGATGGTACTTGATTCAGAATATATTCCCAAACAAGGTAGCATGATAGTTATAAACTTGATATTTAAAATGTTGGTTCAATTAAACACAAACACACACATACACCCCCAAATACATGTACACACAGAGCTAATAAAAGTATGTGCCCAGAAAGGTAGAATAAAATATTTATAAAGTGATAGAGACTTTATCACTGACATACTTTTGTTTAACATTCTCTAAAGCTAGCCATTCAAAAGATAATTCAATATTCCTATCCTGTCTTTACATTTTTAGGGATGGGCATATAGAAAGACACTAGTGGTGGATTTTTATTTCTCTTCACTATTTCAATACTTTCTATCACCTGTTACAATGTTAGTCAAACATTTCAGACCTATTCCTCTATGTTCTAATCAGGCTTCAGAGTGGGTTACAAACGTAATTACTCTAATAAAAACAAAACAAAAACAAGCAAACAAACAAACACAAACTGACCACAATGCTTCCTTAAGGGCATAGTCCCACTGCTTATAAAACTCTGGTATACTGAAAGCCGCAATATACAATGGACTCAGTAGCTGCGACAGGAAGGACTACCATTTATTTAATCTTTTATTGCCCACTTTCTCAGGTTATTAACTTTTTAAATGAAAGAAGAGCAAAACAACTCAAGATCCACCTAAATTCTATTTTAAAACACTTCATAGTATTTTCACCAAATTAAGACTATCTCTTAGAGGAAAATAAAAACCAAACTCAAACCATCTTCATCTTCAGTATAGTCTACATGTAATCTAACAGGTTAGACAAGTCATAGAATCCTTTCAGATAATTTAAGAGAGGTTTAGAAAACTTAGCGTCTACATTAAAAAAGAACAAACTGCATTTGGGGATATAATCTGGCTTCTAAATTGCTTACTAACTACTAAAAATTGTTTTATTATAATACAGCTGAGATAAAACTGGATACTCTGTATAATATTCAACTAAAGAAGTTCTATTTTATATTTATCACAAACTCTGGTTCACTGACCCCCTTAGGGATACAATATTGTTTTTAGTTGATCAGTCTCTTGGCATATTTAAATATCAACAGCTGGCAAATAAGGAAGTCTCTATTGCTGGCTCTTAACTAACACTATCACATATGTTCCCTTGGCTGTATCCCATTAGGCCTTCCTCAATGCCAGACCAAAACATGATAAAATACAACATAAACAACTGAAAAATAAATGTGCTTGCCTTCCAAATGAAATATTAGCAAGCTGAAAACTACAGATTTAAGGATATGACATGGGAAGGGTCTAATTTGAATGGAAGAACTGTGAGCAGAAGGAAATAATCTTCTGATGCTCCAAACAGGAACACTAAGAACTTATCTATAATTCTAAGTTATTTTTTAAAATACAGATTTCAGCTTAATGTATGGAAAAATTAACATTCTAACAATTTGGATATCTAATGTTATAAAAGGGATTAGTTACTGGAAGTATAAATCTCTCTCAAGGATAATACTTAAAATCTATTTTAATGGGGAAATACATCATTGAACTCAGAGAAATAAAGAGAAAGAACTGGCACTCACCTCTTGCACAAACGAAACAAAAGCCTACATTTACAGCAGAGGAAGAATTGCTGCTCCGTTTGGAATGATTACTACAGATGAGAATGTAGGAGGAAACAAATATGCTTCCGGCAGCAATGCAAGCATCTCCAGAGTGATAGGCTACTGGACATCTCAAACATCTCATCATGCGACCTATTTAAAGACAAGTCAAAAGGAATCTATTTAACAGGACAGCGGCCGTATATTAAATTAGATTTTTGGAGTTGGGTTCTCTGAGTTCCCATTTGATGCTGGTCAAAATAAGACACAAACATTTTTCTTCACTGTTCAGTTGTCATTCCTATGTTATGTGCCCCCTAAATGCAGCACCTACCTAGAGATCACTTAAAGAAAGATTTATTTGTTCCAATGTTGGAGAGATAGTTGTCATCTCTATGAACCATAGTAAAGAAATTTTCAAGGATAATTCTGAATATACGTTAACTTTCTTCTCATGGTCTGAATAAATGAGAACCTAATCTTCACTTATCCTGCTACTAATTGCGGCTGAGCTGTTATAACTATAGACAAACAGAGGGAGAATGCCATTGTTCTTTATAATAATGTGGGTAATAAATTACTACTGCACTTAAAACAACAACAACAAACCTTTTCCCCTTCTTTAGCCCTGTTTTACCTTTACTTGCTTTGTGGATATCTTTCTCCATACAGCAGGCAGAGCAGCAGTGCTGGGGACAGCGGAATCCTTTTGATTCAAAGATGGCAGTGGGGAATTTGCGGACACAGGCTTCATGATAAAATTTCCCACAAGCACCAACAGAGCAACGCTTCACATCTGTACCAGACACCTTGCATGAAAAACATGGGTGCTGTCCTAGAAAACAAGTTGAGGAATACATATTAAATATGATTAAAGTATATTATTTATAAATAGAAGCAACTGGGCCTTCCCGGTGGTGCAGCGGTTGAGCGCTGCGCTGTGGAGCTGTCGGCAGCGGTGACGCGAGTTCGACGCCCGGCCAGGGAGAATCCCACATGGCCCGGCAGACCTCTCCTGCCTCACCCGCTGCTCCCCTCAGCAGTGTAGTTCTGATCTGCCTGTTCTGCTATCCGCTCTGTCTCTGGTGAAACCTCTCGCCACCCCACACCTCTGGCCTGTACCCCAGCTTGTATGTATAAATAAAATAAATCTTTAAAAAAAAAAAAGGTGCTGTGTCCTTGTACATTTTAAAAAAAACAAAACAAAACAAAATAAATAGAAGCAACTACTTACATCAAAAAAATAAATAGAAGCAACTACTTACGTCAACTAGTTATCCTCAAAAGACTGTATTAGCATGTATTAAGAATTTAACATACAAAAGAAGGCACTGAAAATAACTGCTAAATTAAAGATTATTTAACAAATTTTGCTAGAATAACTGTTCATCAAGCTAAATTAAAAACAATTTAAATGTCTACTTCTTAAACTTACTAGTTCCACAGAACCCAGAATAGTTTTTTAACACTTAGGAATGAAAGTGGCAAGATCTTCTCAACACTGATTAATAAATAACCAAAGGAAAGACAGATTCCATTAGATAATCAATATAACTTCCACATATAAAAGTCATAAAATGAAAATTCACAATCCTTAAAAAACATACAAAATTATAGTGAGGTGTCTTAAACTGTAGAAAATCAAGAACAAAGAAAAAATATTAAAATTACCCACAAAAAAGACAACTACCTTCAAAGAAGCAATACTAAGACTTACTAAAAGAGAAAAAGAGAAGTCGGAAAACAATGGGAAGTTATCTTCAAAGTGCTGAAAGAAAAGAGGTTACCAAAACAAAATTCCACAACCAGTGAAAGCACTCCAAGAACGAAGTGAAATCAAGATACACAGGAGTGGATTAACAAAACCAAAGGTTGGTTCTTTGAAAAAGATGAATAAAACTGATAGCATTTGCAACAGTAATTAACAAAAAGTTGGAGGAAAAAGCAGCAATGTTAGCAATACTAGAATGAAAAATGGAACACCACTACATTTTTTTGCCAATAAATTAGAAAATTTAGATGATTGGAAAGATTTCCAAAAAAACAGAACTACTAATACTGGCAAAAAGAAAAAAAAATTGAAAATATGAAGAATTCAAAGAAATGGAAGTTATAATTAAAATTCTTCCAACAAAGAAAACTTCTGGAGCAGTCAATTTGTCAAACATTTAAAGCAATTAGAATTGAACAATAAAAAAGGAATCAGTAATAAACAAATGTGGAAAAACATATGCAACAAAGAAGACGAAGGACCATCTTGTTATATAAAGAGTTCACAGGTGGAAAAAAATGTATATATCTTATATATTTTTTATATGTAAGCAAAGATAACTAAACAAGACTTATAAAGAATGATACATCAATAAATTCACAAAATAGCCTAATATAAAAGTGAGCAAAAAGGTAGGAATAAACAACTGAAAGTGACTCAGTGTTCAATATTGGAATAGTTAAAAAAACAATGACACGTGGGTCCTAGGAAACTCTAGGCAGCAACTAAACAGAATGTATCTGCATTGACATGAAGAGATGCAAGGCAAACTTAGTGAAAAGAGCAAGCTACCGAACAATGGTGTAACACAATTTTACTACCACACACAGACACACACATGTTCACAGGGTCACATACCAAACTGATTAACAGTAGTTGCCTCTCGTAAGGGCTAGAATTAAGCAGAATTTTATTAAGTCTAATGATCAAAAGGGACTTCAGCTTGAGCTAAAATTATAATACTTTCATAACAATGTATTTGTGCATTATTTGTACAATTAGAATAATAAATTTAAAATACCAACATAAAAATACCTATAAAACAGCAAAACATGAATGGACAAGATACATGGAACAGATCATTCATAAGGGGATATAAAGATGCAGGATAAATGGGGGATATAAAGATGCAGGAAAATAAAGATGCAGGAAAAAGGGGGGAGGTAAAGGCAAGGAAGGAGGCAAGTATGGAGAACGAAGTAGATAGGGTATTAGCAAGAGTGCCTTGGTGGAGGATGAGTAGAACATATGCATATATGGAGTAGTAAAACGTAACTCCCAAAATTAGAATAATTTTTTTAAATGCAGAAAAATGTTTGATTGTAAACAAAGAACATCAAAATACAGGGGCCTCCCCGGTGGCGCAGCGGTTAAGCGCTGCGCTGTGGAGCTGTCGGCAACGGCGACGCAAGTTCGATGCCCAGCCCGGGAGAATCCCACATGGCGCTGCAGACCTCTCCTGCCTCGCCCGCTGCTCCCCTCAGCAGTGTATTTCTGATCTGCCTGTTCTGCTCCCCGCTCTGTCTCTGGTGAACCCTCTCGCCGCCCCACACCTCTGGCCTGTACCCCAGCTTGTACATATAAATAAAAAATAAATCTTTAAAAAAAAAAAAAAAGAACATCAAAATACAACAACATTTTTGTCATCATTTGTCTTATTATTCTTTAAGGTAATTATCTTTTCTGTGGATAATTTTAGTGTTTTCTCTTTATCCTTGAGTCTATAGTTTGAATTAGATATCCAGCTATAATTTTTTATTATATAAATTGTCATTGAGATTATGAGTTTTCACTTTGTATCTCCTACTTTACATATGAAAATTGAAGTTATTATTGGCCATTTATATATTATCCTTTGAGATGTGTTCCAGTTTTTTTGCCCATTTTTATTATACTATAAAAATCTGAAGAAAAATAAAAGGAATTTTTTTAACAAAGTTAGATACGATTTTTGAAGTACCTAATGTTCACAACGACTGACTTGTATTGCCTGATTCCTAATTTTTAAAAAAAAAATCAGTAGATACAACTGTGATTTTCATGTTTCTTCCCCACTGTTTTTTGTTACAGAAATGACATGCAAAAATTTTTTGAAATATAGCAGGGATTTTTTTTGTCCTGTTACATATATATAATTTCAAGTTATATTTACATGCATGTTGATATGAAATAAATTTTTTTGTTTTATTATTTATTTTTGCATAGAACTGGGGTGTAGGCCAGAGGTGCAGAGAGTGGGAAGATATACCATAGAAAGAGTGGGGAGCAAAACAGGAAGATTTACTGAAATACCCTGCTAAGGGGAAAAGCAGGTGGCACAGGAGAGGTCTGCTTTGCCATATGTGGGTCAGCTCCCTGGCAGGGGATCAAACTCAGGCAGTAGTGGTGACTGCACTGAGACTTAACCCTTACACCACACCAGGGAGGTCCCATGAAATAATATTTTTTTTAAAATAACTCTCAGAAATCTTAAAATTGAAGAAAATTACCTTAAAGATTAAGAGGTTTAACTTTATAGTTTTGCCTAATGCAAAAACTTCTCTATGTAAAAAAGAGCCTTTCACTTCCATAATGATGAAAATGAGTATAAAATAAATGAAAATCATTATAACTAATGATACTGTTATATTAATGGAGAGCTGAGTGATGAGAACCCTTTAAGATTTATGTTTAAAATTATAGCATATGATACTTCTAATACACTTTGTTCTCACTAGGATATAGTCTTCATCTAGAATAAGTAACAAGTAAAATTTCCAGTGACACATTTTATTCAAGGGCAAATGTAAATGCTTTCTCTCTAAAAATCAGTTTTCTTAAACAATACAAAGTGGTAGCATAAGAACTTATTGCGCATGTACCCTGCAATACTTCTCCTATGTAAAGTGTACATACTTTGATAAACGTAAGAAAATTCCCTAAATGACTTTAAATAATGATTTGAAAAACCTGAGTCTTACCTCCTATAATGTTTAAAGGATACCAAATAGTATAAACTAATTTTCATGTAATAATGAATTGAAATCAAAAGCTTAAATACAATTTTAAAATTGTAGTTAAGTATATAACATAAAATTTACCATTTTAACCATTTTAAGTGTACACTTTAGTGACATTAAATACATTCACATAATCTGCAACTATCTCCAGAATTTTTTCATTATCCCACATTGAAACACTATATACCAAAAATCCCCTCTTACCTGCCATAACTGTTCTACTTTCTATGAATTTAACTACACTAGGTAACTACAGTTAATCAGACAGTAGTGGAATCATGGAATATTCATCCTTTGTGTTTGGCTTATTTCACTAGGCATAATTATTATGAAAACACAGTAATGTTCTCAAGGTTCATCCATGTTGTAGCATGTATTAAAATTTCATTTCTTTTTAAAGCTAAATAATATTCCATTGTATGCATATACCACACTTTATCCATTCTTCTATTAATGGTTATTTGAGCTGTTTCCACCCTTTTGGCCATTGTGAATAATGTTACAATGAATATGTGTATACAAATATCTGCTTGAGTCCCTGCTTTCAATTCTTTTTTTTTAAGATTTATTTATTTATACATACAAGAGCTAGTGTGTAGTCCAGACGTGTGCGGTGGTGGTAAGAGGATTCACCAGAGACAGAGTGGGGAGCAGAACAGGCAGATCAACCGAAATACACTGCTGAGGGGAACAGCGGGCCAGACAGGAGAGGTCTGCTAATCCATGTGGGAATCTCCTTTGCTGGGGATAGAACTCATGCTGTATTGGCTGAAGATAGGTTTACAGGCTAAGACTTAATCCCGTGCGCCACCAGGGAGGCCCTGCTTTCAATTTTTTTGAGTATATTCAGAGGAGGAACTCCTGGATCATACAGTAATTTCCACATTGGCTATACCATTTTACATTCCAACAAATAATGTTTAAGGGTTTCAATTTCTCCATTCTCTGCTCAAAACTTGTGGTTTTCTGTTTTTCTGTTTTGGGTGTAAAGTAGCATCTCACTGTGGTTTTGATTTGCATTCCCTGGATTACTAATGATGTTGAGCATTCATACTTATTAGCCATTTGGGTGAGTGAGTGAGTGTCTGTGTTTGTGTGTGTGTGTGTGTGTGCGTGTGTATCTTTGAAGAAATGTCTATTGAAGTGCTTTGCCTAATTTTGAACAGAGCTGTTTGGGTTCCTTGGTTATTGTTGCTGTTGAGTTTTAGGAATTTTTATATTCCAGATACTAGTCCTTTGCCAGACATGTGATTTGTAAATATTTTCTCCCATTTTGTGGGTTGCTTTTTCACTCTGTTGATAGCATCATTTGGTATATAAAGTTTTTAATTTTGATAAAGTTCAATTTATTTTTCTTTTATGCCCGTGTCTTCAGTACCATATTCAGGAAATCACTGTCACATCCAATATTATGGATTGTTTTTCCATGTTTTCTTCCAAGAGTTTTACAGTTTTAGCTTTTATATTTTGGTCTGTGATACATTTTGAATTAATTTTTGTTTATGGTATTAGGTTCAACTTCATTCTTTATGGTTCAACTTCATTCTTTTGAATGTGTATATCCATTTTTTTCAGTACCATTTGATGAAAAAGACTGTTTTTACTCTACTGAATGGCCTTGACCTTGTCAAAAAAGCATTTGAGGGCCTCCCTGGTGGCACAACAGGTTAAGCGCAGTGCTGTGGAGCTGTCCACAACTGCCACAGCTGCAGCATGAGTTCGATGCCCAGCTGGGGAGATTCCCACTTGGCGCAGCAGACCTCTCTTGCATCGCCTGCTGCTCCCCTCAGCAGTGTATTTTGGTCGATCTGCCTGTTCTGCTCTCTGCTCTGTCTCTGGTGAGCCCTCTCACCGCCCCACACCTCTGGCCTGCGCCCCAGCTTGTATGTATACATAAATAATCTTAAAAAATATATAGGGCCTCCCTGGTGGCGCAGCAGTTAGGCGCTACACTGTGGCGCTGTCAGCAGTGGCGACGCGAGTTCAACACCTGGCTGGGGAGATTCCCACATGGCGTGGCAGACCTCTCCTGCGTCGCCCGCTGCTCCCCTCAGCAGTGTGTTTCCTTCGATCTGCCTGTTCTGTTCCCCACTGTGTCTCTGGTGAACACTCTCGCTGCCCCATGCCTCTGGTCTGTACCCCAGCATGTATGCATAAATAAATCTTCAAAAAAAAAAATATATATATAAAAGCATTTGACCATATATGCAAATGTTCATTTCTGGGTTTTCTAGAGAGACTCATAGGTCTGTCTTTGTGCCAGTACCACACTGCTTTAATTACTGTAGCTTTGTAGTAAATTTTGAAATAAGGAAGTGTGAAGCCTCCAACTTCATTCTACTTGTTTTTAAAGCAAATTTCCCATTAAATTTCCTAATAGATATGTACCAAATTAGATTATATCTAACTTTTGTTGGTAGTATTCTGACACATTCTGAAGTTAAAAGGCAAGTATTCAGAATATTTTAACACTGAGATATATGGTCCTTTTAACAAGTAGTGTAAATCAGCACTTAAGCAAACTTAAGTGCTTAAGGAGTTAAGCAGGCTACATAAATGACTGGAGTGAGAGGGTTTTAGAAAAAAGAAAAATGATAGGGAATATGGGAGATCAGTAATACATGCCCAATCCACATTCATACTTTCAAAACACATTTTGAGAGCCAAAGGAAAGGATGTGGAGATAATTTGACCCCAAGGTTGCCAGTTGACAAACTGTTCAAAATTTTACTACAGAGTCTAATTGTGATGAATAAAATGACATCTTACATGGGGGAAAATGTTCATGTTCCTAACAGATTCTACGTGTGTGTGCGCGCGTGCACGCGTGTGTGTGTGTGTGTGTGAGAGAGAGACATATACACAAACACAGAAAATGTTATTATATAAAATATATGAAATGGGAGCCTCCCTGGGGCAAACGGGTTAAGTCTCAACCTATGAAGCTAGACACAACCACTGCAGCACAAGTATGAGCCCCGGCCAGAGAGAGTCCCATATGGCGCAGCAAACCTCTTCTGCCTCGCCTGCTGCTCCCCTCAGCAGTGTACTTCAGTCGATCTGCCTGTTCTGCTCCCCAATCTGTCTCTGGTGAATTCTCTCATCACCCCACATCTCTGGCCTAGACTCCAGTTTTTGTATGCATAAATAAATAAGTCTTTAAAAAATAAAATATATGAAATGATCTCAATCCTATTTAGTCAAGTTGGTAGAATGCTTGGGTTCTTTGGAGAATTTTCCTCCTGGGTTCAGATCCAAGTTTCAGCATATGGCACCTATAACTTTGAGAAAACTAAGCACTCTGATCCTCAATTTCACCCTCTGTAAAAATGGAAAAATAGTATTTACCTCATATTATGAGGACCAAATGAGATAATAGGATAAAATGCTTAATACTCCGAGCACCAGGCCTTCCTGGTGGCGCAGTGGTTAAGCGCTGCACTGTGGAGCTGAGCTGTGGAGCTGTCGGCAGTGGCGACGCGGGTTTGATGCCCGCCGGAGAGATTCCCACATGGTGCAGCAAACCTCCCCTGCCTGCCCCGCTGCTCCCCTCAGCAGTGTATTTCCATTGATCTGCCTGTGCTGCTCCCCACTCTGTCTCTGGTGAACCCTCTTGCCACCCCACGCCTCTGGCCTGTACCCCAGCTTGTATGCATAAATAAATAAATCTTTAAAAAAATTTTTTTCTTAAAAAAAAAAAATAATCTGAGCACCAGGCATGCAGTAAATGTTTACTAAAAATAAGGCTATGCATGCTGTGCACCTGATTCCTATATGATGTTATAAAGAAATGTTAATTCGATTTAAAAAGCAAAACTAAAAACTTTTTTTAATTAGGCAAACTTGTTTCACAACACTGTATGTATGTTTTTGGAGTATAGGCTCACACTTCTTCAAATGTATGACCACACCACACCTACCACTAAAGTACTAATGTACTAATGACCTTACACCACAGTCCATCCTACCCTCTTTACCCTAATACGAATTTTTTAAAAAGGAAAAAAAATATAAATATACTTCAGACTAAAAAATTATTACTCTCATGGAATTGAGTATGAAAGGATTTTTAAGAAGCAACAGTCAAATAAAAATCATAAAATAAATTATCTGTGAAGATCAAATAAAGGTGAGGGGAGGAGTAGGAAAATAGTAAAATCTCATGGGTAAGATCAGCATATTATAAATACTTGATATCCAATTGGCTCATAGTTCTGTATAGCAAAAATGAGTTAAAAACAAACAAAAATCACACAAACAAGGCTCCGAGGAGCACTATCATACCATCTCCGGTAGACTTTTCACTTACTGTTACAACTCTACTCTCACGTTCTTTGACTTTAACTAGAACCACGGCTACATAGAGAAGAAATAAAAACTTGCTTATTTCTTTCCCTATCAATTATTTTGATAGAAGCTGGTTTATGTATGGGGGAGATAAGAAATAAATGGTGAATCCCAAGCTCCCATTTTTTTTTTAGATTTATTTATTGATGCATACAAGAGCTGGGGTGCAGGCCAGAGGTGTGTGGGGGGAGAGGACTCACCAGAGACAAAGTGGGGAGCAGAACAGACAGATCCCCTGAAGGATACTGGTGAGGGGAGCAGTGGGAAAAATAGGAGACGTCCGCTGTGCCATGTGGGTCAGCTCCCTGGCCGAGGATTGAACTCAAGGGCCGCAGTGGCCACTGATAACCTCAGAGTACTGAGACTTAACCCCCTGCACCACTAGGGAGGTCCCAAACTTCCATGTTTTAAAAACAATTTCCAGTAATTCTATCTTTCTATTAAAATTACAGTCATTATAATTATAGCTTATGACTGACATTTATTCTGATCTATTAACATGAAAGAGGCTGTGAACCAATTTATTGAACACAAAAACTTCAAATCCAACTGAAAAATAACACTGGTCAACAATGAGATCATTACTGACTTAAAAAGGCTCTAATCTGTAGTATCTTGCTGTGCTGAACATGAATATAACCCTGAAAATTTTTTATTAGCTCTCATTTTGAAGATATTTTATATAATTCATTTTATATGTTTCACTGTGTAAATTTATCCAGTGGGACTGCAACGACATCCTAAATCAGCCTAGAATGATGTAATATTGCATCCCATTGCATAATACCATCATGCATACAACATCCAGAGTTGATGGCATCATTTTCTGATGCAATGCAATACTACTGCCAGGTGGCTGCTGAAGTAAGCTGACGTCAGCAGTGCACTACAGAAAGCCCTGTCGGAAAGGTTGAGCACTGAAAATAGTTCAGACTTTGTGTGAGACAGTTTAAGCTACTGTTCCATAGAACTGTTATTATTTTATCCATTTAAGCACAATACAGAACAGTAATGCCTCAAAAGTGTGTTAATAGCGTGGACAATTTCTGCTCTATTTGTGGGGAAGTGACATTTGCCAACCAGAAGAAAAGGATCACTTCTCAAGTGAAGAAGGCTTATCATCTTTACTTTGGATGCAAGGCTGGTGACCAAGACAAGCCTTGGGCCCCGCATATATGCTGTGCTACATGTACAACACATGGCAAAAGACCATCAATGCTGTTTGCAGTCCCCATGGTGTGGAGAAAACCAAACAACCACAGAAAAGACAGTTACTTCTGCTTGGTTCCTCCTCTTTCCGGTGGAATAACGAAGCAAAAGAAGTCGAGAATAGTCTACCTAAACATTCTGGCTGCATTTAGACCAGATCTGATGGAGGAGATATAATGCAAAATAAGATTAGGACTTGACCCACACAAGAAAGTGGGGGTAGAAGAAATCAACATAACCATTGGCACCTGGCTCCTGGGTTGCAGAGCATGGGTTGGCGATAGACAGCAGTATCTAGGGCCAAGGATATGGAGATTGAGCCCATTGTATAATCTCTGGTCTCTTTTCTAATTCTAACTAGCCAGTAAACAGACAGCCATCCTACAGGATGAGCCCCCTCCCAAGTGAAAGAGGGCTATATCAGTAGCATCCCGCAGGAACTCGGGGCAGCCTTTTCTCTGCCCACCTGTGTCTATGCAGGTGCTTTCCTTGACCAACTCTGTCTCTCTGCAGGGCAGCGGCCTGCCTGTCTGCCTGTGACCTGCACCATGCAGGCCTTTCTCTTAGCAAACCTGCCCCTCAGCGGGGCAGCTCTTTCTGCCCACTTGTGTCTGTGCAAGTGTCCTATTCTTCGTTGACCCTTTTCCTAATAAACCTGTTCTTTAATTATAACTGAGTCTCTGTCTCGTGGAGAAACTTTCACGTGCCGTTGAAGGAAGCTCTGGTGAAACCTTTCCCAGGGTGAACCCAAGGACCCTGCTCCACTCTCAAATCCATCAACTCAAAAATGCCATCAGTTCCACATGGTGAGGGACTTCCTATTCCAGAACCTCCAGCAGAATATTCTCTTGATTCATCTGATGAGGACAAGGGTGAGCCGACCTGTTCTTCTGTTCCAGCAGCATGCACTGATCCAGATTTTCACTGTGTTGTATCATCAACTCCACACAGACTAACACAGGAAGAACTAAATGACCTGGTTCATGATTTGGATTTATCCAAGAACAAGGTAAAATTGCTAGGATCAAGACTCCAACAATGGAATCTTCTAGAAGATGTCACAATTACTTTCTATCAAAAGCGCCACCAGCAGTTGGAGCCTTTCTTCAGAAATGAAAGTACTCTGGTATCCTGTTCCAATATTGAGGGCCTCATGAATGCCTTAGAAATCACTCATGACCCACAAGAATGGAGACTATTTCTAGACTCTTCGAAACTGAGTCTTAAGGCTACGCTTTTGCACAATGGAAACCGTATTCCATCTATTCTATTCCTGAACAGCTGTACAAAAGACATGTGAAGAAATCTAAGAAGTAGTCTATGACTTGATTTTTTACAGCTATTAAACGTAGGCATATTACTATTGGCATGCATTTCATGATGTAAACATCAATTTATTGCAGATTACAAAAAAAAAACTAGAGCCAAAATTAGAATTTGACTGTCATATTTGTGATAAGCACATACAAATTGATAGGTAACATGACTTTTGTAAACATGTAACATGACTTTTGTAAAAACTTGCTGACCAGTGAATTGAGTCTATACACTTTATACAGCTCTTTCAACAAAACAGAACAAGTACATTTCAATGAGTTGATATATTTTATGGTAAAAGCACTGGTGGGAGTAAATTTGACAATAATATTGCTAACTGCTCTTTAATCTTAGGAATCCAAATCACTGAATGGTCTTAATTTATCGAAATATCTATAGGAGAGGAGGATAAGAGTTAGATTAAAAGTAGTAAGAGAATTAGGTGTCGTGAGAGATGGTGGCATTGCATATTCCTCCTTAACTATCTTTCCATATTTATGACAATAAGTCAACTTACCAGTTTTACATTCCATGCAGATAAACTTTCCATCAGGGAGTGATGTCAATCCGAGGCACTCCAGGTGAAAGTATTTGCAGCACTCTCCCTCACAAGGAATCAGAGAGTCACCAGAGCTTTCACAAATCTGTAACATGGCAAAAAGGAGTGGTTCTCAAACTTTAGCTGGCACCAGAATCACCTGGAGGTTCCATTAAGACAGATTAACTGGGTCTCTCCTCCCAGTTTCTGATCCAGTAAGTATGTGATGGGGCCCAAGAATCTGTGTATCTAAGAAGTATCCAGACAATGAAGATGCACGTTGTCCTTAGCCCTCACTTTGAGAATGGCTGAACTAGATAACCATTTCTAGACCCAATATGGAATAAAGTTTAAAACATATACTTGATCTTTTAGAATTCCTTCTTTGAAATCTGCATACTTGAGCTTTTATTCACAGGACAAAGCGGTATTTTTCAAAAATGGTAAATATACTTTTAAAAAGTACTAACTTAATATCAACTTAAGTTTAAGAAATGCTTTTGAAATCAGTCATCTGGCATTACTTTTGATTAATAGTAGAGTAACACAAGACAGCTTTTAACATAAAAAGAAAGCATTTCAACTCAGAAAGAGAAATAAAGAGCCAGATAAGGCTTTAGATATGTAGCTTTAAAGTAATGTCATTAATTTAGAAAGCTACTACCCTCTCCAACATGAAGTAAGTATATTATTAGCAGAATACAGCAGTTGTTTCACCCTATAGGAAGGTCACTTGCCTACCTGACACACAGTATCCTTCTTACTCATTCCAACTCCTCTTCTTGAAAAACTTGAATCCACAGACTGCACATCAGAAACGTCTGCATCTGCAGTAGCTGAAGGGCTATCTACTTGCTTCCCAAAGCCTACCTATATGGAAAACAGCACATTAAAAAAAAAAAAGTTTTCTCAAAGTTAGGTATTATGAAAACCCTAGTAAGGTTTGCTCAAATAAACCTTGATACAACCTTTTTTATTTCTTCCTAAAACCCCTGGATATCCTAAGTCTGGTATTTTGAAAGAAAATGTAGTTAAAATCAAAAAGCAAACAAACTGGGTTTCTGTTATATGAGATCAGCAAGATGAAGATACTTACAAGGTACAAAATAACCACAACTGATTTCCTTCTCATGCATATTTTTTAAATTTCCCCATTTCCCCAAATAAGTCAAGCCAAACATTGTTATTTGGTTTTGCAAGCAAAAAAGAGCACTATGCCCAGACCCTTGGCCATATTTACCTGCAGATCACTCAGTCCTCTAGAATCGGAGTCAGATGTGTCTCTGTATGCTGAACTAGTCATTTCTACGTCAGTTGAGGCGCGACTCCTTTTCTTTAGAGGTTTACAGGAATCTGAAATCTCGCTGGCACCTTAATACAACACACTGAAATTAATCCTAAAATAGTGCTTAAAGTTCGTTTTAATTTTTCTGTGGGACAATATTTTCTTTCCCAAACTCATCTGTAGTGTAAAAAAAGCACAGCTCTTTGTAACACTGAAGTCATAAGTCAAAACTTCATAAGCTCCTGACCTTCCTGACAGTGAGTGACTTAATTTTACAACCGCTCTATAAAAACATTTAATTCTATGCTCCTGCTCTAAAACTATGTTCAGTAAACAGAGCCCAAATTTCAACCTAAGAATCAATGGTATTAAAACTGCAGGAGAGCTGATTGATTTGGAGCAATCAAAGAACCATTCAATTTGGAGGGGGAAGACATAAACCCAACACACTGTGTAGCTTACAAATATGGTCGCAGAGACATCTCCATCTTGTTTTTATTAGGGATGTGACAAATCTTTGATTTGTATTCGATTCGTACACGGATAGTGCCATTTTCCCCCAAATTTTGTAATTCAGTTGATTATTGCCCCCCAAATAAATTTTGGATGTTCATAATTGTTCATCTGAGACTTCCTTGGTGAAGTGGCATTTATTGTGACAATGAACAAGTGCTGCAGCATATCTACATATATCATGCCATTTAGGAGGCACACTGCTGAGGGTTGTAAACGGACAATCAATGTTCAAGTGCAGCCAAATTACGAAGAGCTGGATGAGAGGCCTCTATGAGGAATTTGTACGGGAAGGAATATGAAAAAAAAAAAAAAAGGCAGAGAATAGTGTGGAATTTTTTTTTAAAACTGTGTGTAATACAAATCCAGCCAAAACAATAGTGCAAAAAGTTACAAAGCAACAATCTCTTGGGCTAATGCAGTATAGGCTATACAGAAACAGCCACGATGAAATGTGCAGATCAGGCACGGTGAATACCAAGGAACCAAGGAGACGTTAATATTTCAACCCACAGTTTGTGTTTTGGATATTTCCCCCAAAATTTTCCATACAACAAACAGACATCTAGATCAGCCCAGCAAGCTATGGTGGAAGTGTGCAGTCCAGAAGAGACCATGGAGAAACAAGTCTCCTGAGGCCATGAAGATCCGCAACAGGCTGAGTGAGAGCAGCACTTGGTATATAGCCATGTTCTGTGGTGGAGGATGTGGGCCTCGTTAGACTGCTCAGATTACTGGAACCTTGTTATCACATCCCATTCTACAAGTTTTTCACTGAATGTTTCCTTACATCTATAAATGAGGGTGCCTGCCCATGTTAACGCTGATTAAAAAACACAAGTACACAAATCTATCTCCTTCATTGCTGGTGTATGGACCCAGAACACCACCACAAAATATTTCCTTGGCCTACAAGATCACTGGATTAACAAGGAGTTTTAACAGAGGAACAGGAGTGTTGTACTGAGAGGCTTTCCAAGGGAAACACAGGTACCGCCATATTTCCGATGAGTTTCTGAAAATGCTAGAAAAATGACAGACTGCCAAAGACAGCTGTCATGCTGTTCTCCATGATAACGGCACTAATAAAAAAAAAAAGAACTTTTAATGATTGTAATGTATACAGTTTGGGCTGTTTGGCAAAACCCTGCAGATGTGCATTAATGATGCTTTATTTGAAAACAAAAAACAAAAACAGTCCATGTTGATCAGTGTAAGTTAAACTGTGGTTTTTAGGCTGGACCCCTGATTTAAGCTGTACCCATCCAGCTCAGACCAAAAAAAGAAAAATCATTTGAATGTTAAAGCAACTGTTCAGAGTCTTGAAGAAGAAACCAGGCAGGAAAATGCCAATAATGATGTTTGGCAAATCAAAATTGAAAACAAAGAAACTGTTTATCAAGCCGCCGACAAAGAAATCTTGCATGGAGACTACAAGTCTGGAGTTTCTGGGATGAAATTGTACAGGAATCTCAGTCCACAGTTTCCTCAATCGCTGCGGAGACGGAGCTGTCACTGAATCTGACAGAGCCCTGCACTCCCCGGTCCGCCGACCCTGTGGAATGGTGGAAACACAACGCAATCAGGCCTCCTAATCTCGCAGCGATCGCGATGTCTTTTCTTGGAGCTCCGCCAAGTGTTCCCTCCGAGAGGCTGTTCAGTTCTGCTGAGGATCTCCACGGAGACCATCGCTGCAGACTTCTCCCCGAGAATGCAGAGAGGCTGGTGTGTTTTTTTTTTTTTTTTAAATAATGCAATTTGCCCAGAGTAAACTACAGGTATTAAATACAGTTTGAATGATCTCACCAAAAATGCACGAATCATGCTATGGAGTTTGTACTGTAGTCAAATTGCACACAGAAAATACAGATACAAGTTTAAGGTTTCTTAAACTTTGTGCATATTTCAAATAGATTTGCATAGGTCATCTAATGATGGCCATAAATATGCATGAATCATTTTAATTTACAAAAAGATTTTACAGCACTGTAAAAATAAATGTGGCAAGATTTTTTTCAATCTGGTGTCTTGTCTGATTTGTCATTGTCCATGTTTGACAAACATTAATAGCTACTATTCGGTATTCAGTCGAATACCAAAAAAAGTGGATTCGTCACATCCCTAGTTTATGAACCAGTGAAACCCCAGAATCTTATGGAGAAAAGTTGGAAACAGTATCAGGTCTACATGGTGTTCTCCAATTTACCAAAACAATTATGACTTTTTACATGGAGGTACAGAATAAGATAATTCTCTAAGTCAAACACACACACATACACACACACACACAAACATTAGGGGATACTGCAATTTCACACAAATTATTGACTGAAGAGGAACAACAATGATTAACAGAGACAAACAAAAATACATGAAATACAAATAATTCTTAAAAATTGGTTTTAATCAAGAAAATGCAAAGCCACATTATAATAACTCACCTTTCTGTAATCCAGTCTTCACAGTAGCCTGAGGAACTGTTTCAACCTGTTTGAACAGAAAAATATAGCATTAACAAAGAATTTTTTTCACTTTTAGTAACAGAGGGAAAAAATAATACTTTCATCAATCTAAGTTGAGTGATTAATGTATCTGAAATCTGAACTCAGTCCCATCTTCTGGGTAAAAGTCTCTGTCTTGAGGTCAGGTAGGGTTAAATCCTTACTCCCTGTGCTGAATACCAAGTGACAACACACAGCCACATGCTCTCTAGCAGACTTTTCCCACCATTCCCTTGGTTTATGGAGAGAACAAAAATACTTTCCTCAGTGTTTGGGAGGCAGGAGAGGGGTTGTTTCTGCAATCAGCCCCAATGTTGCTATAAACCCCTCCCACCCCAAAGACGTTAGGATAAATTTTTACTTACTATGATACTCAGGTTAATGTAACTCACGCCACTTTAAGACCCTTCCGCGCCTGCACTCACAGCTAAGTTGCTGGGAATCAGGACCCTCTCTGTAGAGAGTGCTACAGGGCTCCATACAGCTGGAAGCTCAATACTTTTGCTGCTAGTACAAACTTAAGTTTGTGATATTGCAAAAGCACTTTCTTGAGTATCTTATGAACAGTGTCTTGATCCTACATTAGGAGAGCGAGATCAGAAGTTATTCTGCCAATGTATATGTAAAACACGTGGTAATTTAAGGATTGAACCATTGGAATTAAAGAAAGGATGCTATTTGGAGGAGTTCCTGTTTAAGCTATGAATTGAATTTTATGTTTCTTTAAGATGTGGTGAAATATGCATGTTGAAACACATTTTGTAAATATTTAAGGATTGTTCTAAGCTTTTTAAAAAAATTTTTATTTTTTTTTTTACAGCAGGTAAAAAAACATACAACAGAAGTGCTTTTATAAGATACAATTAGTAATACAAATATAAAATCTTCTAAACAATCACTGGTATTGATCGTCTACTAACTATAACACAGTGGCATTAACAATTTGTCCCATTTTTGCACTCATTCTGCTTATTAATTTTAAACTGACTGGTCACAGACTGAATTTGGGAATCAGCTGGCAAAATCACAATTTCATTTTGGTAATGAATACTGCAGATTTGTAAGAGCTTAGAAAGATTTTTTGGAATATGATTTCCTATGTATGAAAGTTCATTATGGTAAATGAATGACAAATTAGTGTACTTTTAAAATTTTAGTTAAATATTTCTGGGGAAATTGTTTTACATGCTGTTGTACACCACCAACAGATTCACCTTGTAAGTCTGGGAGTTTAAAATTATGAAGGAAATAATTTAAATAGAAAAATCCACACTCTTTCATATTAAGTAATTTTAAAAATATATAGCTTATTGGGACTAATACTATTCAGAATTTTTTTATTTAATCGCAGCTGTCTGGGATGTAAAAATGGGTATTCTTCCACTTTAAAAAATTAGGAAAAAATTCTATTGTGAATTTAATTTAAATGAGTAATGGTTTCTAAAAATTTCTTTGAAAACGTTATTGAATATATATATTACTACATTGATTACAAAGGTTTAAGACCCTTCAGTCAAATGCCCCTTCTCTTTTTTTTTTTTTCCACTTAAATATTGTTTATCTGATAACCCAATACAGGTGAGAGCCATTCCACTGGGAAAATAACATTCCAAAAAATCTGTGATACCAACAGAAAAACCAGACGATCTATGATTATCTGCTTCTTAAATATAATTCTTATAAATTAATTTGATTTGTTTAAAAAATAAAAACAATACATACCAGTAGCTTAAACCAAAAATCAAAATTAATGAAAAAAGGGAACTCAACGATGGTTCCAAATAAAAATCATGAAAACATGAAATCATTTTTCTCGTAACAGAAATTTCAAATTAAATATGAGGACTTCTTTAAGAGTCTTGCATCACTGGCTTCCCATCTCCTGACGCCTGACTGTTTTCTGTGAAAATGCTTGAAGCAGAATCACAGAGATGGCTGTGTTAGAATTGGGCTCTGGAACTCACCAGGACAGAAGCATGAAATAGTCCAGAAAGAAAACCCAGTGTGGGGAAAGTTTCTCTTTTTTTTAAGAAACTGATAGAAGCCACAACATTTACAAATACAATGTTTTAACTCTCTACATGTAGGAAGCCAACCTGCTCCTTTTTGATCTTCTTCTTTGGCACAATCTCAGTGGATTTCTCTGATTCAGAACGTGTTCTAATTGATCTTCTCTGTTGCTTCTTTTCTACTGAGCCTAAGAGATGATTAAAACATAAAGACTCATTTAAAGATGCCTTACCATTTATATAATTTAAGATTTGACCAAATCCCCTAATTTTCTTATCCATTTATTTGGTCTTTATTTATAAATCATTCAAAATCTATTAGATACTTGGGAACACAGACAACATTTTTATAGCTCAAACTGTAAAGGCCTATAGTTTGAAGCTGGGATTCATAAAGGACCCTAAATTATATAATAAAGATGGACTAAAATTATAAATTCTAACTAAAAATAACAATAGCAGAGAAACAGTTTAATTTTAAAGGCAGCTAAGTCCATTTAGGTAACTATGACTGAGGGAAAGGGTGAAATGACTTCATTAACCAGCTGACATTAGGAATAATTGTTTCAAAATTCAACCAGTACTACATACTTTGCATTTTAACAAATGAATTAAATTCTACATGTTAAAAGCTTAACCTTGCTTCATATGCTTTTATGTTTTATGACTGATATCAACCAAAGGAAAAAAAGCAGAAAAGGCACAAAAAATGTGACCAAAACTAAATTGTTAATTTGAATATAAAGGGAATTGTTATGCTTTAGAAATAGTCATGGAAAACCAGTTGAAACAAATTATCAAGCTTTTCATGTTAAATGGTAAAACAAAATACAATTAAGATTTTTAAACAGTAAAATTCTTTGAAAGTAAACAGAAGAAAACTCACATGGACCCCATTTTTGGAAAGGATAAAACATAGATTGAAGACCACAACTTGAAAGAACACTAAGTCAGGGATGATTTCATTCTGTGACCCTGAGAAGGAATGATACCTTCAGTGCAGCTGTTCTTTTATCTTTCATTGTTTGGACCACCTAAATGGTCCTTCTTAGATAAAAATCATCTTTCACTTGCCATGGGAAAAGGTGCTAAGACCTAAAAAAATCAGTCAGGAGCTATTTAAGTAAAGCCTTCCACATCACCTATTTATTTTCTGATTTCATTGCTCTTGGTTGTGTAAATAGTTTCCTTCATCATAGTTCAATGTGAAACCAAAGGAGGATTCCACTACTTTTGTTTGGGAGAAGGAATGGGGAGTTTGATGATTATATATATTGCTACTGAGCTATGGTTAATTAATATCTATCAGGAAAATCACAAATGAAGATATTGGCTCCTGCATTTACCCTGACTCTTCTTTATATTGATGAAAGTTTTGGACAACAGATTTCCTACCCTTATAAACACTTCATTATGCAGAGATCCATACTTTAGGATAGTCATCAATATTCAAGTACTTGTACCAGGAACAGGAAAATGACATAGATCCGCCTAAAACAAATCTTTGTTTTGAGGATGACAATATAATTTTCCATCAAGTGCAGATAACATTGGATCTAAAACAACATGACTTTTTAGAAAATAGCTTAGAAACCTAGTATAAATGCAATTCTTCAAACTACAGAAATGAATGTGTATCTCATCTGTTTATTAGGAAAAAGCTCCAGACTTCTCCCAAAGTATTTAACACCAACTGAGATAATGATGCAATTGATTTCTGGAGGAAAAACTAAGTCAAAGCTGTTAGACTACTCATCCCTAAATTAAGGTTCTAATATTAATTTACAACCTAATTATCATGTACATGCCTAAGGAAGAAACTAGGCTACCTTTTTCCAGATATAAAGAATTAGAGTCTTCCATTTTATCTTTCACTTTAAGGATAAAGAATTTATAGCAGAACTTAAATCTTACAATAAAGAGAGTATAAAAAAATGCTCAGTAGTTGCAGGGAAGCAAAAACCAAGTTTCGTTAAAAATAAACATATAATATTTAAGATCATTCTACTATTAAATAAGGAATTTACTTTTCTCCTAGGTAGGAGGATTAGATGTTTAAATAAAGATCCTCCTAGCCTAAGTGCCATGCTTACATTCAGAGAAATTAACAACAGTTTCGTGTAAAGATAACAAAATGATATACTTAACAATGGGTAGCTAAAGCCAAAATATTTTTTAACTCAAAGGTAACAAACATTTTTAATTGTGGCTAATTAATGCAACCTAAATCCATTATAACTTTACTTTTAATGAAATATTTTTCAATTACACAAGTTGCAAATCTTGTTCTGAACTTTGCTACTCCCTCCTTTCTTCAATCCAGTTCCCTTTCCTAACTCAGTTTTGGATAAAGGCATATGCTTTAACATGATCCATCCAACATATGCCTCATGTCCATTGCCATGATCTCTCCCTGTACTGAAGGCGCCATATTTTTCTTAAAGGAAACTAGCACAATCTTTCCTGAAAAAAGAGTATTTTATTTAGCTTTTATAATCTTATTCAAAAGTTCCCTTAGAAAAATATTTACCCCTTGTTGCCATACAATCACATGTCTGCCTGAGTTACAACTAATTTAAGATTACTATCTTAGGTTAGACTTCAATACTTCCTAGAAAATTATTTGCTCACTTCCTAGATTGCAAAATATTTTAAAAGAACAAAGAACCAAACGCCTTTCTCCTATATGAAGATTCTCAATGACCAAGCTATAGTTCATATTTAATTACTTTCTTAATAATTGCGTGAAGCAGACAGTTGAACTGATCCTCAGTAAGTTCATCTCTTTATAAAAATTACTTTGACCATTCCAAAGGGATAATATTCCTGAATATAGGTATTTTTCCTTTAAGCAAGAATAATGCAGTTTGATTTTCAATTCTTGGTATCTGTTAATCAGAAAATAAGCAATAATAGAAGAGTTAGGTCCTAGGACCCTTAGCTGCTAACATATAGCACATCTAAGAAATATGAAAAAAGCCTGGGCAGCTACTAATGTGTTTCCAATAGGGGACAAGGGGAGAAAATAGTAAGAATGTGTTGACAGTGCTGGAAAAGTAAATGCAAAAAAAGAGAGATAATCAAATGGTGCACGTAGCTACTTCTGTGCAGGTTTCATAACTACACTCTTAATTATAGAGTCCCCCCTATTATTTAAATTTCTACAGGAAAAATGACTTGCTACGAATAAAGGTCTTTAGCCCCTCAACCATTCTTTCCTATTGAAATCACTGATTTTATAATTTCATTTTTTTAAATGTAATTTGATTGTGACAACTAAGTTTCTTAGAAACATAGATATCATGTTATCACAGAACAAAACTATGACTGCTCAAAACAGATTAATATATTCTTCACTCATACCCACCTGTAGGACCAGATGTTGTTTCAGGAGACGACATATTCTGAGTTGCCTTTTCATTTCTCTGGTTTGGTGTAGAAATTATAAGTCTGTCTTGTCCTCTAACGCTTATTTCTGTTTTATTACCAATTCCCTTAAAAATAAGGCAAATTGAAAAATAGGTGATTACTAGGCAAATGGCATCATCGGTTTAAATATATAGTTTAAGATGAACACAGTTTGCTTTATTTTTATATAGTCTTTGATTAGAATGAATTATCTTAACCATTATCAGAACAGTTCTATTAAGTCATCAGGATGTTTTCTAAAATGCCCAATGAAGAATATGGGGGGGGGGGGATCTAATAACACTAAAAAATGAACCTATGTCACCTAATTTTCTGTCAAAATAAAAATATTCTCTGGCCTGAATATAACAGTAAGAGAACTCTAGTCATTTTCATTTGGTAAAGCACATTACTACAAAGGTAAAAATGTCACCATGTCTTAAAAGATAAAATATTCTGGGCCTTCCTGGTGGCGCAATGGGGTAAGTTTCAGCACTATCAAGCTATGGGCAGCCACTGCACACGAGTTCGATACCCAGCCAGGGAGCTAAACCACATGGCACAGCAGAGCTCTCCTGTCTCACTCACTGCTCCCCTTAGCAGTATATTTCGGGAGATCTGCCTGTTCTGCTCCCCACTGTCTCTTGTGAATCCTCTCACCGTTTTCACCCTCCCCCACCCCACATCGCTGGCCTGTACTCCCCCTTTCTTGTATGCATAAATAAAGTCTTTAAAAAAAAAAGAAGATATTCTTTGATACAGAAATATGCCATTCATGGTAACCAAAATGTGTCTAATAAGCAAGTCAGAGCAGACAGAAAGCAGGTACAATTACAGTTCTGTCTTATTTTAGGTATTTCTAATGCAATGAAATGAAGGAGTGATTTATAATATATATAACTGCATGTATATATTTTTAAAGTCTTCATTTTAAAAAAACCAGTTTTATCTCCAATTTCATTTAAAATAGCGCTCTTTGGAGGAGGTGACAAAGTTTGATTTATGCATCCCAAAGCAGATAAAACCAACTCCAAAAATGAAGCCAATTTGCAGTGAGAAAAAGATGCAAAACATTCATTTGCTACTCAACAGAACCAAGTGGGCTTTGTAACTTAAAATTTTTCCAAGTAGCTTAACCTTACCGCAATCAGTTGAACCTATAGCAGAAACAGGCTAAGAGAGGGTGTTTACACTTCTGTCTAGGAAAAACTATCACTAATTAGGCATACTTCATTATTTTAATGTATATATGACTATGTTAGGAAATAGGTACTGAAATCTTGAAAAATATACATCCCGAGGTTCCACTAAATTGAATTCGCAAACCCAAAATTGTGGTTTGGTTTGGGAGGCTAGTGCAGGGATATATAAAATAAATATTACAAATGTTAAGGAAGAATTTTAAAATCTTCAGGCTAAAGGATAAGTGCCCAAAATGGAGGCATGGGGCTGATGAAGGCACTGTTTGAAGAAATTATTTTCACCCTTTTCCAAGTTATCACTATATTTAACTGTTATAGAACAAACACAGTTTTGTTATTTCTCTAAAATGCATTTAGATATCCTAAGTCAACATGGGCCTAACAAAACTTCTGGTGCAATCAAACAGATCAGCAGATATAATTATTACAATGGTTAATTCACAAGAAGCACACTTTGCAATTAAGAAAAACTAACTACACAAATTAGAAATAGGCAAAGTGCTCAGTTTTCTTCCACAACTTTAGGACCTTAAGCTCAATTCTGGCTACACAGCTCAAGATTAATCTAGTACAGATGGGGATATTACAAAAGAAGGAAAGAAAAAAAAACAAAACTCAAAACATAGCCGTTTTGCCCATGTCTTTTTGTCTATCTGAAATAGGAAACTTATTGTACACTTTTAATGCAGTGGATACAAAGGCTACATAAATTATAATTTTGTGTTACTTGTTTTTTGTTTAAATGCCAAGTCCCAAAGGGATTCATGAAAAAAAGAGGTACCTTTGTCGAATAAACAAATTGGTCAATAAATTTTCCATCTCCCGTAGCATTCTGAAGAGCAAACACTTGTTCAATTTTCACAACTGGAGACATGTTACATTTCTGCAAATCCAGGCTCCCTTTGTGCATTGTAATAGAAGCTGGTAAGGATTTCCTTGCTGCTGCTGTTTTCCAGGCAATTTTAACAGGAGGTGCTTCTTCCTCTTCCACACTTGTATGCCGTCTCTGGCTATGTCTCCGATTTTCAGTACTTGATAGTGAGGAGGGTACCTCACCTGCATTGGTCTGTTCTGGCTGAGTATTCAGCACTGATCTTGGTCTTCGAGTTTTTTTAACTTCAGTTTTGGAGCCAACATTCTTTTTTGCTTGGGATAAAGCCTCCTCAGGCTGTTTATCAATATAGATAAAAGTATACTGTTCTATCCTTTCCTCTCGGGTCATTTTCAATGCTTTCTCAGCATGAGCAATGCCTATATCCCATTGAGCACGTTCTCTCTGAGGCCGGGGTTTCCGAATCTTAAAAATAAAAAGTATAATCGGACATGCTTTAATCTAATTGGTACATTTAAGTCAATTAGCATTTCCCATGTAATCTTTCTAGGTATAAATAAACATCTTCAGGTTCTTCAGTCAAGTAAATGAAATGTTCTAACTCCGTAACTCTGATAAATCATTATTAGATGATACGCAGGACTACTCTTATAAATCCTCCTTTGAAGACCACTCTGCTGAATAAATCCCGCAAAGAGGGAGTCCCCATCTCACAGCATGTTTATGAAAAGGCTAGCAATAATAGGGCAAAGAGAATATTACAGAAATAACTATTTTCAGTGGCCAATAAAACACCAACATTAAAAATGATACCATAGAGCTCACGGTGCTATCAAGACCACAACAAAGGTAAATGGTAGAAAGCCAGCACTGTAAGCTGTGCTGCTAGTTTATATCACAATGCAAACAGGGACAGGATGAAGAGAAAGGAGAGAGGCTAAGGAACAAATGAAAGCTGACAACACACAGAAAAGCGTGAATGTATAAGACAAAAAATAAACCTCAATCACAGATAGGTCTCTGTCCACATTTGATCAGAAGACTCTGAATTGGCAAGATAAATAACAAAACTTTAAATAAAGGTATATGAGATCACCAAAGCAATTAGGAATTATCCAGGGGATTATAGGCTGAGATAGGGAGAAATCAGCTAATGAAACCATAAGATGGCACAGTGTATGTTGAACACTAATAGATAAATATATAAAATGTTAAGTCTGATAAAAGTAATCAACCCCTTCGTGATAAAATTTAGCATATGACGAAGTTCTGAATCACAAGAGACCCACACTAAAATTGGCTGATTAAAAATCTCAACCAGACAGATCAAAACTTCCAGTCAAAATATTAAAATATCTACTACCACATCAAACATATTTCTTGGTTCCATCATTTGCGTAACCTTGATTGAACCAGTTACTTACGCTTTCTGGGTAACAATTTCTTCATCTGTGCAGACACAAGTAATAGTATCTACCTCATTTAAGTTATGAAGATTAAATCAATTGTTAAAATTAATCATTTAAAATAGTGGCTGTCGCACCAAATATTTTTAAAACTTTACTTTCATCAAATAATTTTGTTAAATGAGAATAAAAGGGATTTAAAAAATGATGAAATGAGGGGAAAATCCAAGGCAAAATTCACATTTCATCTACCAAATTTAAGTACATGAATTCAATTCAAAATAGAATCAACATTGTATTAAGATTGCAGTTTTCAATAGTACTATAATTTTGCTTATATTACACAACAAATTATTAAAACTGAACTTCAAGGAGTTAACACATCATTCTAACAACTTTCTGAACTCAAATATGAAAGTTCCAAACTATTACACCCAATCAAATTTGAGTGATAATATTAACAAACTGTCAGTTACCTTTTGCTTCTCAGAATGATTGCTGGCTTGTTTGGTTGCTTCAGCCAGTAACTCTTCATATTGTTTATGACCTTTATACTCTCGTACCCGCTTTTCATGAACCCATGCCCTCTCTGGCTGATTGCTAAAAAACTGGACATGATACTCCCGGGCACCTGCAAGTAAAACTTCTTATTAATCATTTCAGAACATAAGTGTCCACGTACACTTTGGCAAAAACATGAACCTTACCCAAGCTCCCCAGTATTACTGCTATTAAAACCTACATGATTTCGGTTTTTCAAATATATAATACCTGCCAATTAGAGAACTAAACTGTAAAAATCATCTCAAATGATTAAGTGTTAAGAAAATCAGAAATTCTGCTAATTATCAAATTTTGCTATCTTGGTTACACAATTTACTGTTCCGGGCCTCAAACTTTTTTGCAAACAAATCTGGGTATAAATGATGTTAGCTTTGAAAAATATTTAACTAGTTTCTTGGACTTTTAAAGATTTATTTTATTTTTTTTTTAAAGATTTATTTATTTTTTTTTATTTATACCTACAAGCTGGGGTACAGGCCAGAGGCGTGAGGCAGCGAGAGGGTTCACCAGAGACAGAGCGGGTAGCAGAACAGGCAGATCAGAAATACACTGCTAAGGGGAGCAGCGGGCAAGGCAGTAGAGGTCTGCCGCACCATGTGGGATTCTCCCTGGCCGGGCGTCGAACTCACATCGCCACTGCCGACAGCTCCACAGCACAGCGCTCAACCGCTGCGCCACCAGGGAGGCCCCCTTTCTTGGACTTTTAAAAGACATGTGCTCATCAAATCGCTTTTTCTAGCTATGTAGAAGTGCAATATACAGACCTAAGGTGGAGGAAGAGAGGTCTCTAAGACTCTTTCAGGGATGTTATGAGATCAAATCTTCATAATAATACCAAGGTTTTATTTGTCTTTAACTATGTTGACGTCTGCACTTAACACTGAGAGAGCAATGGTGAGTAAAAGTGTTGGCATCTTACCACAAATAAAGGCAATAAAAGAAGCCAAATCACACTAGTGCCATATTCTTGGTGGTCACAAAGTGACAATTTTTTAAAAAATTGTTATTTAGGACCTCCCTGGTGGTCCAACAGGTTAAGTCTCAACTTATGAAGCTATCTACAGCCACTGCAGCACAAGTTTCAATTCCTGGCCAGGGAGATTCCCACATGGTGCAGCAGACCTCTCTTGCCTTGCCTGCTGCTCCCCTCAGCAGTGTACTTTGCTCGATTTGCCTGTTCTGCTCCCCACTCTGTCTCTGGTGAATCCTCTCACTATCCCACACTTCTGGCCTAGACCCCAGTTCTTCTGAGCATAAATAAATCTTTTTTAAAAATTGTTATTTAATGTCCTTGACGCAGGAAATAAATTAATTTTATTGAGTCTTAACCCTTGAATACATACATGTCTGTGAATATTCTGTGTGACAAAATGGGATGTGTACATTAAGCACTTTGCAAACCTAAGTATTGTATGATGGTTATCTTGAGGAAAAGTACTTGTGTGATTGTGTAAGTTGCAAGGTGAGTTGGTCACTTTTAGGGGAACACCATTTTCACTTGAAAGAAATACTGACAGAAAAACTATGGATATTTGAATTTGAGCATTTGACAGTATTTCCTAAAAAAAAAAAAAAAAAAAAAAGGAACAAAGCAAGTCAGTCACTTCAAGGAAAACAACTGACAGCGTTTCTTGCCAGTAATGAAACTTGATCTTCAAGCAAAAATTCGAATTTTGGAAAAACTACTATCTGCCCCTATGAGTCTTTCAACTTCTCAAAAATCAAAGAATTTTCTGATTAAGTAGTGATATTTAACTATAGTGATTTTTAAAATTATCTATAAAGGAATATGTCAACATCAAAATTTGGAAGATATGAATGACTTAGCGAACCAGTATTTTTTAAACAGCCAATGTGCAATGTTACATAATCAAAGGTAAAAAAGATCAAATGCAAAACCAATGGATTTTAATGTAACAGTACAAAAACTTTACTGATACAATTTCAGATTTCATATTGCAACTAATTCGCCAATTGTTGAATTTTGGCATATCATAGAAAAATCTACAATTGTCTGAAAAGGCCATTAAAAGTCTTTCTTCTTCCAATGACATATCCAGATTATCTTCATATATTTCAGGCAAAACAATGAATCATAATAGAGCGAACATAGAAGCAGATACAAGAATCTAATGTCTTCATTTAAGCCAGATATTAAAGAGATTAGCAAAAATGTGAAGTACCACTTTTTTGGTTAGGAAATCTGTTATTTTTCATAAAACCAAAATGACAAGTGGTTATTTTTAAACAAACTAGTAAATATACTTAAATTTTAATTTCTGCGTTAAAATAAATAGCAGTAGATATAATCCATGTACACAAAAATTTTTAGAGCCCTCAAATTTTAAGAGTAAAGTGGGTCCTAGGACCAAAACATTTAAGAACTGTACTATAGAATACCATGACCCTGATACTGTAGGTCCCAGGACAAGTCAGTTTATGACATAATAAGCACAGAAGTTAAGAGGAAGCATTTAGACTATAATTTGACACTGCCATGACATCTAGATATATGATCAGGGATCTTGTACTTTTTGTTTGTTTGTTTTTAGAGGGGGAAGCCTTTGATTTTTCTAATGGTTAATGTTATTACATTTTGCAGAAGTATTAGTCCATGGTGGACTGAAAATTAAAGGGAAAAAACTGACCCTTTACCAAAGATGGTTGAAAAAAATGCTACCCTACAGAAAACATCTCGGGTCAAGAGAGAAATAACAGAACTTGGTCTTCTTTGGGGAACCCAAGATAATCCAGGTAGGGAGAAAAAGGCAGCAAGCAGATCCTGACTAGAAAAATATGGGTATAGGTCTAAGGTGGAGTAACTTTATCTGACACTGGTTATATCTAGAATTTGAAATTTTTTCATTTTTTAGACATTAATGAGAAATTAAGGAAATTTTTTTGAAATTAGATTAACATTTCATATACAAAATAGGTCCTCCCTGGTGGTGCAAGTCTCAGCACTATGAAACTATCTGCAGCCACTGTAGCACGAGTTCAATCCCCAGCCAAGGAACTTCTGACATGGTGCAGCAGACCTCTCCTGTCTCACCCGCTGCTCCCCTCAGCAGTGTTTTTCAGTCAGTCCGTCTGTTCTGTCCCCAACTCTGTCCCTGGTGAATTCTCTCACCCCTCCCCCAGACCTCTGGCCAACACCCCAGCTCTTGTATGCATGAATAAATCTTTAAACAAAAAATTTCATATACAAAATAGCCTCTGAGAAGAAACATACACCCATCTCAGATTTCCACCTCATCTGTTTCCAAAAGTCAAAATTATTTACTCAGAAACAGGTAATTCCAAAGGAGGCTAAATTGTAGTTTAAAATAAAAACTGAAACAGAACAAAATCTCATTTTAATCTTTATTTTCAACCTCTTCTAACATTGTCATTTATTACAGACAAAACACATCAAACAATTTGCCTCTTTGTTAGCACTTTGTTTCCTGCCAGCTAGAAAACTATAAAATAAGAGCGAAATAAAAACTCTTAGATCTGAAAGACTGAAAAACAAGTATATCTGTCTATGAAAAGTATGTTAAATTTCCAATAGATAAATGCTGAGGAAATGTTTTTATGTAAGAAAAATAATGTACAGGTAAAATCATCTAGCTTTAAACTTAAAATATATATATATTAGGGGCCTCCCTGGTGGCGCACAGGTTAAAGTCTCAGTGCTATCAAACTATCACCAGCCACTGCAGCATGAGTTCAATCCTTGGTCAGGGAGCTGACCCACATGGCACAGCAGACCTCTCCTGTCTCACCTGCTGCTCCTCTTAGCAGTGTATTTTAGTAGATCCACTTGTTCTACTCCCAACTCTGTCTCTGGTAAATCCTCTCACCTCCTGCACCTCTGGCCTACACCCCCATTCTTGTATGAACAAATACATAAAAGTAAATCTTAAAAAAAAAAAATACACACACACACACACGGATTAAAAGTAATTATAAAACTTTCAGGAAAAGGCTTCAATTTCTATCTGTTAATTATAATATGCATAGAGAAAAGAATTACTCTCAAACTTTTAATAGTAGTTACATATCTGTAGGATGTGACAATAAGCAGCTTTTGCTGTTGACCATATATGTATTTTTTTTATTTTTATAAGCAGGAAAAGCATTCAATTTTAACTCCTGAACTTATAATAAGTCTTAAACAAGGAAATACAACTTTAGACACAGTTAAAACATTTTTGACATGTTCTTACAAAGAATTCTATCTCTGTGTGAAAATTGTTATATATTTCCAATGCTAAGAATCTGACTAATAACAATACTGATAATAATATGGAAACCAATGATGACTATATATAATCAAAATAGAATTTATGAAGCAGTTTAGATAATAAGCAACACAAAAGGCTTCATAGGCATCATGTGGGTAATATAATCAATAAAGTTTTATGCTGTTTTCTTGGTTTCCAGAAAACCAGTTCTCTTAAAACTGCACTTGACAATCAAACACAGTAAAGTATTACTAGCAATAAAAAGAGATGATACATGATGCAACATGGATGAACCTCTAAAACATCATGCTAAGTGAAAAAGGTCACACTTTGTATGATTCTATTTACATGAAATCTCCAGAAAAGGCAGATCTACAGAGACAGAAAAGTAAATGTACTTAAAAATCAATGAACTGCACATTTTATAAGGGTTTATTTTCTGGCATATAAATCAAATCAAGAAAACTATTATTTGAAAATCTATGGCAGAAAGATAAATTTAAATATCAGAAAATGCATTTTAACCTAAATCGTCAGATTTCTTGTTTCCTCAATAAACAAATTCAGCTTTTCAGTACTAAAAAAGGGTACTGCCTAGCATGTATCTGACCAGATTATTTCACAAAACTAAGTTTAGATACTTTCTTTGAAACACAAATGAGATGAAATTGTGCTTTCATTTGTATCCCATAAAAAAAAAGCTAAAGAGAATAAGTTTTCATAAAGTAATTAAACATGAAGCTCTTTATATAATCTCAATGGGATGATTTTCTAAGGTGAGGGAATTAGAGAACTCAAGAGCCACAACTCTCATATGATAAAGCATCTTAAAGTGCTCTAGAAGCCCAGAGAGGGACATGAATTGCTTTATTTAAGAAGGGTAGGCCCTCTTGGGAAACCCTTATTCCTTTCTTCTCCCATTCATAAAATCAGATTATTAAATTTGCAAGATACTTCAGATATTACCAGCCTAACACACTTATGATACAAATAAAGGAACTCGGACTGTTTCCTCCCAACCTCTGTAAATTGTTACTGGATAAACTTGATTACTTTCACTTTAATATATGGTGGTTATGGAATAAGATTTCTTGAGATTCCATTTATTTATCTGAAACAAGGTTAATAATGATGCCTGTTTCATAGTGTTGCTGCTATGAGAACTGCATAAAAAATTGCTTTACACCGTGCAATTGTACGAAAGGAGACATTCAACACTGATTTTCTGTTTTGTTTTGTTATTTTTACATCTGCCCCAATGATGCTTCCAGCTACCCAACCTTTAATCAACAGGTTATAATGACGAGATGATTGCTTCTAATTCCTGGCTATGGAGCACAAAAGTTATAGATAAGGCTAATTCTGTCACAAATCTGACTTGGCAGGCTGAATTAGATATTTCCTCCAGTGAACAGGGACCAAGAGATACCAAATTTAAAGGAGAAATAAAAGCCAAGAGTAAAGATGTAACAAACAATAAGGAAACTCAACGCGTAACAAGATGAAGTTCACAAATATCCAAAAATAAATTCTAGACTCAAACCTTCCTTTGGCTACTAAGCAAATCCATTCCAAATGCTAGAATTTCAGGAATCTAATCCACATGTTTTGGTCAAACCCAGGAAAAGGAATAGAAAAATGTTAGAACATCTTTTCTTAATTTATTAACATTCCTAAGATAGAATTCTATGCTATACAGCTAGGTTCAAGCTATACTTCTATGTCATATTGAACTCATAAGGATGTCTCAGTAAATGTACAGACTCACAAAAGGGGTGGAGAAAAAAAATTACCCTGCAAAATTTATCAGAATAAAAAGCACCTATCTTGCTAAAACATTACTATCCATCGGAGTCAATGGTGAAATTATAATGTTTAAAAGAAGGGTTGGCTGAAATGCCTTTTAAGCTCATCTAAGACATCTAATTACTTATTCATGTGCTTTCTTTAAGAATTCTTTTTTTTTTTTAAGATTTATTTATTTACGCATGCAAGAGCTGGGGTGCAGGCCAGAGGTGTGGGGGTGGGGGTCGGGTGATAGGATTCACCAGAGACAGAGTGGGGAGCAGAACAGGCGGAATGACTGAAATACACTGCTGAGGGGAGCAGCAGGCAAGACAGGAGAGGGCTGCTGCGCCATGTGGGAAGCTCCCTGGCTGGGGATTGAACTCGTGCTGCAGTGGCTTGGTCAGCTTCAGGACACCTTCATCATACTGTGACTTAACCCCTTGTGCCATCAGGGAGGCTCCCTCTTTAAGAATTCTTATGAAAGGTAAGTCAGATTAAAGTCTTAAAAACACGTGTGAAAGAAAGGATAAAAAAACAAAGGACAAAACAATTTCTACTATAACGGAAAACAAGGGTTATACAGTTGTAGATCTTTCTGTCAGGTAAGATGACCAAAATTATTTCACTGATATTAAAAATTGATACAGATATTTTGGAATCAGGTTAATGTGTGTAATCTTACATTCATATACAACACTTAAGATTCAGTTTTATTTTTTTCCAACCTTTTGCTTACCTCTTGTGTTAATTTTGGTATGAACCTCAAGCTGGGGATCACTTGAAACCATACAAGGCCACCAAGGATAGGTTCCCACCTTAGACCAAACAAGATCGCCAACCTGGAACCTAACACCAGCAGACACTTCGGTTGTTGGGACAGAAGATAATACTGGCTGAACCTACAGGAAATGATCATAAAACTTCATCAGCAGAGAAATTTTAGAAAAGAAACTATGCACAAAGTACTGTAATAATAATATTCTGTAATTTAGTCACTCTGCTTTCCCCTTCTTATATCATATTTGGTCAGAGAATATTCAAGAAAGCAACTCACTGGGGTTTCCTCTTTTACTACTGGATCTTCTCTTGACTTTTCTGATACAGTGTCAATCCTCTCATTTGGTCCCTAGGTGAAAAGGTATAGGTAAAAAGAATAAAATGCCAGCAAACTAAAGGTGACATACACAAAAAGATTCAAAGAAAACTAAATAGCAAAGGCAACAGAGGACATTTGTTAATTAAATAACATAAAGAGTAAGAATATGACTTATGCAGCACTTGATGCTATATATTAGCATTAATTTTTCATTCCACACCATTGCAATAGCTCTCATTATTACTTTCAAAACATAATTTCAAATTAAATTATTGCTTTTTTTTTTTAACCTATCAGAGTCAGGAAAACAGGCACTCTGAGATTGCTAATAAGATGCAATTTGAAATTTTTCTGGAAAGTAACAACATGTATAGAAAGCCCTAAATTTTCAGATTTTGATGCAGTAAATCCATTTGTAAAATAAGAAACATAAAAAATATTTACTAAGAGGAAGGATATGCATACTAGTGCTACTGATAAGAACAAATGTTAGAAACAGTTTAGATGTCCAAAAACTGTAGAATTAAACAGATTATAACTGGATAGTAAAATAATGCAATTATATTATAAAATGACATGGAAAAATAACAATATTTTATATTACAATGATGAAAACCAACTTTACCTCAATAAACATAACTTGAAAAAAATTCAAATGCCCACTCTTTAATCTAGCAATGGTATTTTAGGAACCTATCCTATAGCAATATACAAAATGAGAAAATCTAAGCAGAGGTATGTTAATCACAGTATTAGTTCATGTCAGTAATCTACCTGCCTATCATGTCGATTTTAAAAGCCTATATATATGCCTTGAAAATATCTGATATGTTGTATATCAAACTGATAAGTAGTTTTATCTTTAAGTAATGAAACTAGGAAAATATATACTTTTAAAAGATTTATTTTTATTTATTTATGCATAGAACTGGGGTATAGGCCAGAGATGTGGCCTATACAGAGTGGGGAGCAGAACAAGAAGATTGACTGAAATACACTGCTGAGGGGAGCAGTGGGGGTGACAGGAGAGGTCTGCTGTGCCATGTGGATTAGCTCCTGGGATACAGCTCATACCACAGTGGCTGGCAATAGTTTGATAGCACTGAGACTTAACCCCTGCGCCACCAGAGAGGGCCTAATTAAGAAAATATTGAAGGAAGATCTTCTATCCTTTTGTATTATGCATTTTCTATATAAAAGCAAATTATTTCTGTAACTTAAGATATTTAAAAGTTTTCTCATTTGTCAAAAAAAGTTTAATTTAGATGGCTTAAAGAGAAGGGTATATCCATTAAATTAGGGCTTATTCCACTAAAAAAAATGGCTAATTCTACAGGCTACTGAATATTCTCATTCAATTAATTTAGGACTCTTGTAAAACAAAGTTTAATTAAATAAGTTGTAAAAAGGTTTCAAAATGTAAGGAAATAGTAAGCCAAATGAATATTCTATTCCAAACCTCAAGTATCAGTCACTCAACAGTGCCTGTGACTATGACCATGGTGAAATAAACTGACGTGGTTCCTGACCTCAAAAAGCACAGTTTTGGTAGAAAAAAAGACATTAAATAAACACATACATAGATTTTCACAATGTAAGTATATGAAATAATAGTATGTGTATGTGTATTTAAATATGAAGACTAGGAAAGGTGTCTATCTGAGAAAATGAATTATAATTTGAGAATCAAAGGAAGAGGAGTTAATCTAGTGAAGACTGGGGGAAATCATATCCTAGAAAGAAGGAATGGCATAAGTGAGGTTCCTAAGGTTAAAAAGGCAGAAACTGGGCCTCCCCGGTGGCGCAGCGGTTGGGCGCTGCGCTGTGGAGCTGTCGGCAGCGACAACGCGAGTTCGACGCCCGGCCGGGGAGAATCCCACATGGCGCGGCGGACCTCTCCTGCCTCGCCCGCTGCTCCCCTCAGCAGTGTATTTCTGATCTGCCTGTTCTGCTCCCCGCTCCGTCTCTGGTGAACCCTCTCGCCGCCCCACGCCTCTGGCCTGTACCCCAGCTTGTATGTATAAATTAAAAAAAAATAATAAATAAAAATTAAAAAAAAAAATAAAAAAAGGCAGAAACTTCAAGAAGGCCATTACAAATGACTTAACTGCCCAAAAGACGAGAGGTTATAAGGTGAGAGTGGAGAGGCAGGCTACATTACAAGGGCCTTGTAAGACATGTTCAAGTGTTTTATCTTAGATGCAATAAAAAGCCACTGAAGAGGTTAGGTACAGGGGGTAACATATACTGATTTGTAGATTTGAAAGATTGTTAGTCCTGTGGAAAATATTTTGGAAAGGCAAGAGGGGGAGCAGACTGTTTAATTAGGTCACTGAGATAAGAAACATCCTGGATGAAAGAAAGTAGCAGCAACTTATTGATGGGCACAAAATGAGATGTACGATGCATCTGTGACAGCATCATGGATACCTAATCTGATAAGACATTCACTGAGCAAGGAAAAGAAAATCTGTGTTCAAAGGAAATTCTTTTTTCTGATCACTACTATAATAAAAAAGCAGTTTAGAAATGTTGTCCACATTTTCATGAGACGCCTTGGTAGCTTCATTTTAGTCTACAGATGTAGCTTAAGCCTTCACCTCAGTTTCTCATTCTCAAGCTACAGCAAGAAAACAGGAGCACTAAAGGAAGCACATATGTAGCCAAGAAAACAAGTCATTCTCCCCCGCACATTCAAGCTTCATGATGTCTGAGTGTAAATGATCTCTATAATTCTTTTTTGAGGGCAGATAAGTAAGTGGTGACTAATCTTTACAAACAATAAAATCCTACTACTATAAGAATTAATCTGAAGCCCATTAACATTTTTCCTTTTCTGGATTAAAGATAGGATTTCCTTCAAAACCTTTTTATTATTCAAGCAACTTACCTTTCTTTTTCTTTTTTTTTTTTTTTTTGGCTTATTTCAGATTGTTGGGATTTCTTTCAGGCTGACTTGAAATACTGTTAAAATCACTTTCACAGAACTGATTTTACACAGTAATTTTAAAAGGAAAAAATAAGGGAAAGAAAGAAGCCCAACATTTATTCTAAAATTTTAAGACTATTTAAAAAGGGGGAGGGGGTATCAAATAAAGATGTTGCAATGAGTACATTAGTAAATTCGTAAAACTGTAATGTGCTAATGTGTATGCAAAATAGAAATATCAGAAGCCATATTAGATTTATGACTTGAACTCTAAAGGAAGGTAAGAAGGATAAATCAGAGCTAACATCGTATCAGAAATAACAGTATAAGAAAGGGAGATGAAAATGGTCAACAAAAGTTAAATGCTCTTAGGCATCAAGAAAAACAAAGATCAAAAATTACCAACAGATAAAATACATCTGGATATAAAATCCATTTTCTTTGATAGGCCAAGCCTAAAAGCGATTAAAATTAGGTAAGAACAGAAGATACCTTTTTTGATACTAATAGTGTTGCTTTACAAAGAGAAAACCTCAGCGAAAAAGATGACAGTGAGTTAGTTCTTCTTAGTGTATGATTCATTTGAATTTTAAGCTTATGATTTTATGGGCATAGACTACTTTTTTACATTTTTAATTGATTCCACACGGAAAGACCAATAATATTCCAGGAGAGAATCACAGGAAGTTTCTTAAACAGGAAAAAAAAGTTGATGCCAGTTTAAATTACATTATCCTAAATATGCCTTTAAAAAAAAATACATCTACATTTTACAATACACACAAATATAAAATGATGATGCTGTATACCCAGAACTACTGTCATATACACATTATACCACACACAAAAAAATAATTAAAAACAAGCTTTGGTCTAGTACTTTTATTAAAACCTAGATTTATTAAGATGTATAATATGCAAATTTTTAACACTTTCAAATTCTTCAGCAACATTAAGCAGAATCATACTCTAAAAGAACTGAAAACTTGTATCATTTAAAGTGTAAAGAAAATTTTAAAGACAATAAATTGTTCGTGCATTTTTTTACTTCCAATATAACTGATTAAGTTTACAATCTTAAAAACTAAAATATCTATACAAAAAGAATGTTTGCATGTGGACAGTTCCTAAGAATTTTTTTAAAAATCCTTTGAGATTAGAGAACCATGTATATAACCCTCTAACTTAGTGCTAATGGCACCAAACCAGCTATGAATGAAAATAGCAAGCTAAGAGTTAATGAGACTAAGTGGATAAGCTCGCTGAGGTGCTCATGGAAGACCAATGTTTGAATAGGGCCTACCCTCACATGCCTGAGGCATTACACCTGCCAAGGAGGAAGAAATGCAGAAACATTTCCACATGTTTCTAATTTAGTGAGAAGAAAAACAGCTAGAGTAACTTTATAAAATATACAATCTCAATAGTGATTTCAGGTCTCCTGCTGACTAAATGTTTGGACACATTTTCATTGTTAAGGAGTTATACTTAGGTTGTTCCAAATAACAGCCAGTTTTTAAAAGGCCAAGGAGCTCAGAATTGGAAGAAAATACTCACAGATCAACTACAAAGAAAAAAAGTAGTGAGTAAAATCTTGAAGTGTGTTATTTGAGATGAGATTTTGTTTACTCAAAAAATAATCTGAGTGGGTTTTACACACACACACACACACACACACACACACACACACACACCCTACAAATCCAGCTTGAAAACAATAATTTTAATTTTTTTCCCAGGTACACTGTTCTCTATTACCATCATACAGATGCTTCTCTAAGGTATCTGCAGGAAGGGAGTTATCCAGTAGCATCAGGACTTACTACAACTCCTTTTTCACTTTCATAGCGCTCTATAATGCTAAACAACAACAACTTACCCCCCCACCCCGCCCCATGACAGTCAGGAGGTCAAGTATAAGGATGTCAGAAATTAAAACTTTAAAAAAATCATCCTGAAGGATGCAAAACAGATGTTTAAGTTAAAGAGAGATCCAATTAAAAACTATTTTAAAAAGTACGCAAAATTAATTTGTGCACATCCTTAGTTTTCTGGATAGATTAGCAGAAGCATGACACTAACAAGGAAATATCTTGGGAGTTCTAGCTTTAAAGTTCTTAGCTGTTTACTTCTTTGAAAGAAAGAGGGAAGGATGGTGTGGGGAGAGGACTTCAGGGAAATAGAATGGAGAAGGGAGAAAAGGTAAGGAGGGAAGAGAAGAAACAAGGAAAAAAAATCTAGATTTCCCCTACAAACTGAAGGTTTAAATAATAGAAAGAGCCAGACATAGCAGATATCCAGCAAAGACAGAACTGACTTTAAAATCTCATTACAAAATGACTACTGATTTTTTTCCTAGATTCAAATAAAGCAGGAAGTGGATACAAAGAGTATATAGACTCTCTTATCCTACCTAATTACTTCCAGTTCTATTTCTATTTTAAGACACACACACACACACACACACACACACACACACACACACACACACTCTTTATCAATAACAGCAAAAGTCTAGCCTAATAAGAAAATTGGATAGTTCCCTATTTGCCAGATTCTCTAGAGCAAAATCAAGATGGGCCAACAAGACAGTATGCAGAAACTAAGCTAAAACCAAATTCAGGTTTATGCATTTCTGTGATTTCCAAGGGCCAAAGTGTATCACCTATCTTTTTCACTTCAGGTCTATAGAAAGAATTGCTACAGTGACTATGTCTGATGTGCAAAAAGTTAACTTCTCTCCTATCATTTATTTATTTCCCTAACAACTGTCATAAGATACTATGTATATGACATAAGAAATTAAAAGACATTTCAAAAACCATTTCCATTTACAGATGTATAAACTAAGACACCATTACAGCTAAGAGTACCTGATTACTTTTATCTTATTATCCAGTTTTATTTTCTAAATAATACTCATCACTATTTGAACTTATATACATACATACATACATACATGTGCATGCATTTTCTGGTTCCTCTTCCTAGAATATAAGCATCTTGCACACAGGCATCTTTATTTTTCACCCACTGAAAAATACGTTGTTCTTTTTTTTTTCATTATACCAAATTTATTTTTTTATTATTAAATATTTTTTCTTACATCATTGTAGTCCCCATATTCTCCCACCACCATATCACCCATGAACTATTATCATATTCCCTTGTGTTCATCCCTCCCTTGTTTTGCTCCCCTCCTCCTTTGCTATAATGCTTCAGTTCTATGGTCAGCTTGTCAATTTTGACTTTTTCTTTGACCTTTTGTTTGGTTTCTCTATATTCCACGTATAAGTGAGACCATCTAGTATTTACCTTTTTCCTTCTAATTTCAGAAGCAAAATCCCTTCCAACTCCATCCATGTTGTCACAAATGACATGAGTTTGTGTTTTTTGATTGCTGAGTAACATTCCATTGTATAAATATATGACAACTTTTTGATCCATTCATCTATTTGGGGAATTTGGGTTGTTTCCGTATCTTGGCTATTGTAAATAGTGATGCAATAAACATAATAGTGCAGGTTTCCTTTCGAATTAGTGTTTTTGCGTTCTTTGGGTAGATTCCTAGGAGTGAAATTGTTGGATCATATGGAAGATCCATTTTTAGTGTTCTGAGGAACCGCCACACAACTTTCCATACCTACTGCTCTACTGTTAATTCTTAGAGTCTAGCACACAGCAGCTAGACTCTTGTTAATTGAGTGCATACTTTTTAACTGAATAAGAAAACTATAGAAAAATGAGGGACCCCGACAAAATATACTAGGACTCACTGAAGTGTAGAACCACGGTGCTTTACTCCGTGAAAAAAAAAAAATCACGGGCCTCCCTGGTGGCGCAATGGGTTGAGCGTCAGCACTATGAAGTATCCAGTATAAAAGTACACAAGTGTCACACACATAAATACACACACACACATTTTGTCCCAATTAATTTTGTCCCAATGTCTGTGAAACATCCTTAATTTAATACCATGTATCAGTCAAACTAGAATTAATTTGTTACATAATAATTATGATGATAAAAATTCATACTGAAACCTCAGATATTAAAAAATTTAGGAGGGGCCTCCCTGGTGGTGCAAGGGGTTAAATCTCAGCACTATGAAACTATCAGTAGCCACTGAAGCATGAGTTCAATCCCCGACCAGGGAAATAACCCACATGGCGCAGCAGACCTCTCCGGTCTTGTCCGCTGCTCTCCTCAGCAGTGTATTTCAGTCAGTCCGCCTGTTTGCTCCCCACTGTCTCTGGTGAATCCTCTCACCACCTCCACACCTCTAGCCTACACCCCAGCTCTTATATATATAAATAAATCTTTAAAACAATAAAAAAATTTAGCAGTAGGCATCTTAAATTACCTATGAAGGATGACTTACAAAAACTGAAGTTTTAGGGGCCTCCCTGGTGGCACAGCAGTTAAAGACACAGAGCTATCAAGCTGTCACCAGCCACAGCAACATGAGTTTAATCCTGGGTCAGGGAACTAATCCATATGGCACAGCAGACCTCTCCTGTCTCATCTGCTGCTCCCCTCAACAGTGTATTTCAGTAAATCTGCCTGTCTCGGTGAATCCTCTTACCCCCACACTCTGGCCTATATCCCAGTTCTTGTATGCACAAATAATAAATAAATCTTAAAAAAAAACAACTGGAATTTTAATCAGTAAACTAATTACAAACAAAGTTCCTCTATTACTTCAAAAAGTTTTGCAGCGAACACAATAGCAATGAGTGCTAAAGCTGCTCTACTGGCAAAAGTTAGTCTGAGATAATGAAAAACTGGTATTACTAACCCACCCTCTCTTTGCCTCTCCTTTTCATTCTTCATAAATAAGTTCATTGTAACTAAGTAAGGTTATTAGGTCAAAGAAACACAAGCAAAATTCTTATTGTCACATGTTTTAAAAATATCTCTTCATTCTAGGGATGTCCATTCATTCATTGAACAATTATTTACTCAATACCTATTATAGTATCATAAGCTCCATGCTAGAATTAAAAATTATCAGAAATATTTATATTTGACAAGATAAAAAGTGAAAAATCTCTCTTGAATTTCCGGTAAATTTGAAATATTACAAAATTTTTCAAAAAGATGTTTCAACTTACATTTTGTTCCTCTGGTTCTAATTTGGGGATTTTGTGTGACTTGCGCTCTTCGGATCTGGATGAGTCATGCTTGTTGCTTTTTTTCCTCTTTTCTTTTCTGCTTTCATGCTTTGACTTTGTGTGCTCACTTGCCTGTACTTCATTTAAAAGGTCTCCACAAAGGGAAGACTCAAACAATTCCCTGCCATTCTGAATAGTTTTGGTTATTTTTAGTTTAATTTCAGGTGAGCCAGTCTTCTTTGGAATCACAGTTTGTGGTACCGAAGGAGGAGGTGGTAGCTGTGGAGGAGACGGTTTTTCCAGAATTTCATGTGGTCTTGTGTTTGGAATTTCTGAATGGTAATAGTCAGTGGGGCTAAAGTTTCTAACTGCACCAAAGCCGTTGGCTGACCCATTGGGATACTGATTATATGACTGGTATTTGGTTTGGGTTTCATACATGTTGATTGAAGGTGGATAGCCATTTGTGAGTGGAGGAAGATCTTCTGTCGTAGGTGGGTACTGAAAGCCTTGCTGCAAGGTAGTTTCATACGGTGTCTGGCCACCATCTTCAACAATGTCACTGTTGTTATCAAAGGCATCCTCCTGACGGATATTGGCGGAGTCAATGAGTTGAGGTGGTTGCTGAATTGTGTTTCCCATGATCCCTTGCATGAAAGAGAAAGAGAAATCCATTGTTCTGCTCCAGCATCCTTAACTTTCCCTTTCTCTCATCGGGCCTAAAGTTTTAAAAGAGGAGATTAAAAGGTATTAATATCCTCATAGGCTAAAGGCTAATCAATTGAAAAAGGATTAAAGTGAAATATTATGAACCAGATTTTCACATCCAGATATGCACACACACTAATATTTCTGAAACAGCCAGCCAATATAATTTTGACATAGGGCAAATACTTTTCATCATAAATGCTTATCTGTTCAAAATTATCAATTACTTTTGCGACAACTTTAGTAATAAAATTTCATCCTCATTGCAAACATGCAAAATAGTTTTAACACTCCTTTCTATTTCCCAAGTTAGAATTATTAATCTCAAGTCAAAACTGGTATTTGCAAAATAAGTAGCTTTCTGACACTATATACAAGTTTCCTCGAAATCATTGCTGTTTTGTACAGAAGTTATTTTTGTTATTATGAGAATAAAATATTATTGCATGTATTTTAAAATGCAAAAGTGAAAAAGGCCAGTTCCTGTCCCTTTCCTTTATTCCATCCTTCTATATCATGGATAATCACTGTAAACACTTTGGTGGGTATTCTTCCAAGTCTTTATACAAAAATTTTAAAAACAGGGTTTATTCTGACTTAATTATTTACCCTAACAATACATCATCAACTTCTTTCTACATTGTCATATATAGAAAATTTTCATATATAAATAACTTCATTCTTTAAATGAATGCACAGTAAACAACTGTGAAAACTACCACAATATATTTAACTATTTGTGTACTAATAATCATTTAGCTGCTCATAATTGCCTGAGAGATATATATAGGCCTATAGGATACTTTCTTGAAACCACATCTTTGTGCATATATGTATTTATTCCTATAGGACATATTTGAACTTTTTGAAGACACATTAAAACTATTCGACAGGCAGCACTTTAACAATTTACAGTTAACCCAATAGTGCATAAGGAAGCCTGATACACTCTTGCTAGCAGCTAGTTGTTTTTAATCAATGGTGTGAGTAGCAGAGTTACCTGGAGTGCTTTTACAAAATGTACATGTTAAGGTCTATTTCTTGATGAATCTGATTCAATAAATCTGGGATAAGACCTACAGCATCTGTACTTTAAGACCACACTCCAGCTGATTCTGATACACACTCTTGGATAGGTCACTACCTTATACTCTTAGAAGTATGGCACGGCACCTCTTCTAGAAGGTTTCTAAAGATGTCCACATTTGTAACAATATTATAATATAGATAAGCATTTCTTAAAGATACTCTAAAATCACCCTGCTTTGTCCTAAATTTGGCAAGTCCACATCTTGAAACAAGATTAAGGAAAAGTTCAGATACTATTTTGATAATTCCACAAACATTTCTTCTAGGAAACTCTAAAGCAGAGAGGATTTTACTCTTGTAGCAAGTCTGATAAAGAGTTTGCAGCTGTCTGGAAAATATTGTGAAAAAGGATCCTGAGGTTATAATTCAGTTCAATTCCTTGACTTTCTACCATCTTGGTTTTAGTGGGATTTACCATAATAACAAAGCAATTCAAAACATAATCCAAAATAGCAAAGGAAGAGGGGGGGGAAGTTGACAGTACACTTTTCAAGGTGTATTCAATTAAATAGCTGCTGTTCATTTTGCTGTTAGCAAATGGAAAGAATTTTAGAAGCACTAAAACTGCAAACAAATGAATATGAGAAAACAATCAAACTTGCCCATACTGCTCTATAGCAGAGGAAGGGGCACTCTGATTTTTTAAGCATCTACTCTGCACCAAGAACTTATACATTATCTCATTTATTCCTCATAACAACACTGCAAGATGGATATTGTGACTCCTACTCCAGAGGTAAAGGAAACTGAGCTGCAGGGGGGTTAGGTGACTTGCTTAAACTACAAAGCAAAAGGGGACAGAATTAACATTTGAATCTACATATTTCTAATTTAAAAGCCTATGATCTTTTCCCTCAGCAATCAGTTTTGGGAGGATTACTTTTTTTAAAAAAAAAGATTTATTTTGTTTATTTATGCATACAAGAACTGGGGTATAGGCCAGAGGTGTGGGGGGAGTGAGAGGATTCACCAGAGACAGAATGGGGGGCAGAACAGGTGGATCCACTGAAATACACCATTGAGAGGAGCTGCTGGCAAGGCAGGAGAGGTCTGCTGCGCCTGTGGGTCAGCTCCCTGGCTGGGAATCAAACTCAGGCTGTTATGGTAACAGTGCTGAGACTTAACCCCTCTGCCATGAGGGAGGCACCCAAACACAAATTTTTAACATGTTTGGCACTTCCCCTTCCTTTTCTTCTCTTCCCTAGTTCTAGAACCAAATGTTTTATTTTAGTTTAAATTAAGAAATGACACTACTATCTTACAATTACATAGGAACTGACAATTACAATGTTTCCTTACATATTCATATTTGATTTCAAAACAATCATATATTGCTGAACAGGGCAGGTGTTAGCTTCATTTTTTTAGACAACTACATTGAGTATTTAAGAAGCTGAAATCTTAAGATTACAGAACTGGTGATTAAGCCCAAAAAAGAATCAATCTCCTGACTTCTAATCTTATGCTCTTTTCCATAATATCTCACTGGCACAGAATATCCAACTCCTCAGAGACAACCACATGTATGTTGAAATACAAACTAAAGAGTCATATGTTCAAAACTAAATGCACTAATCTTTCTCTAAGTCAGTTTTCCTTTCAGACTACCTCAGATTTGTCACTGCTTCCACTATATTTCTAGCTTCCCAGACTAGAAGTCTAAGGCTCTAGATGACTGATTGTTCCTGCTCAAATTAGTCATTTAACAAATCTTACAGTTTTTCCTTTGAAATCTTTCACTTGCTCTTTGATCTCTACATCCACATCAGCCCAGACCCACAGCACCTTAATCTGAATTGTGAAAACTGATTTTCTAAATATTTTTGCAACTAACTTCTCCCTATGGAGTTAGATATGTGTCCTAAAACCAAACTACAGTAAGTCTATTCCCAAACTGAGAAACTCTAAAGATCCATATTATACCAAGTCCTCTCTCTGTCTTTCAATATCGTCCTTAATCTCATTTTTTCCCTACTAACCCAAATTGTATGTGCATGAATAAATTTTTCTGAGCATCACTGGGTCAAATATCTATAAGACATGACCTCACTCATATATTATGCTTTGTTTAATACCATAATAGTATTCCCAAATAGATGAGAATGGAGTTCAAAAAGATCAATTTGCCCTAAATCACACAGCCAACAGAAGATGAATAAAATGGTGAAACTCTATATTCTAATTCCAGTACAGTGCTCTTTACATGGCAAATGCTTTATGATCTGCAAACAATCCATATTTCCCACTTTCCCCCTATATTATGCACCCATAATCCAAATGCCTGTTTGACAGTTTCTTTCACCTCACAAGCATCTTTTTTTTTTAATATTTATTTATTTATGCATACAAGCTGGGGTACAGGCCAGAGGTGTGGGGTGGCGAGAGGGTTCACCAGAGACAGAGTGGGGAGCAGAACAGGCAGACTGACAGAAATACACTGCTGAGGGGAGCAGCGGGTGAGGCAGGAGAGGTCTGCCGCGCCATATGGGAGTCTCCCTGGCCAGGCATCGAACTCGCATCACCGCTGCCAACAGCTCCACAGCACAGTGCTTAACCGCTGCGCCACCAGGGAGGCCCCTCACAAGCATCTTAAAATGCCTAATAATGAATTCTTAATTTTTATTCTACTTATATGTGTTCTTGCCCAAGTCCTACTAGAAAAAAAATGAAACCTCCACCTCTCAGTTGCTTAAGTCAGATATCTAGGGAGCATTGTTATACATTCCTTTTTGTTTTTTTTAATAAAGATTTATTTATTTATGCATACAAGCTGGGGTATAGGTCAGAGATGGGGGGGAGGTGAGAGGATTCACCACAGAGTGGGGAGCAGAATAGGCAGACTGACTGAAATACACTGCTGAGGGGAGCAGTGGGCGAGGCAGGCAGGAGAGGTCTGCTGCGCCATGCAGGAATCTCCCTGGCGGGGGATTGAACTCCTAACCTGGATAACTTCATAGTGTTGCGACTTAATCTGCTGCACCACCAGGGAGTCCCTGATTATACATTCTTTCCCTCTTTCCTACTTTTATCCAATATAGCAGTTAATCCTCTGAGTTTCATCTCCAAATTATATCTCGTATTTGTCTATCTAGTTTCATCTCTGCTGCTTCTCATCATAATAGTCCAAGCTCTTCACCTAGTGTATGCTAGTTACCTTCCTGGTCTACATGCTTCTTCTAATCGCTCTAAAATCTATTTTTTTCATATAACTTCAGCCACCTCTTAAAAACTAATCCAATCATGTAACTATCCCCCTCAAAGTACAGCAATGAAAATGAACTACTGCTACATTCAACAATGAGAATGACTCTCACTAGCGTCATTCTGAGTGAAAGGAGCCATACACGATTCCATTCAAATACAGTGTACTTTCTTTCAATTTATATAAGATTCAAAAACAGGATAAAGTTAAAGTTAAAAACTTCAAAAAGTTAAAGTTAAAAACGGATAAAGTTAAAAATAAATCTATGGAGACGGCCATTAAAAATATAGTCACTTTGGCGGGGGGGGGGGGGGGCACGGAATCTGAAAGGAGGATATGAAGATGGTTTCTGGGTTAATAGTTAAAATGTATTGATCCAGACGGTGGGTGCCGTGGTTACTAGAACAAATAAAGAGAACAAAACCTCTATGCCTTCCCTCTGCACTCAGAATCCAAACTACTTATCATACTCGGCAAGTTCCTGCATGGCCAGGCCTCAGTTCACATTGTCAAGATCATTTACTAGCACTCTCTGCTGCACCACTGCCCTCTCTGATACAGTCCCATCTTTTCAGTTTTCCAAAGTGTCAAATTTGATTTTGCAGTCAGGATTGTCACTACCTGAGCACTCTAACCCCCCAGAGGCCTTCTGAAGTCCCCTGCTCAGCTTCCTCACTATGCCTGCCTTTTTCTCTTTTTCTAGCATTTAACTAATGTGTTATACCAATGTGTTTGTGTTCTTATTGTCTGTCTCCCTCACCCCACCGTATGCTCTACAAGGGCAGGGACCAGGTATGTCATACACTCAATGTTGGCACTCAACATTGTTTAATTAATAAATATATGAAAGAGTCCCTATCATCAAAGGACGTATAACTGGTATACCACCTTATTTACCTGCCAGATAGCTGGGGTTATTAGCCTTCAACATAACTTTATTCATGCACTAATTTCTTATTTGCTAAAAAATGTATCATGCTCATTATAATAAAAACAAACAAAATAAAGCAAAAAAAAGAAAGAAGCACTGACATGCATAGTTATGTGATTAACTGATTGTCCATGAAGATGCCAAGGTAATTCAAGGGGAAAGGATAGTACTTCGAACAAATGGGGCTAGAACAACTGACTCAATATCTGTATGGGAAGAAGTGAACCTCAATCCTTACTCTACATTATACATATATAAAAAGTAAATTAGTTCATAAACCTAATACCAAATTCAAAACTATAAAACTTCTAGAATAAAACATTGGGGAAAAACACACCACTGGGTTAGGCAAAGTCTTAAACAGCACACAAATATAATGAACCATGAAAGAAAAACATTGATAAAATTAATTTCAAAATTAAAAACTGTCGCTCTTTAAAAGACAAGTTAAGAAAACAAAAAGCATAGGGTGGGGGAGGAAAAAAGGGGGAAAAAGTTACAGATTACAGGTACAAAAAAAAATTTGCAAAATACATTTAACAAAGAATATCCTTATATGCTCATATTCCAGAAAATGATGAGTTACCCACTAAGGGTTTTTAGCAAAATTGAGATACATGAAATTATAATTTAAATATTCATTACTCCACAGATTATTAATTGCAAACAGAAATATATACAATAGAGCTATCTGGGAGGCACCATTTTAAAAAAGTGATTAAATAATACACCCTATGATGTGACTCATTAACACATCATCTCTTAAATATTCTTCCAATGGGTAAACTGAATCTCAAAAGGAGGAAACAGACAAATCCATAATGTGAGCAAGTGTCTCAGACAACTGACCTGGGCTCTTCACAAAACCTAACATTATCAACATACAAAAGGTAGAAAGGCTATAGCAGATTTTCAAAGATAACCCAACATAATACATGAACTTGATTAAATCCTGGATTTAGGCATACACACACAGGTAAGAAACATATTTTGGAGACAAATATTTAAGTATGAACTAGCTAATAAACAATAGAGCTATTAATTTTCAAGGATAGAGTAATAGTGTTTTTTTATATAAGAGAATGTCCTTATTCCTAGGAGAGCTATAATGAAATATTTAAAATGTTAAAGGATCCATAACATTCAAACAATTCAGGATTTAAAAAGTACCTATATCTAGAGCAAAACAAAGAAGGCAAAATGTTAACAACTGGCTTATCCAGGTGTTGACTGTAAAGTTTTAACTTTCCTAAAGGTCTGAAAATTTTTAGAGTATTGAAAAGGAAAAACTTACTGTTTAAGACAGGAAAAGTCTGCATTAAAATGTGATACCATATTCTGACCAAATACACCAAATGGTCTACTGTATTAATTACTAGAAAGTCTAAGAGCAGATAGGGCCTTATTTTTTTCATATTATACCTCCAAATAATACATGATTGCAACCAAGAAAGCAGTTTTGATCATTTTTAAAGGACATTTGGGACTATAACTAAATTCCTTTACATACTGTTGTACTTTACATTTTATGTGCTGGAGTTTGGGAGCCAACATTCAAATAGCAGACATGCAGAGTCATATATAAACGTTTGAGACATTACTGAATTAGTGACCAGTGGTAGAGAGTATAGGCTCAGAATCAAACTGCTATGTTCAAAACCCAGACCAAGGCTTTTCAGTTTTGTGACTTGAAGCAACCAAATCTCACTAAACCTCAGTTTGCTTATCCAGGTACTATAGACACTCATAATCATCTACCTTGTACAATGTTGTTCTAAGAATTAAAGAGTTAATCCATTAGTAGTAGTTCAGACAATGCCTGGAATACAAGAGTCCCCCCCTTATCTACAGGAGATATGTTCCAGGACTCCTAGTGGATGCCTGAAATCCAAGTAGTATTAAACCCCTACATAGGCTTTTTTTTTTTCCTACAAGTACATATCTATGATAGAGTTAAATTTGTAAATTGAACACAGTAAGAGATTAATAACCAGCAATAAAACAGTCATAACAATATACTATAATAAAAGGCATATGAATGTGGTCTCTCTCTTAAAACCTTATTGTACATAATATTTTCAGTCTCTGATTGACTGTGGGTAACCGAAACGGCAGAAAGCGAAACCATGGATAAGAGAAGACTGCAGTGTAGGTAGAGCTCGATGCCTGTTAGTTATCATCATCATTCAGTGCAATGTTGGGCACACAGAACTTGTGAAAAACCTGATCTCTGACCTAAAGGCATTTATAGTCTCTTTAGTAAGACATGATAAGATTTTATAGGCAAGACTCATAAAATTAGAGTAAACAATAGAATAACATAAAACAGAAGCTGATTAAGAATTAGACTGTGTTACCATTTACAACTGTAAGAGACATTAGAGAAGAAAGAACAATATTCACTGGGCAAGGAGAGAGGCAGTTAGGCCAGGAAGACAAGCAGGATATGGAAGATAAGTGTTTTTCACCCACTAATTTTAAAACCACAGTTTAAGATACCAAAAATTCTCATACCTTTGTCCTTAAAAAATCCCTGAAAAAGATGGTATTTTTTATTTTTTTGTATTACTAACGTGACAATAATAATGGTTAACATCTGAAGATGCTTCACATTTTTCATATTATTTTACTTCTCATAACACCCATTTGGGGAAATTCTATTACTACTCCCATTTTACAAATGAAAAATGAATACCAGCATGATTAAGTAACTTGCTCATAATCACACATCTAGTAATGTAGGATTCAATGTAGTAATGTAGGATCCAAACCCAGGCAACTCTGTTCCACAGCATTTTAACTCATCACATATCCCCAGTCCCACTCACTGGAGTAAACAATTTGATGGGAAACTAAATAATGGGATTAGTCTTTCCAACATTCTAATACGTACTTCCAAGTAAATGAAATCATCATAGGCAAACAATTTTATGACAAATTCATCCTCTAGGCAATGTTTCTAGGTCTTTTTAAACAAAGACAAATCAATAAATACTTTGTTCTTGATTCATTAATACTGTCCATAGACAGTTTTAAGGTAGAAAATTATCAACTAAAGCTTTAAGACTCTTACTTATTTATTAAAGAGGAAAGTGATAATATAAAAGTTTATAAAATCCTTAAGTCAAATTGTAGATATGCAGGAAAAAAAGGAGTCATGTTTCAGATGAACAGCTTGAGGCTATAAATACCAATGAAGTACTGTCAAATGTATAGTTTAAATCACTTATAACAAATTCTTAAAATGAGCAATTCCCTTTGTAAGCCATATACATTGCCAGATTCTGTAGTGTTACAAAATTACACATTATGCTGTACATAATTATTTTTCTATGTCTAACACCAGTCTCTTCTCAGCAAGAGGAAACTATATTTCACCATATATTAAAATTTTTCATATGTACACACACATATGTAACATTATTCAGTTTGGAATTAGAGCAGCTCTTAAGATGTCATATGAATTGCCTATTTGTTTTCACACCCAACTACCCCTTAAATACATTCCTATTTAATTTGTAAATCCAACCACATCACTATCCTAATTAAAATCCTTCAATAATTACTAGAAGGCCTACCATAACAGCCAAGTCTACACTGCCAACCTCAAGTCATTTTTGTATGCTAGTAATGTTAAATCACTGAGAAATACCGTACATGATATAATCTCATACCTTGGTACCTTTACAAGTATTATCTTCTAAGCCAAATAAATGCCCTCTTAAACCCCTCTTTTTTGCTTGAATTTTAACCATCTTTTGAGCTCAAAAAGTCATTTCCAAGAAGTAGTCACAAGTTCCAGGCTAGGGTGAGCAACTTTCCTCTGTATTCCTAAGATATTCTATGCACGCCTTTTAAAAGTAATCATGAAACAAACTACCTGATTTTCAAGAGCAGGAGTAACTTTATTAATAGGCTCCTATTGATAAAAAGCAATCTTAAGCAATCAGAGGAGTTCAAAGAATTTTTAAACTGAACTATGTAAACATCAGGAGTTACTACATCTAAGTGAAATGCTGAAAGAGTTGTCAAAGATCTTCCCATAGAGAATGTAAGAATATAAATATAGTTACAGTCTCTTCCAGTAATATCCCTGCAAACTTGACTGCTTACCTATCCACTACTGAGAATGTCTTTAGTTCTGAGTTAAACTTCCCTTAAGATTTAAAGTTTAAGAGACTGACATGAAGTCAAATCAATGTCTAAGGAGTCTATTAATACAACCAAGGATATATAAAATTGCTACATAAGCATATATACTTAAAACCTTATTGATACTGCAGATCTTAAATTCAGAATGTAGAAGCTCTCGAAATATAACTTTCATAGTCATAGTTGACTACAAAAATTAATCTTTATTTTCTAACTGGATTGCAGTAATTATAATCACACTGAAATACAAAGCAAACAATAAACCAGCATGAGAATTTTTATAGCTAAAGAAAATAGTGGAAAGTAACATGATTTTCACAACACAGAGGAAAAGGGTGGTCCTTCCTTTACCCCAGGATAAACAAGGAATCCATGTGTTTCTTATGTGAACTGCTGCAAGGACATTTCTGAAGGTTTATGACAAATCCAGTCTGTATGTGTTTCTATAGTAACAGGAATAGAGTGCAGGCATGAACCAGCTATGTTGGCTCTTGAAAACCTGGTGATTTTACTGTTTGATTTTGGCAAAAAATATTTTTAAAAATGTATTAATAAAAAAATAGCATTAATAAAAAAAATTGACTTGTCATTTTGCTTTAGAGAAAAAAAACAGAAAAATAGTACAGAAAGGCCGGCTGAAGTATACACTGTTGGAGGTGTAAAAAGAGAAAACTATTGAATATGTATGTACGCACACACATAATTTCTAACCGAACAATCACTTAAGTTTAAAAATCAGATCCTGGACATCCCTGGTGGTGCAAGGATTAGTCTCAGCTCTATGAAGCTATCAGCAGCCACTGCAGCACCAGTCTGACCCCTGCCAAGAAGCTAACTAACCCACATGGCATGGCAGACCACGCCTGTCTCGCCCGCTGTTCCGCTTGGCAGTGTATTTCAGTAGATCTGCCTGTTCTGCTCCCCATTCTGTCTCTGTGAATCTTCGACATCCCCTCTCCCTACCTTTGGCCTATACCCCAGCTCTTGCACACATATTTAAAAAATAATAATCAGATCCCATTTGAAATTAATACATACACACATAACCCTCACCCCCCAAAAAAAACCCTTCCAATTGTGACTCATACTTAATGACAGAATATGACAATTTCAGGTAATAGTATCAAGAGAGCTTTTCATCTTCATTTTACCATTTTTTCCCCAAATCAGCATCAAGAAGAAAATGGGTGGTTAATTTTTTTTAGCAGACTTTCATTTTTTTAAAGATTTATTTATTTATGCATACAAGAGCTGGGGTGTAGGCCTGAGGTATTGGCAGGGTGAGAGGATTCACCAGAGACAGAGTGGGGAGCAGAACAGGTGGATCTACTGAAATACACTGCTAAGGGGAGCAGCAGATAAGACAAAAGAGGTCTGCTGTGCCATGTGGGTTAGCCCCCTTGCTGGGGATAGAACTCATGCCAATAGCTTCATAGTGCTGAGACCTAACCCCTTGCAACACCAGGGAGGCCCCGAAGTTAGTTTTTAAAAAAAAATATGGTCTGCCATTTTCAGTAGAGGTTTGCAAGAGTGAAACCAGAGCCTCTATAAATTAAAAACTTGAAGAAACATGCTTATCTATAACAAGAATGCTAAAGTCCTTGACTGCTAGGGTTTTAAAAGAGGCCCCATTCTTTTAGGTTCTGTGTTCAAGTCAGATTTTAACCTAATTATGCGATCAGGATGATCCTTTGACTGTAAGTCATAAATTCTTTATTGCCCATTTTGGCCTTCAAAATCTAAGTTATTTACTGTAAATAATGTAATAAAGATGTATGTTTAAAAAGAACAGAGATTACACTATTTTATTATGTTAGATCTATTTTAAAACTATAAGCAACTCATTCTTTTTGGAAGTTAGAGATAAATATTTTAAGGAACCTAAATATACACCTTTAAAAATTATCAAATACAAACAGCTGTTAAGTATGAATAGGATACAAATTACACTAAAAATCAGTATCTCCTTTTGAAAGTCTTTCTACATTTTAACTTCAAAAAAATTGGGGGTGAGGTTGTGGTTGATGGGGAAAAAAGAAAAAAATGAAACATTTGGTTCTAAGAACTTGTCCATGTCTCTATAGCATCAAAAAGGAAATGAACAACAATGTTTACCAATGTTTACTAAAAGCAGCTAGAACTGCTAGCATCTAATAGACAAAAGGCCATAACTGAATCTGGTAAAATGACTATACAAGCCAATGTCAAAATTTCAAAACAACAAATCCTGCTTGAATATTTCTGTCAGGGTAATATAAACAAAATTACAAATGGAGTTGTTTCCTTTGTAGATTATTTTATTATTTGAGGAAATAAAAACTATCAGATTATAAGATTTACCATTTTATCTACAAAATTAGGAGTTTTAGGGCCTCCCTGGTGGCACAAGGGTTTAAGTCTCAGCACTATGAAGCTATCAGCAGCCACTGCAGCAAGAGTTTGATCCTGGGCCAGGGACCTAACCACATGGCACAGCAGATCTCTTCTGTTTTGCCCACTGCTCCCCCCAGCAGTGTATTTCAGTCAGTCTGCCTGTTCTGTTCCCCACTCTGTCTCTGTGAATTCTCTCACCAACCCCCCACACCTCTGGCCTACACCCCAGTTCTTGAATGCATAAATAATCTTTTTTTAAAAATTGTGTTTTGGGCCTCCCCGGTGGCGCAGCGGTTAGGCGCTGCGCTGTGGCGCTATCGGCAGCGGTGACGCGAGTTCGAATCCCAGCCGGGGAGATTCCCACATGGCACGGCAGACCTCTCCTGCCTCGCCAGCTGCTCCCCTCAGCAGTGTGTTTCCGTAGATCTGCCTGTTCTGCTCCCCACTGTCTCTGGTGAACTCTCTCGCCACCCCACGCCTCTGGCCTGCACCCCGGCTTGTATGCATAAATAAATAAATCTTTAAAAAATAATAATAATAAATAAATAAAAATTGTGTTTTAATGGCATCCAAGTGTTACAGTTGGTAGTAAGAACCATTCATAAAAGTTACTTGGTAGTGAGAACCATCCATAAAAGTTAGAATTGCAATCATATAGAAGCAATTATTTCTGATGGAAATTTAGGGATTTTCTCTCAATGTTACATTCCCATGGTAATGCACATGCATGGACTTCTGACACTTTGAAGCCATTATACAATATTAACAACTCTATTGGTGCCTAACAAACTTTTTTTTTCCTTTTTTTTTTAAATATAATATATATTTTTATTGTTATTTATGTCTTTCACATTTTGCATTCCCCTTGGGTAGCCCACCACCAATTCACCCGTGATCCATCTCCATGGTCCCTTGTGTTCTTTTCTATTCCATTTTGTGCCCTTTCCCTTCCCTCCCTCCGGCTCCCTCCTCACACACCCCCCCCTCCCGCCTAACAAACTTTTAGTTTCCTTATGGCTTTCATGAAAATTTGAGGATGTCAAAATTATGAAGTTTGAAAGACTGCTGGTCAAACTCCTGAACCATTCAAACAAGTTAACTACTATTCTGGTTGAGGCTACTAAGTCTTTGAAAGTTTAATAATATATTTAGGGGAAGTTTTTTTTTTTCCTGAACTATTCTTCAGTAATTATGCTAACAAACTTCAATTCTCCAAATGACACAAAGGGCTTACAACATTTTAGAATGTTAAATGTTCTATATTAGCAAACCTTATCTGGGTATCTTGACAAAGGTACTTTCCGAGGTGACCTTTTAGAAAGAACTCTAAGCTGCTGACTAATTTCTGGGTTAAAGTGGAAAATCTGCTTGCTTTAAAATCTCATTCTGATAAGACTATATCCCTTTCATATTTTTACATGATTTTACTCACTTATCCACCAATATATAAAGCAAATCATGTCATTTTCATACAAATACTGACAATACACATTCTAATCAAAATATTCTCACTCTCTATGAAATAAATTCAAGATAACAGCAATAGAGGACACCATTTTAGAACAGGATTTGCTGCATGTTTACTGAATAAGCAACTAAGCAAAAGCATAATAGGTCTCTTTGTTCCATAAATGAAGGGAAAATAAATGAATTTGATGCTTCAATAATAAAAACAAACAGAAATAAATATTAGATTTTTTTTCTTCTTTCTCTCCATTAAGGTACAATATATTTGTCCTATTTTCTTTTTTTTTTTAAAAAAACCTCAGGTTTATTGTATTTATTTATTTATTTAAGATTTATTTTTTATTTATACATACAAGTTGGGATATAGGCCAGAGGCGTGGGGCGGAGAGAGGGTTCACCAGAGACAGAGCGGGTAGCAGAACAGGCAGATCAGAAATACACTGCTGAGGGGAGCAGTGGGCGAGGCAGGAGAGGTCTGCCGCGCCATGTGGGATTCTCCCCAGCCGGGCGTCCAACTCGCGTTGCCGCTGCCAACAGCTCAACATCGCAGTGCTTAACAGCTGCACCACCAGGGAGGCCCTGTCCTATTTTCTTGAAGACCCAGTATTAGTCCCACCAAATTCCTTACTAATCTATCAATTTTATTTAATTTATGTAATGGTCTCTCACAAAATGCTCTATATTTATAATCCCATTTATATGAAATGTCCAGAAGAGGCAAATCCATAAACTCACAAAGAGTAGTGGTTGCTAAGGGCTGAGAGGTGGGAAGAATGAATGGTGACTCCTTAACAGGCATAGGATCTCTTTTGGAGAGAGGAGTATATTCTGGAATTAGTGATGATGGTTGACCAATTTTGTGAATATATTAAAAACACAAGAATTGTACACTTTAAAAGGCTGAATTATATATGAATTATTTTTCAAAAAATACTCTAAAAAAGCATTTACATATAAACAGTAAAGTTAACAATGTTCTAAAGAATTACTGTTTTGTACATGTTGAATGTACGTAAAATAAAAATCTTTATACTTATGAAGCTACAGTAATTAAAAGGTGAGGAAGATGCAAAGGGATACCGAGTGAAACAGATTCAGATCCCTGACACAGACTCAAGTCTACTGGAATTTGACATAACAAGAAACGACTTTGGATTATGAAGGAAGAATAGGAGACTCAAAGAATGGTACTGGGGCCTCCCTGGTCGGGGAGAATCCCACATGGTGCAGCAGACCTCTCCTGCCTCGCCCGCTGCTCCCCTCAGCAGTGTATTTCTGATCTGCCTGTTCTGCTCCCCACTCTGTCTCTGGTGAACCCTCTCGCCGCTCCACACCTCTGGCCTGTAACCCCAGCTTGTATGTATAAATAATCTTTAAAAAAAAAATTTGATCCTCACCATGTAATATACCATATACCAACCCTAGGTGGATAAAGGACTAAATGTAAAATATAAAACTTAACTTCTATGAAAAATCAAAACCATGTAATAGGAGTAGATCTTTAAGAAATCAAAGAGGGGGGAAATTTTTAAGCAACATGTAAAGAGTATAATACACACAAAAATAGATTCATAATATCAACAAATTTAATTTTAAAATTTATAAACCAAAGACAATACAAAGGAAATGAAAAGACAAGGCCCAGTGCTGGGAGAAGATAAATGCCTAAAACAATACTGTGGTCTACCCTCCAGTATTTCTCCATATCTACCCAATTCTTGCTGCTTACTGGCTCTGTCTTATTACTGCTCACTGGATTAGAGCAACAACTTCCAATTGTTCTTCCTGCTTCCAAAGTTGTCTACTCTCAATTACTCTCTATGGCAGATTGACTCTCAAATGTTTTCAGTAATAACCTCCCTTGTCTCTCCATGCCTTAGTGTATTATCCAAAAAAGAAGAGCCTTTCTTGATTTGGCCCCTGCCTACTTGTCCAGCGTCCTCTCTTGCTGCTTTAGCTTTCCCACTTTACCTTCTACTATTATAGCATTTCCTCTCATCTCCCACTTCTTCTTTTATATTTATTCAGATACGTGAAAACATTCCAAGGAGCTTTTCCATATCACCCCTCAACATCACACATCTTTTGAAGCCAGGTCCAGTATCCTCTTCTGACATAGCATCACAGTGACCTTATATTCTTAACCTAAAGTGTGTGTATATATAAGTGACCATGATCTTAAAACACTTTTGTAAGAAATAACAGTAAAATACTTTATTACATCAATTCTGGTTTACCAGATGCTGCCTTCCTTCTATAGGTTGAGACAATGGCAGGCTGAGGTTCATGCCAGTAGATCCTTCCTTCCCCTTCTGCTACTGCTACAATCGGAAGGAGACCAAAACTTATAGTCAGATTGTCTCCAACCAACTTATACAGGTTTCTCTAATAAAACAAGTATTTATTAAGCACCTACTATTTTCAGATACTGGGCTAAGCTCTAAAGTTCTAGGGATCAAAATTCAGACCTAATTCCTGAAATTACACAATTAAATAATTGCTAGAGAGAAAGAAAAGCCATAAAGGCAAAGTGCCGGAGATGAGGTACAGAAAGCGCTCCCGATAAAATTTATGTATTTGTTTCATATTAAGTACTTATATTTAGTTTTGAGGCCAGAGATAAAAAATGAGCAAAACAGAGTCACTGCTGACAGAAAAGGACAAGTGCTCTGGATGACAAAGGAAAATATCCAGGGTTGAGAAGTTGGAGGATATGGGGACAGAAAGAGGATACAGGACATGGAAGATATTTCCAGGCTTAGAAATAAAGTCCCCACCTGTGGCTGAAGGGAGAGGAGCTCCTTTGCAAAGACCTACATTAACTGTTACCTAAAGTGTTTCCGTTAAGAACTTTCTTGGCTTCTCAATATCACAGCTTCCAAATGATCTAGATTACTAGAATGACCTTTCTTGGTATGTTGCAAAACCGAATTACAAGCATTTAAACAAAGCACATTACATTAAGTGAGGGAAATAAAACCAATTTAGTTGCCAAAGAATAAGGAAAGACTCTTAAGTTTATGTTGAGGATATGGGACTACTTGACTTCTGAATCTCCAGAGTTAACTCTAGAGGCTAGCACATTATCAATAAAAAATATCAATTGTAAACAGAAGGTAGGATTACAATAAAGGTTGAAAGTATTGGACTAACAAATTAGTTTAATATATGCTAACAATCATTATTATTAAATGCAACAGTCTGTTTTTTGCAACATATATTTAGAACTAACAGCACAAATTTGACTTTTCCTTCCTAAAGAAGGTTATGAATAAAGCTAGAAAGTATCTGAGATACATTTATTTACATGTCTAACATAAAACCAAACTAGTAGCAGGTAATCAAGTCACTAAAAGGAAAGCATAACAAAATGAAATACAGCCTAATTATGTTTAAACTTTTTCGAAAGTTTAATATATAACCTTTTGGAATTTTATTAATAATCTTTTCATCAAAAGTAAATGAGAACATATTTTGTTATATACTGGAAAAAACAAAGATAAACACATCAAGTAAGAGTCGTTGGTTAATTTACAAGAATTCTTTACCCCAATCAACTAAACGTTCACACAACCACATTTACTATAAGCTCATTTCCATGAATCGAATAATTTTACAGGCTTATAGTTACTGTTAACATCCTAGGGCTCAGACTTTCCAAAATAGTAGATATACCATGATATGAAGCTTTGTCTTGTTTCACTGTGTAAAAACTGCAATAACTACTAATAGGATTAAGAGAAATTGTGACATCTTGCTACTGGGCATAACATATGATCTAACAAAACTACCTCCCTTTCTTTGAATCATTTATAGATTTAGAACCTGTTCTAAACACAAAATCAATTCACATTAGAATGCCAAGCTATATTTGAAATGTCTTTAAGTCAACGTACAGAGGATTGTCAGATATGTTTAGTTATCTGAGTTTCATATTTACCATTATTTTCCAAATCAATGGTAGCAGTGCATTCTTCAGTCACAGAAAAATCAATCAATAAGCAAAACTACTTCAATTCTAGCAAAGGTACTAGGTACTTCAATGTTTTGCTCAATGTCATAGCTTAAACACCTAGTACAGTAAATGAAAAACACTGCTAAATGAATGTAAGGGTGACAGAAAAGAAAAAAGGAAATTACAACTGTTGTTTTACTAAATTTTCATCCCAACCAAGTAATGAAGACTAAAGAAAATGTCCTCTGGTTGTCATATGCACAATTAAAAGCCTAGCCCAAAACTCAGACCATAATATTGGCCATAATAGGACTTCAATTTCATAAGCTAAAAGTGTTAAGATAATCTCAAGGTGTAACTTTTTTTGGTAACCAAATCAAACCTCTGTGTTATACTAATCTCGACAACTACTAACATTTCCCAAGTGCCAAGAATAGCTACCAAATCAAGTTTGGGCTTTAGCAGCTGGGTTTCAAGTAACCTACTGATTAAAGGTGATCCAAAATTCAAATACATAACTGGGAATCAGACTGAGGAAGCAATACATTTACCAGTGAGTTCACACTCAAACAAGATTTTTCAGCCTCAGCGCTACTAACATTTTGGGCTAATTTGTTGTGGCAGGCTACCACATGTATTTAAGATTAGCAGTATCCTGACCACTACTCACCAGATGCCAGCAGTAATACCTACCAGTAGTTAATCAAGTGTCCAAACAATGTAGGTTTTATAATAAACATACAAAATTTTTTAATTTTTAAAAGAAAAAATACAACTAATCAATTATAAACCAAAGAAATACTCAGCTTAACACATGCTTACTTAAATATGAAATATTTGAGTATTCAAAATGTTTAAAAGAAATACACTCAGAATAGATTCAAATTTTAATCTATGTAAGAATCTCTCTGAAATTTTAAGTGAAATATACTCTAAAGATGCTTCAAGTAAAACAGTATCATATACCAAGCACTTACATGATGTTTCAAGTACTTTAGAAGTACTATCTTATTTAATACTCAGAAAAACCCTGTGAGGTAGATATTAGTATTTCTCTCATTTTACAGATGAGAGAAATGAAAAGCAGACAGATTAGTTGGCTTGTTCCAGGTGACACACACAGTAAGTGGTAGAACCGGGAGTCAAATCCAGGAAGTCTTGTTTCATGACCTGCTTTCTATACCACATGCTATACTGCCAGTGACCATTAAAACACTTTTCTGTCACGTCTATAATAATTCAGAAAGGCAATGCTTGCTGCTTCAGAAAACATCCCATCTACAATTAACAAAGTCAGCATTTTCAACTTGTATAGAGACTGAGATAGACAAAATAATGCCCCACTACCACCACTACCAAAATACCTTCATCCTAACCCCTAGAATCTGTGGTATTATTTTATGTAGCAAAAGGGACTTTGCAGATGTGGGAAAAATTCTCACAATGGAGCGATTATCCTGGATTATCCAGGTGGGTCAAATGTCATCACAAAGATCATTATAAACTAAAAAGGGAGAGAGAAGAGTCAGAGATATTTGAAGATGCTGCTGGTTTTGAAAATAAAGGGAGAGAACAATGAGCCAAGGATTGTAGCTGGCCTCTAGTTAGAAAAGGTAAAGAAACAGATTCTCCATTAGAACCTCCAAAGGAAAGCAGCCCTATGAGTAACTTCATTTTAGCCTAGTAAGACCCACTGAACTTCTGACATCCAGACCTTTAAGATAATAAATTTGTGTTTATTTTGTTGTGCTTAAGCCACTAAATTAGATGTCATTTTTTAGAGAGGCAATAGGAAACTAATACAGAACCTTCTCTGAAAGCATTTCCATACACCTACTTTGTATTCTTCAGTTCCACTAACATCCCTATAAAGTGTATAGCAGGAAGAGGATTCCTTAGATTTCTTAATCTAAGACTTGAGGAATCTGAAATAGAAGCACCACTTTAAAGAAGTCTTACACAATCACAACATAAAAAGTACTATATATGGATACAAATATGCTAATGTGACCTACAATTTATCCCTAGACAGCCAGAAAAAGCCATTAGATTGTAATTGCTGGTAGGATGTTACTGCCACCTTTTACATATGCAGACAAAATAGAAGTGATTTGTTCCCATTTTGTTGGCACAATCACTGCTGCTTTCTATGCTCTAGAGTTTACTTTCATTCTAGTCATAGCTGTGATACAAATAAGGAAATGGTAGTAAATCTATTACACAGTAATGTTATGGGATCTTTTATTATTAAAATACTCATTATATTTAAGATTTTCAGCTTCTGATAACCAAAATCTCTGAGTCATAATGGATTTTGTAGTTGATTTTCACACACATACACACACAAATTGACACTGTTCTGCGACCTGGAAAATCAAAGGAAATAAGATTCTGTTGTTATAAAGTTCAAATAAACAAGAAGATTTCAGATGTGATAAGCTACTACAAAATGAGGTAATATCCTACAGTGAATACGAGGGCAGAGCATTATAAAAAAAGGACAAGTGGAATCAAAATCAGAAATTAGTCATAAAGGAGTGAAGACAAGTGAAGACATGATCATCAGGCATATCTTTTACTTCCTTTCAAGTTCTCTTTGATTCAGAGGCTCCTGAGGTATGGGTATAGTAAGAAGTCTTAAATAATAGTTTTGTTGCATATTGCATGTGTATAAAGTGTAAACTTCAAATATTATCTAACCATAACCACTCCAAAATACTACTAAAATGAGATCACTTTGTTGGTTAGCAGTCTACAATCTGTTAATAACTGCATATTAAAAGAATTTTAAAGAATATCTTAGTGTTCAAACAACTGTTACTAAGTTGTTTCCTATGAATGGATTTATTGACTAAGAGAGTGCACATCTGGATTAATGAGATTTTAAAAACACAACCCTACAAATACAGTAATCACAAGAGCAAAGAATGTCGAAAATATGTTCACTTCTACTTAATTCTTCCCCTTCAAAAAAAAAAATTAGATCCAGGGGCTTTCCTGGTGGCGCAAGGGGTAAAGTCTCAGCACTATGAAGCTATCGGCAGCCACTACAGCACAAGTTCAATCCCCGGCCAGGGAGCTAACCCATATTGCGCAGCAGACCTCTACTGCCTCGCCTGCCTCGCCTGCTGGTCCCCTCAGTAGTGTATTTCAGTCACTCCACCTGTTCTGCTCCCTACTCTATTTCTGGTGAATCCTCTCACCACTCCCCTGCACCTCTGGCCTACACCCCAGTTCTTGCATAATAAAAATAAATCTTTTTTTTAAATCTAGACCTGGGGCCTCCCTGGTGGCGCAGGTGTTAAAAATCTCAGCACTACCAAGCTATCACCAGCCACTGCCTTATGAGGTTGATCCCCAGCCAGGGTGCTAAACTACCTGGCACAGCAGACCTCTCCTAACTAACCCACTGCTCCCCTCAGCAGTGTATTTCAGTAGATCTGCCGATTCTGCTCCCCACTGTCTCTGGTGAATCCTCTCACCCCCTGCACCTCTGGCTTATACCCCAGTTCTTATATGCATAAATAAACCTTTAAAAAAGTAAAAATATCTAGATCTGTGGTAGCACATGTGGTTTTTTCATTTTAAATGAATTAAACAAAATTAAAAAATTAGCTCTCAGGTACACTAGCCACATTTCAAATGTTCAATATCCAGGTGTGGCTAGTGGCCACCATATTGGAAAACACAGACATACAGCACTTCCCTAACTGCAGAAAATTCTCAGATAGTACTGTTGTAAATTATTTTTCAAATCTGACCTAAACAAAAACATCTTTAAAAAAGTTTACAAAAATAATGTTAACGATAATCTTTTTAAAGAAACTGGTCAATAGTACTATGAAGAGCCACATTAAGAGAATGTTTAACAATCAGATCGTTATGCTAGAATAAGATAGATGATACTCAAGGACAAAGTACCTTGTTTTAGGAAGTGACTTAAATGAAATGAAACCCAATCAGTTAATGAAATCTAAAAAAAAAAACACCAACTTGTTTCACTTAACCAGAAAACCTGTCACTATTTACAATCACACAATTTTCACTTGACTGTGATTCCACTGCCATACAACATTTTAGGCTGCTTCGTAGTTCTTATTTTTTCCTGATTAAACCACGTTACTATTGAACTGCCTTGTACCAATATGAAACGTACTTGTAAAACACCCCATTTCCCTTATCTATTTGGTTTAACCTCAAATGTCTTCACTCTGTTCTTCGCCACACCCAGCAACAACAGACATGGTATTACTACTTGAAGAAAATTTACATTATTTTCCAATCCTCAAAGATACTGGCTCATACTGAAAATTGCTATAAACTAAGTAATTTTAAACAATCATCTTGTTCCATTCACTATGAAATCTAGTAAATAAACATGTTGATCCAAATGTTTTCCTACCTCTTTCCCCAACAAATTAAAGTGGTTACTTACTAAGATCAAGTCTTAAAATTTTGCAAATGTTCAAATTTTACTTTTACTTACTTTGAATTCTCACTCCCATGGCAAAGCAAAAAGAATGTGTTACAGAAATAATCTGCAAGTTTTAAAGTGTTAAGTAATTTATCATTATACCTAAAACAGTTTGCTAAGTATGTCTTTCCTATAAATACCAGTGGTTTTTGATTTTGGTTCACCAGGCTAATTACTTTAGCATTTTAGGTTCAAGTGCACTCAACATGGTTTTCAAAATCAGTATTAAAAGTTAGAACATAAGTAACTTTAAAATATTAATTCAAATTTTGTATTATCACCCACTTGCTAAATCAGAAGAGTAAGCTTTGATGACGGTAAGGTCATTATGCTGCTGTAATAACAAGAATGAAAGTAAATTTGGACAGGAAAGTTAACTTCATGTTCATACTTGCACCAGCATGAATTTCCTCACCAACTGACAAACACCCATCTAACCATGCAAAGGTTCTGTTCAAGCTTTAGTTAACATTCAACTTTTAACTTGTACAAAAGTTAGTTTAGGTGAGCTGAGTTCATGTCTTCATCCACTAAATACGCAAATAAAGGCTAGTTCATTTTGCATGTTATTTTTCTTGTACGAATATGTCATGTATTAACAGTCATCTGCCTGGTAGAATTCTAGGCATATTCTAGTACTTCTAATTTGGATCCATCTAACTCCACGACTTAGTAATTTTCACCCCCACTTCAGAGGTAAAAACATTAATCCTCAATGGCAAGAGGTACAGTGGGGATAGGAACTCAGGTCTCCTTGACTCTTGCCCTACGCTCCACTGCCCACTGAGTTTTAAAAAAAAAGGTGTTTTGTTAAAATAAACAGAACAACAGAATAACTTTCAGGGTGAAGGTCAGTTAAAGCAAAGCAAACCTTTCTTAATAAAAAGAAAATCATACTTTCTATAAGACAAGTTTGTTATAGTTAATTATAAAAGTATGTAGCATACCTTCTAAAGACATAAAATATTTCTAAGTAAACTATGAATGAAAAGAAACTTAAACCACATACCACTCTCAATAAAGACATCTTGGCATTTTTTAATTAATTTATTTTTACATAGAAAAACTGGGGTGCAGGCCAGAGGTACAGGGGGGTGAGAGGATTTCACCAGAGACATAGTGGGGGGCAGAACAGATGGATTTAGTGAAATACACTGCTAAGGGGAGCAGCAGGACAGGAGAAGTCAGCTGTCCCATCTGTGGGTTAGCTCCCTGGCTAGGGACAGAACTCGGGTCCTAGTGGTGACAGCTCTGAGACTTAACCCCTAGGTCACCATGGAAGCCCCATTTGGCATTTTTATCATTCAAAAAATCTATCTCAGGCCTCTCTGGTGGTGCAACAGGTTAAGTCCCAGCACTATGAAGCTATCCAGAGCCATTGCAGCATGAATTTGATTCCCAGCCAGGGAGTTTCCCACATGGCGCAGCAGACCTCTCCTGACTTGCCTGCTGCTCCCCTCAGCTGTGTGTTTCAGTTGATCCACCTGTTCTGCTCCCTACTGTCTGGTGAATCCTCTCACTTCCCACACCTCTGGCCTGCACCCCAGCTTGTATGCATAAATAAAATAAATCTTTAAAAAAAAAATCTACCTTAACACCTTTTCATGGATAACTTTCTATAAAGCTCACACAAAAGGACATAAACTATATATCAATTAACATGTCAATAAAGTTAGAATAACATTTTTAAAGAAATGAGTACCTAAAGAAAATAAGTAAAGAGTATACAACAAGCTGTTGTATTCTTGTATATTTGTATTATACTATAAAATCCATAAATAACACAATTTTTAAAAACAAAACTTCCTGATATTTTGGGGAGACTAAAGTGGTTCAAACCTTTCTGGAAATATTCTAAAACTGACTGGTGGTGGTTGCACAATTCTATGAATATAAGAAAAAACACTGCATTGTACAATTAAACGGGTAAAATACGGGGTATGTGAAGTATTTCTCAATAAAACTCATTAGGAAAAAAAACCTCTCTGGAGAACAAACTGGAAATATGTGTCCACAAAGTTTTTGAAATTTTTTAAGTAATTATACTTCTAGGAGTTTACTATAATGGAATAATCACAGTCAGACAGATGTGAGTATTGTTACTGTGTAACGGTGATCAACAAATTATAATATTCAAAAAAATGCAAAATGCCTTAAACACCACCAATAGACAATGGTAAACAGATATGGCACATCCATATAGTGATACTGTATATCAATTTTAAAAATCGCATTGCCAAAAAAAATCGTTTCACAACCAAGCATACTATAAAATATGAATGTACAATTTCAATTTATAAAATGAATATATATCAGCATAAGAATAAATCTGGAAAGTGACAGAACAAAATGTTACCTGTTTCAGTAGGTAAGATTTCAGGAGATTTTTTTTTTTAAAGATTTATTTATTTATACATACAAGCTAGGGTACAGGCCAGAGGCGTGGGGCGGCGAGAGGGTTCACCAGAGACAGAATGGGGAGAAGAACAGGCAGATCAGAAATACACTGCTGAGGGGAGCAGCGGGCGAGGCAGGAGAGGTCTGCTGCACCATGTGGGACTCTCCCTGCCTGGGCGTCGAACCCGCATCACGCTGCCGACAGCTCCACAGCAGAGCACTCAACCGCTGCGCCACCAGGGAGGCCCGATTTCAGGAGATTTTAATCTCTCTACTGATTTTCAATTTTTTTTACCATAAACAATCCTTTCATAACTTAAATAATAAATGGTATTTTTAAACTAGTAGCTACTTTGGAAAGTAAAAATTTTCCAATGAAATTTCAAAACTTACAGGGTCATCAACATTTCTTAAGGGTATTATGTGTGTATATTTATATATATATGTGTGTGTGTGTGTGTGTGTGTGTGTGTGTGTGTGTGTGTGCCCATGTATGTATATGTATGCAATACCTAAACTAATATCTTAACCTAAATACCTTAACTAAATTTTATCACCCAGCATAATAAATTCTAATGATTATGGCTTAACTACAGCTGACAGCACCACAGAAACTATGAAATGAGCAAAAAGCATTTTAACTCTACTTCATATACAAAACCAAATCAGCTAATTTAGACTTTAAAAAATATCAAATCATGTTTGCATCTATGTCTAGGAAAAGTCATATATGTTCATTTCAAGATGTAAAATAAATAATTATCCCTGCAGGAGAAAAATTAGGAAAAAAAAAATTTAACCCTCAGCCAGAATAAAAAAGAATAACATCCTACTGCATCACAGAAAGGAATTCAAGGATACAGTAAAGCCAGCAAGAATATTCTCACCACAATCAAATATTGAACACTATATTCTAATGCACTTGGATCCTACAGAGATTTTTAAAAATGGAGACGGGGAGGGGTAAAAACAAAACAAAACTGGAGACAGCTTAAAGTGACAAGATTATAAAAACTTTCATTTATATATGTAGATGTGTTACAAAAATGTCTTCTTTAGAATCCACATTTTATGCAAAAAGACTACATTTGTCAAGTAATCAGATTGAAGTGTTCAATTTTTTCTGCTATCAAAACCTTTGGAAGTAAACAACCTTCCCAAACATGGAAGAAAAAAGCCTAGAAAGCCAGGGAAAACACAAGTATGTTTCTCTAGATCCAAGAGATTTGATTCACCTAGCCAAAATACAGAAAAGGTAAGAATCAGCGGCACCAAGGTGAAAGAGTCAAATAGAGATTGTCATTCCCAGTTATGTGAAAGCAAGAGAATCAAACTGATTTTTGTAAATTATAAAACTTACATTTTTATATTTACAAAAAAATATACTTAAGAGGTTATTAAAAACTACTTAAGAGGTTATTAAAGTCATCATTAGAGTTTGCAGGTTAATTTAAAACCTAGTAGGCCTCCCTGGTGGCCCAGGGGTTAAGTCTCAACACTATCACTGCCAAAGCCTGAGTTCGATTCCCAATCAGGGAGCTAACCCATATGGCAAAACAGGCCTCTCCAAGTTTGTCAGATGCTCCCCATAGCAGTGTATTTCAGTGGATCTGCCTGTTCTGCTCCCCACTGTCTCTGGTGAATCCTCTCACAAACACCCCACCGCTGGCCTATACCCCAGTTCTTCTACACAAAAATAAAATCTTTTAAAAAACCAAAAACTGGGCCTCCCTGGTGGTGCAACAGGTTAAGTCGCAGCACTATGAAGCTATCCAGCGCCACTGCAGCACAGGTTCAATACTGCACCAGGGAGCTTCCCAAAAGGCACAGAAGACCTCTTCTGTCTCCCCCACCACTCCTCTGCTGCTCCCCTCAGCAGTGTATTTTAGTCAATTTGCCTGTTCTCCCCACTCTGTGTCTAGTAAATCCTCTCACACACACCCCTACACCTCTGGCCTACACCCCAGCTTATATGCATAATAAATCTTAAAAACAAAAACCAAAACCAAGTCACTGAATCCTTTCAAAAAGTGAAAGAGAAATAAAATGAATAAATAAGATTATATAAAATAGCATGAATCTTATAGGATTCAATATTATTTCTTGTTTCACATTCATTAATAAGGCACCAAGAATTCAAATTACTAAATGAGTACACTAAATGTTAGGAAACTTTATTTTTCCCAATTGTCCAGGTAACCCTTTTGATAACAAAATTAAAAATGGCGATTCTGTTTTTACATATGCTAAATCTTCAAGGTTATTAATTTTTCAGATGACTTTTCGGCATATTTTTATCCCTAAAAGTTGAACTCCCACCAAACCATCACCTGCTAAACCAAGACTGTTTCTGCAGCTTTTCTTAAAGGGCTTATTACGTGGGTGGTGACAAGATTTTCACTTCCTAATTATTTGTTTATACTGTACATTTAGGTTTTATGCTCTTTTCTTTGTATATCCTATTTTACAGCTTAAAGGTTTTTTAAATGCTTACTTTCAGATTTTTTTTTTAATGTATATCTTTCTTAAGATTCCACAGTTAAGAGATGTCAGTAACACAAGGCTCAACAGATATAATACTGTCTTGGCTATAGCCAAAACACCATGGTGCAAGTGTCTCTCTGAGAATCCTTAATCTTCTTAGTCTTAAATTAATTTGATGAACTAAATTTCATTTTACTACAAAATCCCAAGAAGCCACACATTTCTTAAATTTAAAATACCTACTTGTAATATTTCAGGATATATAAATTATACCAAAATAAGAAAAAGCATATGCTATAATAGAAAAATTCTTTGTTATATTTTAATTGTCTACTAAAATAAAGATAGTGCAGAACATGAAGGACAAAATGAAGGCACAGAAACATATATTTGAAGAAAAATTTTTCAGTAATCAGACAAATCTGAAAACCTTGTTGTACTTAAATGGCAGTCTATTTAGCTTTAGAATTCCTGAAATCTCAAATTTTTCCATCTTTTAATTGAGTTAAACAATTCTTGTGCCTTCCAACTTCACATTTTAAAAAAGGTAGTTATTGTGTAGGAATACTATTCAAACATCTCTGAAAGTTTCTATAAATGCAAGGTATTATTAGATAATGGTATCATATATTGATATGGCTAAAATGGAATCTATGATCAAAAATTTTCATCTTCTCCTTAGTACAGCCATAAATCTGGATGAAAAAGGGAACCATTAAGAAAAAAAGTTACCACACTGCAGATTAGTGAAGACACAGATCCAAATCTAAAATTTTTAAATTAGCCAAGAATCCTTCTTCAGAGAGCTTTCTAAATTCAAAATCTTATCCGTAAGCATAGGTACTTCACAATAACATACATTCATCCAGTATCTATCTGTCTGTCTGTCAGCTCTATTCTCCACTTTCACAAAATTTAAAATATGCTGTTTACTTTCTTTTCAGTCCAAACTGTATAGGCACAATACAATACAGAAGTGTTTAATGAAATTCCTTATTAAATACTTAGCAAGGTTTACAAGAGCCAAAAACAAAACTCTGTAAGCTTTCAAGAAATGTTAGTTGCAGAATAATCAATTTCTTAAATTTATCTTTATTAGTACTTATAAAATATTAGCTTACAAAATAAAACTCACCATTCATTTAATCACTCAAGAGCTGGAAATGTGTATTAACAAAGGAATAAATCATTTTAATTGCTTTTTCCAAAAATAAGACTTTTTTTAAGTGAAACTAAAAATAGCATTGTACTAAGAAACAGATTTTTATGGACAGGTTTCAATTCTAAACCTAAATTCTAAATTTTTAAGTTTTTTTTTTTGAGTGTCTAAAAACAGATGTTTTGTTTTAAAAGTGTCCACTGAATAAGAAACGTGATAACTTATTTTCTTGATAGACAATAATAATTAAAGATAAAGCAATCAACAGTTGCTGGCTAAGATTTAAAAAAAAAAACAAACTTGTTTTCAGTTAGGTATTCTTAGCTCACTTTTAAAAAAACTTAGCAGTGTCTCAGTTTTCTTTCCAAGTTATTTTCCAGGATGTTGGACCTCTTATTTTTTCATTCCATTATCTTATTTCACTGATAATTTTATTAAAATGGAAAATTCTGCCCTAACCATTTCATTACACAAAACATACTTCAATATACATGGATATGATTAATTTATGAGTGCAAAAATAATTCTTGCATATGCTAAATATATAATATATGTAAGTATGGATAGATGGAAAAACAGAAAATCCTTTGCCTTAGTGTAACTTAATTCCATTGCATTCATTATACTAAATGTGCCTAAGTTTGAGTATTCCACATCACCTTGAGTTTTCACAGTTCAAATCCATTCATAATAAAAATAATGTGATATGGTATAAAGAGTCAGATTGGGGGGGGAGGGTGTTCCTCCCTGGTGGCGCAAGGGGTAAAGTCTCAGCACTATGAAGCTATCAGCACTCACTGAAGCAGGAAAGGAGGAGTTCGATCCCCAGCCAGGGAGCTTCCCACATGGCACAGCAGACCTCTCCTGTCTCACCTGCCTGATGCTCCCCTCAGCAGTGTACTTCAGTTGATCCATCTGTTCTGCTCCCCACTCTGTCTCTGGTGAATCCTCTCACCACCCCCACAGCTCTGGCCTACACCCCAGCTCTTGCATGCATAAATAAATAAATAAATCTTTAAAATAAAAAAAAAGTCAGATAACAGGTCCCCAAAGACTTGGACTTATCTGCTCTAGGCCTCGGTTCTTTCTCTTGTATTAGTAGCTGAACTATATCTCTTTCCTTTTACATAGGCTGCTAGGGACTTAATTCAGGACCTGTTATATTACTGATAATGGCAAAAACCTGTTAACAACAGGAATAGTATATGATCCTTAAAAAAAAAGTTGCAGTCTTGTGAGATCATTAAAAAGGATGTCCCAGATAGCTTATTAAAACAAACACAAAACCCCCAAAATGCAGAGAGTATGATCCAATTTGTGGGTATTTTAAGACAGAAATATGCATATATATGTACAGAAATCTTCTAGAAGGACACACAAGAAAACTTGAGAATGATTATCAATGGGAAACAACGTTAACTTTCTTTTAAAACCTTAGTCTCTTGATATTTTTTAAATTTTAATGGTGAACATGTATTTTTATGAACTTTTAAAAAAGTCTAAAAGCAAAGGTCTGCTGATACAGGTTCTATAATTAGAAACGATCTGGATTTAAATGCTGATTTCTATTTACCATCTATGCGAGTTTAGTTACTTAACCTCAATTTCTCTATTTGCAGAAAGGAATTACTATCACTAACCTCACAGAACTGTTAAGATAAAAGGAAATCATGCACATAAGATACAGCATAGCAACCATAAGAGGGTAACAATGATTAGCAGCTATTACTATGATTAATATAAATATTATAAACTCCAGAAACTTATTGTGTGATCTTTAGAATGAGATTTGATAATTTATTCAAGGATGACCAAATTCAAAGGTAACCAATTTCCTTCACCCCAAAACTCATTCAGCTGATTGTTTAAGGACATATTTAGTAAACTGGGCCTCCCTGGTGGTGCAAGGCGTTAAGTCTCAGCACTATGAAGCTATGGCAGCCACTGTAGCATGAGTTCAATCCCTGGCCAGGGAGCTGACCCACATGGTGAAGCAGACCTCTCCTGTCTCACCCACTGCTCCCCTCAGCAGTGTGTTTCAGTCAATCTGCCTGTCCTGCTCCCCACTGTCTCTGGTGAATGCCTCCCCCCCCCCCCGCAACCTCTGGCCTACACCCCAGCTCTTGTATTCATAAATAAATAAATCTTAAAAAAAAAATTTAGTAATTTAAGTTTTTTGTTATTGTTATCACAAATAGCAGGTGAGCTAGGAACCTAGAATTAGAACAAAACTTAGGTTTTAATTAGTATCACCCAACTAGAATAACCTAGTTCATTATATAGGTACCAAAACAAGGAGTCAGAATAATCTAGACAGCTGAGTAAGGGACCCTGGTCTTTTTAAAATGCTGGATATATAGGAATACCTTTTTTTTTTTTTTTTTAGTAATTCACACTTCCAACATGATTTTTTAATAAACTTTTAAAATTTTCTAAAAATTTATGGCACTGATATTTGCACATAATTTACTAAATTATAAATAACATGTCAATCAAGTGGGAGATATAAAATTGCAAACTCCATAAAAAGAAATTCCAGAGAAACATTCTAAATGGCTTTTTTAAGAACTTTTCCTCACAGAATTAAAAAAATTCAGGCCAAATATTAGCAAATCAAAATACTGCAAGTTATAAATCTTGACTAAAAGGGTGCTCACAAAACACTCTCACTATTCAATTTAATTTTTCCAACAGACTAAGAACACATCATAAATTTTAAAACAACTTGAAAAGATGTTGCATTAAGGCAGATTAAATCAGTATGTGGTACAAATGGTTTGAGTTCATGATATTATAATTTTGACAGACCTTCCTGGTATTAGAGAACAGTTTCCCTATCAGTAAGATGTGTCGAAGTTTGCAATTACTCTCTCTAACTACAGTTATAAAACCAAACAAAATCACATATATTTAATCATTTCCAATATGAAAACAAAATAGCTCCACTTAATTTATCCACTGTAAATTTGTCAGGGTTTAAACCTTTAGAAGGGTAACTAATTCAAATTAAACAAATATTTATATCTGACTACATTAAAGAGCTACTGTAGCTTTCCTGAGAGTGACCTGAAGTTCCCACCAAAAAACTGGCATCTCAGTGAGGCTCTAAGAACTGAATGCCTACTTCATAGATCATTGCACTGTGCTGAACTAGCATTTGGAAATTGTACTGAGCTAGCCACATGAAAGCAGAGAGAAGGGATAGAGAGTTTATTAAAAAAACAAACAAACACAAAACACCACTTCTTAATAAACCCATCACCTATACGCAAGAGCAATCAGAAACAACCATTTTAAAATACATTTTAAATGTACACATTTCTAATATTCCAACATTCAAAACACAGCACGCAGATCTTCCTAGCCCTTCTCACCCCCACAGTGCTTTGCCAAGAGCACAAGCCCAAGTAAAATAACCAATGCCATTTCCTTGTTTACTTAAAGAATTGCAGAAAACATGTTAACTGCTTCTGAGGTTTCTAATACAAACGAGTTTTCGTTATTTAGAAGACATCATGATTATGTTTAAAATGTGAGAGTATTAATTATTCCTTCGGTCAGTAAAAAGCTAGTTTTAACTTTATAAAAAGGGTTAAATTTTACACTGCAGTTCATTAGCATGCCTTGTTTGCAACGGGGGGGGGGGGGAGTGGGAGCAGAAAAACACACAAGATGGAAAACATCACCACCTCCGTTGGTGGTTGTGAATAATTTTCAATGATCCCTAAGATGTAAGGGAAGAGTTCACAAATAGAAAGAGAGTTAACAATCTGAACTGGCTCTCCAGAATCATACTGATGTCGGAGAAGAAATTTATTTACACTGCAGTGCCTGGCAGCAAACATGGCTGCCCCTGCCCCCTTTAAATCCGAATAGTCTTCACTCCCTCACCAAAAACATCAAATTATGGCTATGGCTCTCCTAGTCTTGCTACCATAACACAAACACATCTCCTCCTCCCTTAGAACAGTAAAACTCAGACCTCTTTTCACAACAATCACAACCCCATAACCACTAGCTTCTCTATTCTTTAGCCTTTAAAGAAAAGGTACAAAATATACACAAACATAGGAACAAAAGGCTTTCCCTTCCTAACACTTTAACAACCCCCATCCCCTTCTTTTCCTCCCACTTTGTAATGCCTGATCGATAGTTCCCATCCTTCTCAACACTCAGTTGAGTGTCCTCCCCTATCCCAATCATCTGGCTTTCAGTTTCCTGAGTCTATTTCCTATCCTCTTGCATTTCGTCTCAATCATTTCCCATCCTTTTTCCTAATCCACCTTTTCCTCCACTTCCATTCCCTCGTTTCTCCTTTGATGCCTCGTTTCTCCATCAAATCCCATCCCCTTGCTCCAGACTCTTCTAGTTCCCACACTCTAGCCCCAACCCCCGCCCCCCATTTCTCAGTTCGCCCAGGTCTCTAATGTTCTCCAAATCTAACTCTTCTCCTCTTTCCCTGCCCCTCCCCCGATTCATCTTTATCCCCGCCCCCATCCCACCTCTAC
>PVIJ01001257.1:78820-210411 GCA_004024925.1 Scalopus aquaticus | reverse complement strand
CATGTGTTTATCTTCTTTCCATGCTGAATAGTATTCCATTGTGTATATGTACCACATCTTCTGGATCCAATCATCTATTTTTGGACATCTGGGTTGCTTCCATACCTTTGCTATTGTGAACAGTGCTGCAATGAACATACGGGTGCATGTATCCTTTCGGATTAGTGTTTTTGTATCCTTTGGGTAAATTCCCAAAAGTACTCCCCCCTTTTTAAGAATAAAATTCGAACTTCTTACTATAGCCTACACGGCCTTATGTGATCTAAGAAGTTTGACTCTCCGACTTCAGCTAGAATCACTCTTTCCTTGCTCATTATAAAATAGCCACACTGGGCCTCCCTGTGGCACAAGGGGTTAAGTCTCAGCACTATGAAGCTATCCAGAGCCACTGCAGCACAAGTTCGAGTTTGATCCCCAGCCAGGGAGCTTCCTACATGGCGTAGCAGACCTCTCCTGCCTCGCCCGCTGCCCCCTTCAGCAGTGTATTTCAGTCAGTATGCCTGTTCTGCTCCCCACTCTGTCTCCGGTGAATCCTTTCCTCTCACTCCCCCACACTTCTGGCCTACACCCTAGCTCTTGTATGCATAAATAAATCTTAAAAAATAAATAAAAATAAAAAATTTGTTCCTATAAAACACCAAATTCATGCCTGATTTAGGCCTTTTGGTTTTGCTATTCCATTTGCCTGGGAGACTCTTCCCCTTTATAGGTCTGTTTTTGTAAATACACTTTCATTGTAACACAGGATTCCCATTTGTTTACTTCCAGCTACTGCGACTTTTGCACTACAGATGGCAGAGCTTAGTGGAGACAGATAGCCTATGACCCAAAGGTCTCTGAAGTCAAAGCTTGCCAAACGTGGCTGAATCTTTGCTTGGCTGCCTCCTTATTTAGGTTTTGTGCTAATATGATCCCGTCACAGAGATGTGCCCTCTCTCCCACCCCAGCCAGCATTTCACGGTATCCTCTGCATAGCACTTCTTTGAAATCACCTTATTTGTTTGGTTGGGTATTACCTGTTAACCCCACTAGACTGTGCTTCTCTGTCCTATTCCCTAGTGGACCCCTAGAGCTGGGCACTGGTATCTAACAAAGCATAGGGACTCAATAAATATATGTTGGATAAAACAATACATGAATGTAGGTGGGACATTAAGTTGTTTACAAAACAATGGTTCAAGTCAGGAATCCATGTACATATTGTCATACTTTAGATCTAGCTTATGAGCAAAATGTACATTCAGGAAAAGAAAAACCTCTTCCAACAAAGGTACACCAGCATTAATGGAAGAAAAATCACTGTGTAGTCAAACCAACTCCATAAATTATAATTTATGATTCATTAACTGGATCTTATAAGAGCAAATATTTTAAGATTTTTGGGGGGGCAACGGTTAAAGGAATCAAGTACTTTCCAAAATTGCTTAGCTACCCCTTCCATTTGTCTGAAAAAGGCTGTTAATATTACCTTGCTGAATTCATTTTAATCAGCAGATGGAAGGAAGTAGGAGGGGTAAATGTGGGTGGTGAAAAATGACCCTTTTAATAGATTCCCAAACTTGGCTTCATTTGTGTCATCTCTGCACTTTTTCAGCAATTATTTTTGCTTCTGTCTTTCTTTCAAGTAATGTACATTCTAGAGCACCAGCCTGCCGGCCCCCCCAAAAGCCCTCATTCTCCTGAGTCTCCAGTTTTGCAACTTGTCTTTGAGCTCCCTCTGCTGGCACCCAGAAGGTTGCAGAGGTGGCTTCATCTGCTAGAGTCAATAACATAAACTCAAGTGTACAAGATGAAATAACCATATTAAAAGGGCAACTCGTTCTCCCTTTTCAGTTAGAAAGAATTAAATGGTGTATTGATTCATACTTTTGAGTGGTAGCAGCAGTTGTGGCATTTATCAAGCACAGCCTGAACAGGAGTAAATCAACATTCACTTTCACAAAGCTTCTCTCCAGACATCTGCAGCAATGCATTTGCCTTTACTCTGTCTTCCTAAATACCAGGTCTGTGCAAAAGTCCATGTCATCTTTGCAAATTTTGATTTCTGGGATGGACATGATGAGATGTATACATATGTGTCTCCAACAAAAAGATCTGTTGACTATGTGGGCATAGTCTAGCCCTTTCACCGGCTTTTCTGTTAGACTGCATTACTGTATCCACCATGACCAGTGACACGACTTCTTTAAGAACTGGACGTTCACTAGAAAACACTGATCAAGGATTGATTTTCCAGATAAATTTAGAAAGCACTGACTTAAGGTGGGCAAGTGGCTTACAAAGTTTCCCCGTGTGTAATTTTATCTGCCCTCGACAGTCTGTTTGTCCTGAGCTGCAACCAAACCAGCTGTATGAACTTGGGAAAGGAGATTCACTTTCATGGATTTATTTCCTTAAGGGTAGAAGAAATTTTATAATTTGGTGATTTGTGTTTATTGCTATGTTAGCCACAAAAACAGACCTTCCCAATGAAAGCTGGAGTTTATCTGAACATTAAACTTCTTTGTTTCACATTTTAAATTTTGAGTGTTTTCTCTTTTGGTATTTGAAAGACAAACAATGACTTTTATGGAAAACTAGCTATCATCAGCAGTATATACATTCTAGTTGTATACATTTGATTGGCTAATGCGTGTCCAGGATGTTGAAAATAACTAAAATGATGTGGAACCAAAGTGGACATGATATAATAAAAGGGTGAACTAGGAAAACATCTGAAAAGGGATCTTTTCCCCTTAAAACTTGCCTGTGAGTGGAAGCAGCTGGTTATTGGAAACTTTTCCCAACCTTACCTATCTAGCAGGATGGCATATTACTAATAAGCTTAAAGTTCGTCTTCAGAGGAAACAGCCAATCTTACATGTAATCAGGATAAAATAAGTGATCACCTTAGAAGTTATAATAAGTGCTACAGATTTATTAAAATGGAAGCTGTGATCAGTACTTGCTGTAGGTCTGTCACGTCAGAGTTCAGAACGAGGAGAACTGGAGTGGGCCATTGTCAGCGTTTCCAGCTATGTCTAGGGGTAGTGCCTTGCCTACATGGTACCTGGTCTGGGGTATCTGGAGTAGAGGGGGCGCTCGTTTGTCACCAGATGTTATGAACTTTCTGCATCTTCCCTCAAGCAGGACTCCACCTTCACCTGGCCACCTTTCAGATCTTGTGATCTCCCTTCCAGAAGAAGATTGGGCTTATTTGGTCATCAGGAACATTTCAGATTCCTTGGAGCTTCTTCTAAATCATTCTAAATGAATAGATTTAATGTCTGCTTTATCAATAAGCCTAATGAGGATTTTGGTAACATGAGGGGGATCATCCCTTCATAGGGTCATCATTACCATTCCAGAAAAAGTCTCAAAAGTAAGAGATTGGACCCTAGTGACCTTCCACAAAATGGGTAGCTTCCCTCGTCCAATTCTAGCCACCAACACAATTACACTTCCAGAAGGAGGCAGGCAGGCAACCACGTGCTTCCAGGGCCTGAAGCTGGGCTGAGATCTAAGTCTAGCCCCAATCTCAGTCTCCTTCTGTACCCCGTGCCCAGGACCACGCACTTCACCCACCCCTGACCCCAATCAAGGCATTCCCACAGTCCATCTTTGTCTATCCTCTAATAATTTAGCCAGAAACTAAAAGATACAAAAGGATTTCTAAGTACTCATTAACTAGATCACTGGCGCCACTGGACCCAGGTGCCAGTTAGAATTGCCACAGATGTATGTGATAGAGCTTTGACCCATGACCTCTGACTAGATAGTTTAATATTACCACTATCCTTATGTATATTGTCCTCAGTTATGGAAGCGGAGGAACATTTGCTAAATTAAATTCCTGCAGCGTCAAAATAGAGGTGTTCCTTATGTTTGAACTCCATTATGTGCAATGTATGTCCACAGGGTCTGAGAGACGAGATACAATCAGAGATCTATCCACTACTGTTTTAACTGGCAAGGCCTTGCTGTTAATGGAATGCTGCCTGCTCCCCCCGCCAAAAAAAAAATGCCTTAGTCCCTTGGCGCCTATGTACGTGATCTTATTTGGGGAAAAAAAGTCTTTGTAGAGGTGATTACTCTATATGCAAACACCTTGGGTTATCCAGGTGGGCACTGAGTCCAACGACAGTATCCTTTGAAGAGATACACAGAAGAGAGACATAGGGAGGAGAGGAAAAGCCACAGGCAGCCACATGCAAAGAAGGCCTGAAGCCACCAGAAGCTCGAGGAGGCAAGAAGTACTGGGCCAGAATAAAATTCTGCTAAGCTCCAACCATGTGCCACAGCAGTCCCCAGACACCAGTATGCTGCCCACGTCATCAGCGCGTCCGGCATGACTCCACCCTCATCCCACTGCCACTCCTGAGGACATCAATGGCGGACGAATGGCCCAACAGCCAAGCGCAGACTTCCCCATCCTCCACTCCAGTGCCCTGAACTTTTCACATGCAAGACCCTACCTGGACTTTGGAATTACCATGTTCCATCTCGTCTGTCAGATGCTAAAACCATTCAGAGACCTTTCTACAGCTCGCCCACACCCTTAACCACTGTTCCTCACCTTTGCTAAGACTGTTCCCTTCACCCCTTCACTCGCTTCCAGTCCAGCAGCCCTTCAGTCTCGCTTTCTTCCCAGTGCTTCCTGGGGCCCATGGTCAATAACATGAATTGCTGCTTCATCAGCTGCTCAACTGCCTCCCACTCCCCGTTTTCTCTTGTGCTTAGTTATTATTTCCTGAGGGCACACTAAACGTCAGGTAACACATTGATTCTTCCATCTAATTTCGCCAGTCCTGTGACGGAGTTACTATTATTGCCCCCATCTTAAAGGAACTGAGATGTCTGAGAATAAGCAGGTCGCCCAGACGCACACTCTGGGTAAGCAGCAGACCCAGGATTCACAGCCACTTCTGTGACGAAAACCTTCACGTTTAAGCATGACGCAATACTGCCCCCTGCTGCTGCTGCCACTCCCCTGCGCTTCTCAGCACACCCTCTGCCTTTCTCATTATTCTTTATTATTTTTTTAATTTATATACATTATTTATATATTTTACCTCATTGTGTAGTCCCCGTAAAATTCCCACCACCAGTTCGCCCGTCAACCATCCCCATGGTCCCTTGTGCTCTTCTTCCCCGTTTTAATCCCTCTTCCCCCCCTGCCTCACAGAATGTCTGATTTATGGTTCTCATTTTTAGAACCACAGGGCTGAGCACCGTTAAAAAAAAATCTCATGAAATTGCGCAGATGAAAGCCGCTACAAACTCCTGATTTCTGACCTCAATTGAGTTCACAGAACACATTTATCCCTTTAATTACTGTTACGTTCACCCCTGTTTTTCAGTCAGGATTTCAAATTTTTGCCTCGCTACTCAAGTTTTCTACCCAATCCCCAATTCCCAACTCCTTCACTCGCAAATACTCCTGTATCATCAACATTGAAAAATCCACTGGGGAGAAACGCCCTATCTTCCCAGTATTCCATCTAGAGAATTTTCTCAGTACCCACCTGGTTTGCAACCATGCCAGGCCGAGGTGGTTCACCGTCGGTTCTAGCGCTTTGAAGAATTTTGGACCCTTGGCATCATTTTCACAGGCTTTAATGGCAAGCAGGGGAAACAAGCCAGCGGGGAGACAGCAACTTGAACCCCCTTCCCCACGGTGACGCGGCCTTTTATCCCCTCCCTCCTAGGCGCAGGTGCGCACACTTGCACATGCGCACACACTCATGCCCAGGTGTCCACAATCAGGCACGCGTGCCCCACACCCACACGCCCCCTACGCTAGCAAGATCAAGCCCGCAGGTGATAGCCACAGAGGCCAATGGCACACAAGCCCGACCAACCTCATTTCGCGTAAACCACCCCTTCTCCTTCCCCATCATTTGAGCATAAGTATCTCTCTGCCTATTGAAGGTCAGCTCTTCACTCGAGCCATCCATCGTTTCTTCTTAAAACTTGCTCCTTCATGTTTTTTTCTCAGTATTTGATTTTCCATTTCTCCATTATCTCTTCATCGTCAGAATATAAATATGTTTAAATGCCTTCTAATCCTAATGAAAAGTAACTCAGTGCTGTATTCAGCCCCATTAGCTGAGTTACTAGCTTACTTCCTCCCTTTTCTGCAACCCTTCTTTGAGAGCTTACTTTGGCTATTTTTGTATCTCTCACTCCTTCCCAACATAAAGCTTCCAACACTGCACATAACCTTTCTCCATTTGCCTCTATAATGTCTCACGTAGGGGACTCATCAACTTTTTTTTTTTTTACCTGGTCGATGCTAGGTGACCTCTTTCTTTTTAAAAAACTTATCACTCCTAGCTTACATAACACCAGGTTCTCCTAATTGTTTTCCCTTATCTCTAATCATATATTTATGGTTGTTTTTCATGGCTTTTTCTTGATCTGTCGGCCCTACAAAAATTACTGTACTCGAGGACTTTTAACATCAACTTGTCCACCTATTTCCATGATTTCACTTTCATCTCTGTCATTTTCAGTTGATGGTATCACCTTTAATGAACAAAGTAGAAACTACCAGATGTAAAATTATTTATCGTCCCACATCTCCTCAAACCACAATATTCCAAGCTAAATAGAGAACAAGATATTTCTACTTGAATATGCTACAGGTCCTCAAACTCAACAGACCCCAAACATAATAGCTTTCCCACCAAACCAGCTTTTCCTACTCATAATTTCATTCGACAAATACCCCAGCCTTCATTTACTGGCGACTGCAATAAAAAAATATGCAGATCTTGTTCATATCTTGTTCATGTTGCACTCAGAGTCTAGAGTGGGTGAGGGTGAGGTGGGGCGAGGCAGACAAACATATGTCATGTGGCGATAAATGTCAAGAAGAAAAATAAAGTTACCACTTCTGGTATTTCTTCAAAGTAAATGAAATCATGAATTAGAAAAGACATTTTCACTCCCATGTTCATTGCAGCATTATTTAGAATAGCTGAGATACTGAAATAACCTAAGTGTTCATCAATGGATGAATGGACAAAAAAGTTGTGGTATCAGATAAACAATGGTTTTTTATTGAACCATAAGAAGAAATGAAATCTTGCTATTTCTGATAACATGGATGAACTTTAAGGGCATTATGCTAAGTGTATTAAGTCAGACAGCAAAAGAAACACTGTATGATCTCACTTATATGTGGGATCTAAAAACAAATAATAAAGCAAACTCATAGATAGGAAACTGATTGGTGGTTTCCAGTGATTGGGAAAAATGGGCTAAGGTGTTCAAAAGGTACAAATTTGTGGTTATAAAATAAATAAGTCATAGGGATGCAATGGACAGCATGGGGACTCTGGTTAATAACACCGTATTGTAAGTTGCTATGAGTGGACCTTCAAAGTCCTCATCACAAGAAAAAAAAATATAATTAGGTATGGTGACAAGTGCACTAGATCTCCTGTGGTCATCATTTCACAATATCCACAAATAGGAAATCACTACATTGTGCACCTCAAGCTAATGTTATACCCAGTTATGCCTCAATTTCAAAAGCCACCAGAAAAGGGCACAGGGAAAACTGGTAGAAGAGGTGATATTTTTATGAAGGGTCTAGAAAGTTTTCACTAATAAGGAAAGAGAAACAGAAATAAAGAGAAGTTTTGAGCCATGTGGACATCTAAGAGAAGCGTAATCTGGGCAACTAGAAAAGTCAGTGCAGGCCAGGAGGAAGGACCATACTTTGGAAGAGTGGGTGAGAGTGAGTGGTAGATAAGATCAGAGAAAATAAGGGTCACATCATGGTAAAGGTTGAATTTTATTCTAAGTGTGATAGAAAGCCATTGAGGGTTTTTAAGGAGAGGAGTACCCAGATGTAGCCTACTTTTCTTGATACAGAAATTTGAAAATATGCAGAAAAGTAGAGGAAATAACAGAATAAGCATCTATACTTAGAAGAGCACAATAAATATCCGTAACTATAATTAACAAATGCTAACACTATGCCATATATGCTTTGTGTATACTCTGTTATATGGAAGTATAGATATTGTGACCTTTTATTTCAAGATACTTCAGTATACATATCTTTAAACAACAAAACTTTGCCTACATAGACTATGTACGTTATCATACCTACCAAAACTAACAATTCCAATCCCCGTTGACAATCACTATTTCCCTAATTGTTTCCATGATGATTTTATAGTGGTTTGGTTTAAACAAGAATCAAGGACATGTATTACATTTGATTCATATGCCTCTTACATACATTTTAAAGCACATACAGCTCTCCATCCTCCATCCCTTTCCCCCCACGGCATTAACTTATTGAAGAGCCTGAGCCAGTTATCCTGAAGCTTTGTCTGGTTGTGTTCTTGTATCATTTAACTTATTCCTCCCCCCTCCTGCATTTTTTGCAAACTGGGAATTAGAGATAACTTGGTTTGATTGATTTCTATTTAAATGAATCATTCTGGATGCTTTGTTGGAGAATATGCTGTGGAGTGGGAATGGACAAGGAAATGAGTCAGAAGGCTAGTATGATAGTCCAGATGAGAGACATATGGCTTGAACAGGATGGCAGCAATGGTGTTGGTGACAAGTGGCCATATTCCGCATATAACTTGAAGGCAGAACCAGTGTGATTTACTGCCAAATGGGATGTGAGGGGTGAGGGGAGAGAGATCAAGAATGATTTCAAAGTTTGAAGTTGAGAAACTAGAAATTTAGTCTTGTCATTTACTAAAGCAGGTTAGACTGAGGTAGGAGCAGATTTGGGGCTGGATAAAGAGTTACTGTTAGGACATGGTTCACCTTCTGGGACATCTTGTTACTAGTATATTGACACCTGTCTTGCTCTTATCCCCTTATATTTGTCATCAATATTTTCTGATTTTACTTACCAAGCATATCAAATCCATTCTCTGCTGTTCATCTCCAACCACTGTTATAGTCTAAGTCTTGATCATCTCTTCATTATTATAATCTCCAATCTCGGGCTTCCTCCAGTCCCGCAGCCAGGGGGCCACTTGACTGGTCTTTCTGAAATAAAAAAAAAATCAACTCATATTACTTTCCATCTTAAACCCCCTTCGTGGTGCTCATTTACCTTCAGGGTTGAGGTCTGTGTGCCTCAAAGTCTCTCCATGATCTGGTTCTAGACTAACTTCTGTTACTCCTTCCCTGCCTCCATCTCCTCTTTCTATATGATCTCCTCCTAATGAACCCTTGTGTCTTACCAGACAAAGCATGCCGCTTCACATCTCTGGGCCACCGGATCTGCTCTTCTTTCTACTGAGAATGACCTTCCTCTCTCAAAAGGCATGGGCAATGTCTTATTCAAATTTGAATCTTCAATGTGGTACATATACATGATGAGATACTATTCAGCAATCAAAAAAGGTAAACTCATACCATTTGCAGCAACATGGATGGAGCTAGAAGGGATCATGCTTAGTGAAATAAGCCAAAAGGAAAAAAAATTGAATGATTTCACTTATAGGAGGAATATAGGGGAACCAAATAAGGGATCAGGGGGAAAATAACAATAACAAAACAACAAAACTAGCAGGCAACCATAAATAAGACATCCTGAGAGGGAGGGGGGGAAAGCGGATCAAAACAGGGGAGAGAAGAGCAGAAGGGACTATGGTGATGGTTCACAGGTGAACTGGTGGTGGGGAATTTTACGGAGAATACACAATAATGTAAAAGATATAAATATCTATCTATCTGTCTATCTATCTATCTATCTATATGATAAAAAACCAAATTTGTATCTTCAGAATTCAGCACATGTAACCACTGACTAGGAAACCGTTAATGCTGGATGTTAAACTGCTGTCCCACTAACATACAAGTTACTTTGAACTCTTACACCATAATTCACAGGCTACATATTACCTTTTCTCAGTCAGTATTGCCCCAGATGATACATGGAAAAATTACTATATTCTGATAAATATCGACCATACTGGCTTAAACAATCACTCTCCGCCGAGCATTACAGAATTGGAGTTTTAGTACCTTTTTGGATTTTCATTGAATTTTCATTTTACATCGCTTTTTAAAAAGTCATACTTCTCCCCACTGAACATAGAGAAATGAAAATTATGAGACATCTAGAAGAAAACACTTTACGAAGTAAAATTATAAGGTGTTGTTATTGTTATTAAAATAGTAATTGCCTTCAAATGAAAAAGTCTATCAAAAGCAGAGCATGAAAATTAATGATTGATTTTTCTATTTGTCTTCAGGACCAATTTGCCATAAACAGAACAGGCTTCGTGATTCGTGTGGGGTCTCAGCTTGTGGGTCCTGTGTTTAATTTAGCACTAAGAACGTTTCATTCCATTTTCCCCTGCCCAGGACTCACGTGGCCTTGGATTGCTAAATGAGTGACGATTCACCGAAGCCAATTACCCAGAAAGGAGCACCTAGTCGATGCTCTTCGGAGTGAGTTATTTTATTTCCCCTTCCATCGCTGGAAAATTTTGATTGGAAAGTTGAAGAACTTGTTCTCCTGATGCAGAGAAGAGGACCAAGACTGTCTCTGGTTCTTCGGTAGTCCAGAGGAATGTCTAGAAATTTGGGATTGGATTTTCCTTGTGAACAAGTCCAGTGCCGGCAAGCGCAGGGCAGGCTCACTGTCGATTCGGGCAGATGGATAAAGGAGAGGCCCAGAGCCCTCGGTGGATTTTTCAGGCTTTAATGCTCTCTCCGGGAAGCGGGTGCACAGGCGCCCCAGCAGCAAGGCTGGCATGCAAGGAGGCAGGCACGAGCAGGGGGCTGGGAGGCAGGCGGGCATGGGCCAGGAGAGGCATGGGGCAGGAAGGGGGGCTCGGAGGCAGGCCACTGAGCCTCCCAGGCCCTCTCCCCCCCAAATCTCTACACTTCCTCTGGGCTCTCTGGCGTTCTCTCATGGTCTTACTTCCGCAGTCACGCAGCTCGCCCTCTCGTAGCGGTCCCCCAGTCTCTGGGTGACACTGCCCTTTTAGCCCTGACCTCTAGCACAGGTGTGCACTTACGCATGCGTGCACACCCATGCGTCACGTGTCCACCATCAGGCACATGAGCCCGCGCCCACGCTCCCAAGTGCCTTCTATGGTCACATGATCACGGTTGCAAGTGACAGCCACAGAGGCCAGTGGCGTAAAAAAGCCTGATGAATTCATTTACCCTAGAAGGATGGCAGGAGACAGCAGAGGTCCCAAGTGTATACTTTTCCCCTGCTGACAACTTCCTATGCCATAACCCAAAGGAAACAGTTTCTTCCTCATAGATGGTGCTCGCCCCTGTTCATTCTTCTTGAGCTTTCCCCCATTCCACTCCCCCATTCCTGGCCTAGCACACACCTTTCCTCAGCCAGTCGTTCCAAAAGTAAAAATCACTGCTATTTCAGGAGTTCTTAAATAATAAATAATCCCCAGCACAATCACGGGTGCCTGCTGTCGTTTCTTCAAGCCAGAGGCGCTCTGCACACCCTCAGACCTACCTAGATTCTTATCACCTGGGTGCTGCGTCTTGGGTAAAAGTACTGGGCTATGGACCAAAACCTCAGGTTTTCATCCAACTCTGCTGCTAATTTGCTGAATTACCTCATACACATCCTTCTTTCCTTGGATCTCAAATTTCTCAACTGTGGAATGAGGAAAGGAAAATGAACTTTAACTGTTCTCCCACAACCTGATTCTACGCACTTTTCTTTTTAGCATGGATGTATCCTAGGGCCTCTTTGGTGCTTCACTCTGAGGTCAGTCCAACGAGCCCTTCCCAGTGAGACATACGATGGATGTCTCTTAGAATAACTTCCTGTGGTCTCAATCCTTTCTTCTGAGAAAGGAATCAGCAGTTAAAAGGGAAGAATAGTTCCAAAGTTAATTTCACTCCTTTTTCCTATTAAATAGAATGATGGTTTCTCTATTATATATCTGAAAAATAATATAGATGTAGCCCAGATAGTCCACTTAACTGGTCACTGTAAAGCACATGGGAAGAAAATCAACCTCCCTAGTATGCGGCAGCTAGCAGCATGCTGAACTCAAAAGCAGGCTGCAAATCCGTGTTTGTTAGGTTACTTAGGACAAAGACCCTAATTTTCACACATTGTCAATATTGCAACAGGAAAGTATACTTTTGCAATAAGAGAAATTAAATGTAATGAAGCACTTTAGCTCAAGACAGACTTCTCATTGAGATCGGCTATTTATGTGTTGCATAAATTTTCCAGAAATCATTAGAAACTTTAAGACTGATTTTATACCATGTAATATGGTCAAAACGTTTTCCCTGCACTCTGGTATGTAAGAAAACAAGCAAAAGAACCAGTGAAAAAAAAGTAGGCCATTTCTATACCAACCAGCTGCCCCTCTGTCACTGTGTTTGTGAATTTAAGCCAATTGGTTACATTCAGTTATTTTGAAAATAACCAATTAAGAGCTGATTGAATACAGCTGGTGTGCAAATCATCTTGCTCTTTGACAAGATTCAACCTGTTGTTCTTTTACATAGTTTAGCTGAATTCAAACAGGTGTTTTTTATTTCTCCGCCCACTAGGAAATTTTAACATTGACAGTCAGAACACTGCCTAGCACATAAAAGTACTCCATAAATATTCATAATATAAGCAAAAGTTATCAGTTGGCCCAATCCTTAAACTCAGATAAATATTTAGACCCAGTTGCGATGATTGCCTATTTTATTCTTGAAGATTCCAGTACTATTCACTACAGCCACTAAACTAAGACAATTATAATTAACTGCTCCTTGCCAAACTTGGTTTCAAATTCTCAACTTTAGGAGGATCAATGAATTACAAAATTAAAAGGTGTCATGTAGGATAATTGGTTCTTCCAGGAAGACTTACCTCATTGCTTCCACAATTAACACAAAACTAAGTATAATGAAGACTAAGTATTTTGGGGAAGTTAAGTCATTAACAATGGATTAGGAATAGAATCCAATTTCCTCCTCTATCCGTGATATATTAGGCATCACTACCACCCTCTTAATAATGAGGAAAAGATTATTATACTTTGCTTCTTTCTTTGGTAACATCCTGATGACTAAGTGGATATTTCCGTAGAAGATCAAGACCAAAATTTCAGCTAGGAACACATTTAAAAAACATGCCTTTCCTAAGAAATTGAGGCCTATTTATCCCACACCAGAACCAATCAAGACTAATATTGACTATATAGCTATGGCATGGAATTAATAGTGTCCTTTCGTCTCTCTCCACTATAACATTAAAGTTAAAATTTGGAGTGCAGTGGTTTGGTTAGTCCCATTCTCAATATAGTCAGTTGACATCTCAGCATCTCTGCACTGTATTTCACTCATTTCAATCAACTACCTCACCACCCTGTCCCTACCCCCCTTGTTAGAAATAAAAAGTGGGATTTGTCCTCAGTACTCGTAGAGGTCATTTTTAAGTCAAAGGATACTGACTGGAAGAGCTATACAACAAGCCCAGATTTGCGTATTTGCATTGAAGAAACCCTCTCTTCCATGGCAGTGACAGATGATGTTCTGAAATGCTGTGAACCGGAGACTCACTGGCATAAGCTGCACTGTCACTCGCTGGCTTTTAACACTCCAATGGGAATTCAGATCAAAGTGAAAATATGAACAAAAATTTAAAGGCAGAATCAGCTCTTTGGAAAAATTCCATCGTTTCTTCAAGAGGAGTTTATGTTAATCTATTATTTTATTTCTTTAGAACTCTTTTAACTCAAACTAAAAAGTTGGGCTCTAGAAAAACCATTGGTGAAGTTTTCCATTCTTTCTAAAGTTATGATAAGTTGCAGCAAAATAAGAAAAACAGGTGCATTCCCTAGATAAGTTTATTCAATTTCTGCATCATCCTTGCTTCCAATTATTCCAAGATAGCTGGGCGAGAAAAGTGATGAACTTTTCATTTTGAATGGCATTCAGCAATTGGTTTGATATTTCACAATGAAGCAAAAGTCTGAGAAGTATATTCCAATGATTAAACGGCTAGCAAATGTTTTGCCTGTGATGTATTTCATGTTCATGACTGTTTTTGGAAATGGCCTTTGATGAGAAAGGGTCTCTTTAAAATAAGAAAAAATAAGCTGAGAAAAATCAACCAACATCTAAATCCACAATTGTCAAATGGACCTGGGAGTATTAAATATGCTATTTTTATTATCCTGTAACCCAAGTCAGTGTGATACAATGGGAAATCAATTAGGAAGCAAAACAATGGGTCGTTGTCTGGATTTTGTCACTTGCTACCTATACAATTAAGAGTAAGTGGCTTAATTTCTTAATCTGCGCTATGCTCACCCTATTAAACTGTTGCGTGACCCCAAAGAGATATGAAATCAAACATGAAAAAGACTTTGTGGATTATGGAATACTATACAAATGAAGAGTTACATCCACAAAGATCTAGAGATCACATGTGCTATTTCTTCATTACCAATGAGCAGGGCTGATGGGAGATGAAGCCACTTCCTTTTTTACCAATTCCTTTTATGAGGTTCCATGTATAGGCAACATTAAGAAGAAGCAAAACATATTTATAAAAGTTGGGGTGCTTTAAAAATGTATAACATACAGATACAGCTATGTCTTTTGGAACTATATCAAAAGGCTAAATTGGAGGTCATTGGTGAATTTCAGATCTTGGTCAAATGGTTCTTTTAGATTCCACTTTACAACAGGTTCTGTCAGTGACTTATTATATAAGTATTATGTGTGTTGCTAATAAAAATTATTTTCTATGTTCAAGATTCAGAATAGGAGATCTGGACAGCAGATAAAAATTTTCTGTTTTGCCACTGATGAAATATACCATGCACAGAGTCCAAGTGTGACGCAGGGTCTAGGAAGGCGGAGTGAGCTGCAAAGAATGAGCGCACTCGGGGGCTCCACTAATAGCAGACTGCTGTCTTGTTTCCTCTACTATGATTGAGGGGAAAGGTCATCCCAGAATCCACTCTGAGGAAGCCCAACTGTCTGGAGAGGCAAACAAATCACATTCAGAACGTGTCATATTCAAAGAAACATAACTCAGCAACCAAACTCATTTCAAAAAGTAATTTTGAATTTTACTCAAATATTTCCAAAAGCACCAAAAAGGCTATAATTCATAACCTCCCAAACAGCGTTGAAAGCTCTTGTCCTCTCCATTTCGCCATGCCCTTCACTCGCTGCAAGTACTCTCAACTCTTCAGGAAAGCATGGCCTTCTAAACTCTCCTGATTTTTTCCCCAGTGCATTTTGACACCTGTCTTAGAGTTGCCAGATAAAATACAGGACATAGATTTAAATTGGAATTTCAAACAGACAATGACTATTTACTGATATACTTAGGTTCCATGGAATATTTGGGACCAATGTATCCTAAAATATTATTTTCTAGTTATCAGAAATTCAAATCTAACTGGGTGCGCCGTACTTTTATTTGCTAAATCTGGCACCCTAATCTGTAGCCCAGAATGGACCCCCGCACTGTATTTTCAACCAACTACTGGTCCTACGTTTCCAGCGTGTACCCAGAAAACCCGGAGGCGCCATGTCCCCTGGTTTGCTGCTGCTAACAGTGGGGGCAGAGGAGCAAAGCCTTCGTGGGAGGATGGGATTTGTCTTACGCTCTTTTTTTTAAAAACCACAAAGAATCTTCATGGAGAATCGCTGGCAAATAAAATTCTCCACCTTATCAGACACTGTTGGATCTGAACTCATCTGGTTAGAGAAAATCCCCACAGGGAACTGCAGAGGAACTGAGGTTAAGGAAAACCTCACCGAACATGTCCAGATATGAGCACCCCCAGTGGTTGGTGATAGGAAAAAGTTACCACATTCTTAGAGGACAATTGTCGTGTGGTTAGGTTTTACAAAAGGAATCCTTACCTTTCAGAGATAAGTAATTTAGAGATAAGCAGTTGTGCATAAAATGGGTTGTATCTAGGAGTGTCCTTAAATACTACGGTGGAGAGAGCGAAGCTTGGGGATTTCGTGCATTACTGTCTCTACATTTGTATATACGTACACTTTCTATAATTAAAGGTTTGTAAATTAAGGCAGTTTCTCACCTGTATAAGGTCATCCTTACAAAGAATGGTGGAGACAGATTAAACCTTCCAGCACACTGCAGAGGGTAACAGTGGCTGATCTGAAACTAGAGTGGAAATCAACTTGAAGATTCCAACCGAACAGGGTTCCCATGTATTTGATACTTGAATCTTCAAAAAAGTCCCTGTAGTAGCCAAAGGTTTGTTTAAAGAAATCTCCCCCGAGTTGTCACATATAAGAAAGCAGGGTCTGGATAAAACGCTTGGTGGGCAGAAGCTGTTGCGGGGAGCGCGGGCCGCGAGTCCATCTCTGCCAGCGTGTCTGTGCAGCGCTGCGTAGCAACCGTTTCTCATCAAAAGTCGGATTGCACTGGAATCCTAAATTACATCGCTGCCACCTTAGTCCTCTATTTTTAGGAAGGAAAATCTTTTTGCCATGATGAACATCCAGGGGAAAAGTCAGATCCTGCCAGCCGCAGAGGCAGTTGTCCTGAATAAAATGTACTAGAAGTCTGACAGGAGCTGCATACAGGATCCACGCGCGCTCCGGCAGGGGGTCACCCTATCCCAGCTGGCTGCAGCCTTTGGTTTCTCAGCCACCCCTCCCGCCTTGCAACATCCACACGGTTTGGGCAGTTTTTACAGAATGATACACAAAACCACTACAGGAGGAAAAAATTGTCAAATTGAAGTCCAATGAACCAGGGCTCCCCCTCCCCCGCCATTAAATATGCAATTTTTTTGAAAGTGCAAATAAATTAAAAATACTGTTTTATATATAGACATAGTGCCAGTAGGTGGGGACTGGTTTTCATTCAATTCAACTAAATCTGATATTTATTGAATAACACATACATGTCAGGCAATGGATTCTGGAGTTTTCTGATAGGCTATATAATATATACATATATCTATATAGAGAGATAGATAGATCTATATATCTCCTAGGAAGATAGCTAATGGTGACTTGCAAGTTACCAGGTATCATTCACAGAGTGTATGTATGAAAAAAGTCTTTACACATTTTGCCAAGTATCACCTGATTTGGATGGACTTCGAAGCCTTGTTAGAAAGCTGGGGAAGTCTGGCAGAATCTTGGCAAACTTGTCTTTGTTCATGGCTATACAGTGTCAAGATTGCTGGATGAACATTGAAACGTTGACATATTTGATTGTTCGCTCCATCAACCAGATATTATATCTGGAAGGCACATGCTGTGCCGATGGGTTCACTACCTGAACTAGAACACCAGTGCTACCAGCTCTCTAGTTGCTTGACCTCAGAAGAAGTTACTCAACCTTGACGAACCTCAGTTCCCGCCTCAGCACATGAGGGATAGAGAAACGGATGGTGTGACACTTTCGGGAGCATCAAATGGGGTTCCCCATGCCTTCCTGCTTCTCCTGCTCAGAATTCCTTTATTCCCTCTTCCACTGCCTAGTAACAGCTATGTTCAACCTCACCAGCCCCAGGTCAAATACTCTCAACTTTACTTTTCCCCTCAAATTGTATTGGTCTGCCAATCATTTACACACCTAAATACTTTGAGAACACAATTTCACACTTCCACAGGTGGATGTGCTTCACTCCCCTTCCACCAAAGGCTCCAGCGCCAATATCCTGCCCCCTTCATTTCCTGTACTCACCCCTTCCCCCTCCCCTCTGGTAACTAGTATATTTTTTAGTCCATGAATTATTTCTGTTGTGTTTTGTGAGTTTGGTTTCTTGGTTATTTGTATTTCACAAATGAGAGAAACCATACAGTAACTTATCTTCCATTTTCTGACTTATTTTATTTAACATAATCACCTCATAACCCATCCATTTTGTCCCAAAGGCACAATTTTATCTCTTTTAGTAGATGAGGAGTGTTCTTTTATCCAATGTCTTTATCCACTGATCTGTCGATGGGCACTTAAGTTGTTTCCATGTCTTGACTATTGTGAACGACACTGCTATGAGCATGAGGGTTATACATCTTTTCATATCAGTGTTTTCATATTCTCTACATACATACCGAGATGTGGTATTGCTAAGCATATGGTATTTCCACTTTAATTTTTTTGAGTAACTGCCATACCATTTTCCATAAAGGCTGCCCCGAATTACATTTCGATCAACAGCAGATGATTATCTGTTTCTCTATACACTCAGCAACAGTTTTTGTTACTGTTCTTTTTGATATAGGTCATTTTCACAGGGTGAGGTAACCATTCTTAGTGGCCTTATTTCACACTACCCTTTCAATAAGTGATGTTGAGCATTTTTTCATGCATCGGCAGGCCATCTATACATCTTCTTTGGAGAAGAGTCTATTTAGGTCTTTTGCCCATTTTTTTGATTGTTTGTTTGTTTTTATTGTCGAGCTGTATGAGTTCTTTATCTATTTGGGAAATTAACCTTGTCAGACTTGTGATGTGCAAATATCTTCTCCCCCATACTGTTGCCTTTTAGGTTTTGAGTTGGATTATTTTGAGGAACAAAAGCTCTTTAGTTTGATCGAGTCCCATTTGTTTGTTTTCTTTTCTGTTTCCCTTGCTTTTGGAGTTGCGTCCCCAAATAATATTGGTGCAGTTTATACCCAGGAGTGTATCCTTATGTTTAAGGTAGTTTATAGTCTCAGGTCTTACAGGTAAGCCTTTAATCCACTTGAACTAAATTTTGTGTATGGAGTTAAATAATGATTTAGTTTCTTTTTCCTTTCTTTTATTTATTTATTTATTTATTTATTTTTGCATGAGGCTATCCACATTCCCCAACACACTTGGTAGAGGCTTTCCTTCCTCCATTGTATAGTCATCGCCACTTTGCCAACCCTCACCCATGGCCTGAGCTTTCTGATTAATGTTCACGGACTCCCAAACCACCATTAACCCCAAGCACACCTGCAATGCACGGGAGGCCAGACCAGGGCTTGTTCAGTCTCCCAGCATACCGCGCTGTAAGCAGTCTCTCCCCTCAAAGGGACCGTACACTCAAATGCTGAGCCTGGAGCACAGCTCACACATTCCATCTTCCCCCGCAATAAAGTATTCCTTAAGGAACTGTTGGTTTTTGGTCCTATCCACTGAACTCAATTGATACCATCTCATTTCAAACATCAAAGACATCCTAGCAACATTTAACCTCAAAAGGGAAAGGCACTAGGGTCTCCATATCTTCTTTTTTTATTATGGTACAGTATATATAAAACAGAAAACTTACCATTTCAACCAGTCTTAAGTGTGCAGTCTGATGGCAATAAGTACATTCACATTGTTCTGCAAGTATCACCACTATCCATCTTCAGGACTTATTCGCCTTCCCAAATTAAAATTCTGTACCCATTAAAAAACAACTCCCCCATTTTCACCCGCCCCTAAACACCAGTAACAATTATTCTACTTTTTGTCACTATAAATTTAACTGCCACTACTCTATTCTGGATACCTGATATAAAGGGAATCATACCATATTTGTCTTTTTGTATTTGACTTCTTCCACTTAGCATCATGTCTTCAAAATTTACCCATGCTAAGGGATTAGCCTATGTGAAATAAGTCAGAAGGAGAAAGATAAATACCAGATGGTCTCACTCACCTGTGGAATATAGAGAAACCAAACAAAGGATCAGGCAAAGACAAATTTTAAAACCAAATCTTGAAAGCTGACCATAGATCTGAAGTATCCAAGAGGGAAGGAGGAGGGATATGGGGAAGAGGAAAAAAGGTGAGGGGTAGGGGGGAAGAGCACAAGGACTATGTTGGAGAATTATGGGTACTTTAATGGTAGGAGAACTATGGTGACCACAGCTGAGGGGAGAAATCCTATGGTGTAAAACAAAATGAACAAGGATGTCAAATAATGGTAGTTTGATAAAAAAATATATTATTATGAAAAGAGTTGATCCATGCTGTAGCATGTGTCAGTAGTTTATCCCTTTTTAAGGCTAAATAATGTTCTATTGTATGGATATGCCACATTTTAGTTATCTATTCATCCATTTATGGATATTTGGGTTATTTTCACATTTTGGCTATTGTAAAAAATGCTTCTATGAACATGGGTATACAAATACCTGTTCGAGTTTTTGTTTGCAATTCTTTGATTATACACCCAGTAGAATTGCTGGATCATATGTTAATTCTATCTTTTTTTTGTTTTGTTTTGTTTTGTTTTTTTAGTTTTTGAGGTTCACCCCTTCTTTTTCAGGGATTTTCTTGTTTCCAATGTAAATTTCACTTTGCCCTTCCTATCTATTTCTCCTTTAAAACTTATTTCAAGTGATGTCTTCTCTAACAAGCCTTCCCTTGTCACCCCCTAGCATTTTTAGGGGTGTTCCTGTAGAATGGCCAGAATGCCTCTATCTTATTAACAGGTTGAACTGAAGAATTGCTTACTTGCCTGTCTTTTCCTCCATTCTATTACGAGCCGTGTCAAGACAAAGATTTGCCCTATTTAGCACTGTATTCTTGGGTTCTAGCACTTCATCTAGCACACATTGTGTACTCAGGAAAAGACAGGCGCCTCTCCACAACCTCATGTGTTCATTTGGTTTGCTTTTATACTCACCTTCTCACAATGAATGGTTTTATCCAAGTGTTTCCTGGAAGTTATCCCTTTAAGACATTTCTGCAATATGAATATCTTTTCTATACTTACATTCTCCCTATCATGTCAAGAAACATTTGGGGGACAATTTGTCCCCATCTTTAGAGGCTATGTCTACACATTTCCAAAACCCGATCAATTTGTGACTTACTTAGTCAAATGGCAAACCTAGTCATGTTAGTACAATGTATTTGGACTTTCTAATTTCAAAAATCACAATATATTTGGTTTTAATGAGATCCCAATTTCATTGCATCTGTCTCTTGAGCTGTTAGCCTCCTAGGTACAAGGTTAGGCTTGTTTTATTGTTTAGTGAAAATGAAAGTTGACAGCTCTATCCAGATTAATCACATTAATGAGAAATTTTGGAACAAGCAGTAACAAGGCAACTCACTCCCAACACTGTGTTGGCCTAAAGGGCCCAAGGGGCCTTGCCTGTCCGCCCTGTGTTTCCCTGAAATATATAATTAAGTCAGAACCAGAAGAAGAATGCGGAGGTTCTGCATCCTTTCTAAGTTAAAGTGCAGAATTCTAGGAAAATTTCTTGGAAAACAACAGTTAAAAACTTTCCATGATTTCTTTCTTTTCCCAGGTGTAATCTCCCTAGAATCCCCACCACCAATTCACCCCTGCACCATCACCATAGTCCTTGTGCTCTTCCCGCCCTCATTTTGGTCCCTCTCCCTCCCCCTCCCCTACAGAATGTCTTTGTTTTTTTGTTTTTTTTTTTAAGATTTATTTTTTATTTATACATACAAGCTGGGGTACAGGCCAGAGGCACGGAGCGGTGAGAGGGTTCACCAGAGACAGAGCGGGTAGCAGAACAGGCAGATCAGAAATACACTGCTGAGGGGAGCAGCGGGCGAGGCAGGAGAGGTCTGCTGCGCCATGTGGGAATCTCCCTGGCTGGGCATCGAACTCGCGTCGCCGCTGCCAACAGCTCCACAGCGCAGCGCTTAACCACTGCGCCACCGTGGAGGCCCCAGAATGTCTCTGGTTTATATTTGTCATTTCTTTTTGTTTTGCTTTGTTGTACACAAATGAACAATTATGTAAAATTTATATAAATTTTAAAAACTAGTACTAATGACTACAATTTTTTTTTTCAATGAGCTCACTTTAACAAGCAGAGAAGACTTCTCCACAGACAGCGCCAATGGAAAATGTAGATTTATTAGAGGTTTGAGGCTCAGTGAGGCACTATAGAGTTGCTAAAATATAGCAAATATTTTAGACTTTGTGACTATCACAATTCAACCTCTCCCATTTAAGACAAAACCAAAGATAATATGTAGAGGAATGAGCATAGCCATGAGCCAACAGACCTTTAGAAAAACATACATTAGGCCAGATTTAGTCCAACTGGGCTGTAGATTGTGGACCTCTGCTTCAGACAATGAATCACGCCATACTGGACCTTGTTCCTAGGCAGTTTAGATAATGAAGTAATTGCGACATCCTGTTGTTGTCAAGGAAAGTGTTAAACAGTATCCTTGCTATGGTGACTTTAACATATTTTAGTATAAACCACATATATAACCACACAAGGTAGCATAAAATTATACCTCTGGGCAGTTGGCTACTGTGTAAAGTGTCCAGAACAAGCATTCACACTCCAGAACTGCCTAGTGAGTTTTAAGCCTTTGAAAGACTCCACCGCAGGGGTCTAAACTCCAAGTTGGCTAGAGCAAGTGCTTCAAACAGTGTTACCTAGATCTATGCTGAAGACCGATGACTGACATACAAGGTACTAGAAAGTCATTGACAAAATGAATGTTGTTCAAAATATGTGGCTGAATAGAAAGATTGCACAACTTCACTCGCCCTTGACTGAACACGGTCTAATAACCCATAAAAAAAATGGCATCATCCTAAATCCAGAATGAATCCCATTTGCTCCAGAGCAATGCGCCAATGACACTGTGTCATGTGCCCTGTCTTCAGGGCACTATCGTCACGGCCTCGGGTGAATCCCTTACGTGCGCCCATTAAGAGACGCGCCCGGGGACCCTGTCAGGACAGGGGGCTAACACTAGTAATTTGAACATGGAAAATTCAATATGAAGAATTATTAATTAGGTAACTAGTAATTAACTACTGAAAGGGATAAACGAGAATCGCAAGGTGTACAGAGATAACAACTGAATAAGAAAATAACTTTGAGACATGGAGGCAGAGCCCTTGAAAGGCTGCGCTTCAGATTGATGAGGAGAGGTGGCAGCTGACAGAAACATATGGCACTTTTGTGATAATGAAGAAACTCAGGGAGGGGCGACTTGCTGGAGAGCCGTGAGAGGTGCGGCCACCGCGCTGACACACTTGCCAGGGGGTGCTTGTCTCTGAAGTGCAGAAGCAGCCTGCTGCTCTGGAGATGAAGCTTGCCAGGGAGCCCACTGATGAACTGTGAAGGCTGATGGGCCTCCCCGCGCTCTGCTCTGCTTGCTGCCACATGGAAAATAGCATACCAGGAAAAGAAAAAGTCTCTTCTAGCTGCCACCTTGTACTCTCCATGCCGCACACCCTCCTGGCAGAGCTTCACAGGTGGCAAACGGAAATGGAGTCTGTAGAGTGTAACTCCAGCGTCACAAAATAGGCAATGAAGAATGGGTTTGCAACGGAAAGGCAATCACTGACTGGCACAGTGCCCCACAACAGTGCGATTTCACCCAGTCTTCAGTAACAGGTGGCACGACCATCTGGGCCTGCTTACTAAGTAACACTTACATATACCCTAGACTCGGGGTCTTTGTGATGCACCACCAGGTAGAAGGGCCATAGGGCCTCCAATATTTTCCAGGAGAACCTAACAATTACTACGCTCCAATATTGCCTTATATCAGTTTGCAACACTTTGGTTCAGACCTCAGCAACCAAAAGTTGCATGAATTTGGGCAAGATATTTAATCACCCTGAAACTCACTGTTCACATGTGTGTAATGACTATTAAAATTAGTTCCATGTTGTACAAGTTTAATATGAAAATTAAATGACTAAGGTCCTGGTATAGAATAAGCACTCAATGAACGGCAGCTGTCATTAATAAATGAACACACTCTTACTGTGTTCAAATTATGTTCAAGGCACTGATTATAAAATTCATTTGGAAGGACAATGGCACCAAGGCAGTTAAAAGAATGTTAAAAAAATAAAGTTGGAGGGATGACAGTATTAATAACGATACTCGTTATGAAGTTACAATAATCAGGAAGTGTGGTATTGATGAAAGAACAGACCCAACTCAATGGAAGAGAATAGGGGCCAGGAATAGGCCCACGCAAATACATTTGTCTAGGTTTTCACAAAGTTGTAAAGTCAATTTAGTGGAGAAAGGACAGTCTCTTAAACAAATGGGGCTGGAACAAGTGGAAGTCCATATGCAAAAAAAAGGGGAATTAAACAGATTTTTTTATCTTATGTAAACATTGACACAAAATACATTATAGAATTAAATGTAAAGCACAAAACTAAGATTTCTAAATGAAAACATAGGGGAAAATCTGTGTTTCCTCGGCTGTGAGTTTTCAGGTAGAATAAGAAATAACAAATGTTGGTGAGAAAGTGAAGAATAGGAACCTTTGTGCTCTGCTGGTGAGAATGTAAGTTGGTGTAGTCAGGGAAAACAGCACAGCGGCTCCTTTAAAAACTGAAAACATAACTAGCCTATGATCTAGAAACTCCATTTCTGGGTATTTATCTGAAGAAAATGAAAACACTGACTTGAAGAGAATATGCACCCCATGTTCATTGGAGTATTGTTTACAACAGCTAAGATCTGGAAGCATCCTAAGTGTCTACTGATGGATGAATGAGTAAAGAATGTGTGGTACACATTATAAGGGAATATTACTCAGTTACAAAAAAGAAAGAAATTTTGTAGTGCATGACAACATGGATGGACTCTGAGGTCATGATGGTAAGTGAAATAAGTGAGACAGAGAAAGACAAACACCATGAGTTTACCTATATGTAGAATCGAAAAATGAAAACAGAAACAAAACAAAAACTGAACTCATGGATACAGAGAACAAATTATTCTTGAGGTTGTCTAGTGGTTTGGGTGAGTGTGTAGGGGCTTTGGGAAAAATGGTGACAAGGACAGAGCATTCCACAGATCATTTGGTCAGATGCTTTCTTCTAACACTGTGTGGTTGTTCTTTTTGTTTGTTTGTTTGTTTTGTTTTGTTTTCCCATTTAAAGGGGAGAAAAATAAAGGTTTGGGGTCTCAGGGGATGGTGATGCCTTACCCACCCCTGCAAGACATGGGAGGGATGTAGGAGATCTCTGGTTCTGAAGAAACACAACTTTGAAGCTAACCACACCTCCTGGACCCATCCACTTGCACTCCCAGAGCAAGCACATAGGTCTCAGGCCTTGGTGATCTATCCAGCAGTTTCTGCTGCCTAGTTATTAAGAGATGCCTCAGGGACAGGCCCAAGGCCCAAGAATGTTGGGAGCCTCCACCCAGCCTTCAGGAAAATGTAAAGGAACTTCTCACTCTTCTCTCCCTGATCCTAGTTCATCTTCATGCCCTCATGTTGCACCGGGGTGCCAGAAGTGGTTAAGTAGAATAATAAGCATCCTTGCCAAAGATTCCTACATTTTAATCCCTAGAATTTAGGAATATGTTAGGGCTTATGGTGAAGGAGAAGGAAGCTAGCAAATGAAATCATGGTTTTTAATCAGCTGATCTTGAGATGGCCTCTACAGGTGGGCTGCACACAAGTGCAGGAGGGTGAAAGAAGACAGAACCAGGGAGAGGGCAGCATGAGACCCACTTGGCCCAAAGTTGCTGGCTTTGAAAATGGAGGCAGCAAGGAAGACAGACAGTCTCAAAGCTGCAAGGCAAGAACATGCACTCTCCCAGGGATTTCCCAAAGGAATTCAGTCCTTGTCAACTTCTCTATTTTAACCAAATGAGACCAGTTTTAGAATTCTGACATGTCTAAATGTGTTATGTTTTAAGAACCGTGAAGTCTGTGGCAATTTGTTATAGAAACAATATAAAATGAATACACCAGGCAATAAGCATGTTTCACTATTAAACTGTTTCTGGGCTAACTAGCCACTTGGAAGGTCTCTTTTTTGGCTTTTTTTTTAATAAATATTTTATTTTTGTTATTCATATCTTTTACATTATTGTGTGTTCCCCATAGGTTACCCACCACCTGTTCACCCGTGGAGCCATCACCATAGTCCCCCGTGCTCCCCTCTTCCCCCCCTCTTGAGCCCTTACCCTCCCCTCCTCCCCTGCTGAGTGTAGCATTCTTATTTGGCTCCCCTATATTCCTGTTATAAGTGGCTTTTTCTCTTTTTTCTTCTTGTCTGTTCTGTTTTGTACAAACTGATTCTTGGAATCCATTTCATTTCCCCTGTGAAGTCTGTTTGCTCAAACCATCTTACACTGGAGTTCATAAATCTGCTTCTGATTTACTTTCATGTATCCTCACCATCCGCTGAGCCTTCTCTGTAGTCACTCAGTCTATTCTGTGCTTTTATATATCCTTCCCTCTTGTTGCATCCAAAATCACTGAGATTTGCCCGTGGCATGATCACCATGCCAGGATTCAACACTTAGCCCTGGCCCAACTCTCCTGTACTAAAAATCCTACTTCCTCAGTGTAGCTGGCATGCTAAAAGTTAGATAAACAAACAAATTAATCCAATTTGCATGAAGTCCTATCCTTGAGCTATCTAAGGAATACTAACAACAGAGGAAAGAGAAATGAGATGTATGTGATAGGAAGCTGGCATTAGAATATAAAAATCGCTTCCTTTTAATCTATCAGCATTGTATGCCTGCTGAAATAGATCACCTGTCTAATTTTAGAATTATCTTTTTCAGTTTTGTCCTCTTTTCAAAATAGAGAAGATAGAAAAATAAATACATAATTTCAGTAAAATATGATACGGACTATGCTAAAAGTTTACATAAAAGTCATGAGAATTCGGAAGGGGGTGCATAGCCCAGCCTGGAGTATCCCAGAAACACTCACTGCTGAAGGTATATTGTAATTTTCTAGATGAAGAAAGGTGGGCAAGAAAAATACAGTAGGGCTAAGTCAGGATAGTATTTCCAAAGAATGATGTCAGCTTTAATTGTAGAAGACTACAGAGGGAGCGAGAAATGACAGGAAATGATGCTTAAGAGTCACACAGGGAACAACCCATGAGAATCTTGTAAATCATGGTAAGAGAACTGACCTTTATTCTCTAGATGATGAGAATCCATTGAGAGCTTTAAATATACAGGGATGTAATGATCAGATTTGTATTTTTGAAAGATCACCCTGACTACTAAAGGCATGAAATGATAAGAGGCACTTCAGTAGACCAAACAAGAGATGACAGGGGTCTGAACTCAGGCAGAGAATAGCTTGGACAGAAGAAAAAAAAGTTTGAAATGTTTAAAGGTAAAATCAGGAATCCTCAGCTATTGATGAAGGTGGGGAAAGGGAGGCAATGCCGAAAAGGAAGAGTCTAAGATCACTGCCAGGCTGCATTATTTTGTCGCTGGGTAGATGGTGACACAGTTTACTGAAAAGATTAGTGGGTAATAAGTTCCATTAAGGTCACATTTAGACTAAGATAAATGCCAAGTGACAGGCAGTTAGAAATTTACATCTGGAGCTCAGGAGAAGGGTCTGAGTTGAATATTTTAGGTGTCACTGTCCACCCAAGTTGTAGATGAAACCATGGGATATAATGCAATGGATCAAGAAAAGCATGTAAAAAGAGAAAAGCATGGGTCTATGGATGGACAGTTGAACCCTATCACTGTTTTAGAGAAATAAAGAATGGGAATTTGTGAAGAAGGTTGAAAAGGGAGTGGCCACAGAGACAGAGGAAAAAACAAAAACTAGTATTATGGAAGCCAAGGAAATAGAGTATTTTAAAACAAAGAGGGTGGGGAGAATTCAAAATACAGCAGAGATAGCCAATAAGTTAAAAATAGAGAAGTATTGGTTATGTTTTTCGATGTGGAGATCACGGGTTTCCTTGTTAAAGAGCCTTTCAGTGGAGTGGTGAGAGCAGAAGCTGAATTACATTACAGTGGGGATTGCATGGCAAGTAAGGAAGTGGAAAAAGCAAGCATAGAGTACTCTTTCAAGAAGCACGGCTTTAGAGGGGAGGAAAATGGGAGATTATTACAGGAGGGTCTAAGTGCATGGGAATTTTTGTTTTGTAATGACAATTACTTGAATATATGCATATACATATATTTATATAGACAAAGAGACAGAGGAATAGACAGGTGATGGATGGATGGGTGGATGGATGGATGGATAGATAGACAGACAGAAAGACTGACTATAGGGAAATTAGTAGAGAGGAAATATGAAGATGTAGGGGCTAAAAGTAATTGATCCCAAAAGAGCTGATTCAAGGTGAAACCAAGATCTAATTGGATTTGAATGGAAGAAAGGCTGTATCTTCCACTGAAAATGGAGGGGAAAAGATTGGGTATAAGTGAAATATATTATAGGTAGACCAGTAAGAAGCTGGGTAGACTCACATCTGATGGTTTTATCTGTACCGACAAAATAATGCAATGGTATCTGCTAATGGTTGAGTAAGGGATTTAGAGTCTAGGAAAATTTGGGGGAAATCACAGAAAGAAATGATAAGCAAAAATGGTCAACAAGTATAAAGGACCCAGCTGGACTGAGGGCTACGAATTTGCAGTAAGATTTTCTCTTGCGGCACAAGGACTCTCTAGGGCAAGATCAGAGTAGCAGACTGTGGGATCATTTCCAGATAGTATTTACCTAGGAAGATTCAAAGAAAGAATAGGAATATAATAAGTGGTGCTGCCACTTACACAGGAGACACATTTTCTCTAGCTTATGCTTTCTCCACAGAGATATTCTGGGGTTGTAGAAACAACAGTGGATAGAGGTGTCAGAGACCAGGATTCTAGTCCAAACAGTACTATCTCTGAGATCTTGCATCAATCTTTTCTCCTTTCTAGGCCTCAATTTCTTCATTCAGCCATGATGGGTTTAGATGGCTTCTAAGTTCTCTTTCCTGTTCATACATGCTCTAACTGTGAGATACATCATAAGATATTTAGGATCAAGAAAAGTCTGGGAGAATGCAGGTACGTGCAAATACATGTGCAGATACATCAGGCTGTCAGGGTCAGACTGACCAATTCAGGCAAATTCACTCCTGTCTGCCCTCTTCATTAATTCACACCACTCAGTATGTTAAATATCCAAGTTTAGAGACACAGGCAACATGCAACATGCCCAAGGTATTGCCAACTTGCAGCAGTTACATCACTCACGTTCCACGGTGTTCGGTACATTCAGAAAGGTCAACGCACACAGCCTTACTCGGGAGCAGAGGTCAAACTGCCCTTCTGCTTATGGAAGCCGAAGCACTTGTGCTGCCCCCAGCTCTCTTAATCTTATGGTTACATAGACACTAAATTCATACCAAAATGCAAATTAGAAGGGTAATAACCTCAAGATTTAGACTATGAGAAAACAGTTTTTCAGAGTTTCTGGCCTCCCTGGAATATATTAAAGCACTTCAAATTTAGTTTGACTTGAAATTCAAAGTCAAGAGGATAAGGATTAGCTCTGAGGTGACATATCTCCTAAATCACATAAACCCTCCAACAGATTTGAAATATGAATTTTATCTTCCTCAAACGGTTGAAGGACTAGACATTTTCTTTGACCTCTGAAGTGCTGAGGTAAAATTCTAAATGTATGTTTACTACTAAAGCAAGTTTTGTGATCTGGGCTGGGTTTCAGAATTTACTTATCTTGGACAAAGTATTTCCTAGCTAGAACATATGAATTTGAGGTAGGATAGGGGGTGGTGCAGGGGAAGGGACATAATTCAGTCCTAGCAGGAGAGATGGTCTCGCATCTGATAGTATTAAAGGGAATAGGACTGAGAAGAGAGCCTGCCACCAAAGTCAGACTGGAAAAAGTCTCATTCTGTATAACTAAATCTGTTTAAAAAAAAAGGAAGATAAATGAATAAAATGAACGTACTGTGGGATATAATATTGAGTGAACACAGCAGAAAAATATAGATAATATGGTTAAAATAACTATAAAAATGGATATACTTATTGATTAGAAGACAGTGTACAAACTGAAAGTGGATCTGAGAAAGCGAATGGGCAAGTAATAGCTTCTCTTTTATCACAAGATGTTATTTAATGTTGATGTTATAATGCTATTTACAATAAGGAAGATTAAATATTTCTTAAAATAGATTAAATAACAGAGGAATTAAAAAACTAAGATTGGTAGCTTAGGAAAAATTTTCCTGTGTAAGTCATTTTAAGAAAATTTAGTTTGTTCCACTTGATATTCCCAGAAATAGGGAAGAACTATTTTTCTTTATATATTACATTTCTTTAGCACTGAGAAAAGAGGCACAAAAACCCAGAATTTCACAAAGGTTCATCTTAAAATAAGCTTGCAGTCGGCTGGATGAGAAGCACCAGAATGGCTAAGCCACATAAGGATCTGTTTGGAACTCGCAGGAAGAGCTTGGTGCACTCTCAGTACGGTGTGGCTATAAAAACCTGGAGAATGTCGAGGCCTATATTTGCTGATAAAGTTTGGTTAATGAGAATTCCAAATGAAGTTCTTTCTGTTAGGGCTCCTTCCACAGTAAAATGTGAAGGACCTCTCAGAGAGATACCTGGGGTTCACACAGGAATAAATGGTTAAGGAGACCCTGACTCTGGTACTCTGTCAATGAGTCCAGACACCAGAGTCCATTCTGTCAACCCAGGGTTGCCTGTTGCCTCTCCCCAAACAATTTCAGCAATGATTGGATTTTTCTCCATCTCTAATTAATATATAGCGTCTCTCAAACCATGTGATTATTCTTCAGAACTAAGGTGTTATTTTCTCTTAAGAGAGAAATAATAAAACAATCATAGTTTAGGATATGCTTGCATGAAATAAATAGTGGCAAGGCAAGTGTATTTAAAATGGATCTTCAGGGGACTCACTGATGGCGCAAGGGGTTAAATCTGAACACTGTGAAGCAGTCTGCAGCCACTGCAGCACGAGTTCGATCCCCATCCAGGGAGCTGACCCACGTGGCGCAGCAGACCTCTCCTGACTCGTCCGCTGCTCCCCTCGGCAGTGGACTTCAGTCAATCTGCCTGTTCTCTGGTGAGTCTTCTCACCCCCTGCACCTCTGGCCTACACTCCAGTTCTTGTATGCATACATAAATAAATCTTTAAAAAATAAAAACTAAATAAAATGGGTCTTCAGGATCAGAAGAGTGAAGACAAATGGAGCTGGAAGTATAAGCAAATAGTCTAGAATTTTAACTCCCTTTTGTAGTTCAGTTGCTGGGAAATCAACAGTTGGGTTTTCATAAATCATAGTCATGAAAGAACTGTAGACACCATCTACTCAAATAGTTTTCAGACTTTAGAGCCATACACATCTTTGAAAACATGAAATATCTCTTGGAACCCAACTACCTAACAGACATACACAAATGATGTCTTGATTGAAGCAGGGAGAGGGAGCTCCAAGCACCGCCAATTTCATAGCCCTTCTTTCAATCATGAATCCACAGGCTGTCATTTGACTCCTGAAAGGACTGCAAGGTACAGTTTTTCACATGGGGAAACAGCCCGAGAGAGAAGAGCCTTCCTTACTTCTACGGCACGGGCAAGTCAGCAGCAGACTTGTAACCCATGGCTTTAAGCCCAGAGCGTTTTCTGCTACACCACCATATTTCTGAAAGGTCTGTAACCATTTCAGAAAGTAATGATTTCTTTTTACTTATGCCTACTTCACTTGGTGCGAAGCAGGTTCTGTTAATGCTTTCACTTCTAAATCTTGGGTTTTTTATGCCACTTTCTGTGCTCATTTTTAAGTTTCATTTTTTAATTTGACATGCGAAGAAGCCAGAGATTGTAACAGTGACTTGATTTCAGGAACTGAGCATCCTAGTTAAAAGTTTCCTGAGCAGTAAATAATTTATCATTGTGAAGCTGGCATTTAATGGGATGATAAAATGCCTACTAGGATAGTTCCTGGCACTTAGTAGATGTCAAATAAATGTTAGTGTCCTCTCTTTCTCCTCCCCATTTGACAAGTGATAGTTTGGAAGCCATGTTTCCAAATGTCAGGATGAGCAAAGCACTTGCAAAACAATGGGATTCTGATTGTGTAGATGAATACCTTAGCTGGGTTCCTCAAGGACCTGGGGGGTCTTGAACATTTTACATAAATACAAGCAAAGGTCCTTATATTTTTCTCTTCTCATCTGACATCTAAGCAGCTATCTACTCCTGCAAATACTTGGTCTATGATGAGTACTCCAGATCACAAAACAAAAGAGGTGAGAGTTAGTCCTGCTGAAGTGCATCATTGTGCTAATAAAATTAATCAGTAGCAATGACAGCCTTAGAGCAGCAGGGAAGCTTACAAAATGGTCGCAGTTAAGAAGTGACTGCTGGAGAGAGAAGCAGAATGCAATCAAGGATGAAATAAAGCAAAACAAGATTGGTTTAAAAAAAACACACTGCAATCTACTGTCAATAGTGCTTTGGAATAAAGGGAAAAGGGGGTTATTACTTGAAGTCTAATGAAGAGAAGGTTTGCAGAAAGTGTTGTTCCTTCCTTTCCTGTTTGTTTTTCACACAAAAATTTCAGTTTCTGTAAATCTAACAAATAGGAAAAATGTTCCCATTAATTGTACAAATGCATGCCCATGTGGGCATGGTGTAATTTAGTAAGTCAATATGTAGGGAAAGGAGACTGAAGTGCAGGACCCTCTCTGCTTCCCCATCTAGTAAACAACTGGGTAGACTTGATACTATAAGTTAGATTCTTCTAATTCTAACATTCCAAAAACCTGTGACTCTTAACAGGACTTTTATTTTAAAAATGATTTTTACTGTACTGTAGATACTCTTTGTAAAGTGGACAACTTGATTCCTAAATACTAAGCTCAATTTTCTTGATGATGTGGACTATTCATACATTTGAGATAAAAAGATCCGCTGAAGCAAATGGATTAATGGCTTTCTAAATGGTTTGTTTTGAATACTATTTACATCTTGTTTTCATCCCTGGACCTCAGCCACTATCTCTAGGGATAGTACTTCCAACATTTTCCAATTCCACAGCTAATAGACTTCACTGCCTGGAAGTGATGCTTATTGTAAATTTTCCTTCCTGAAATTTCATCCATTTTCTCCTTTCATCAACTTCAACCCTCTCTGTCAAGTACCAGCAAAAGGATGGTTTGTTTGTTTTGCTTTTTTTTTTACCTTAAAAATGATTAAGTTGCCTCGTTAGTTATAAGGAAAATATTGGAAATTGAACACAGATATTTTCAAGATTAAAACTGTGAGTACAATGTCATAGCAAGTAATAAGCTTCTGAGTTTCCTCAAGCCGGAAAATCACCCTTTGGATTCATCCACCAGAAATCCAGGGGGCAGAATTTGATTTTTGGAGTAGAAAAGAAGGTGGAGTTTTTTTAGGCCCTTATATTCACAGGCATGAATAAGCAATCATCTATAGGCTCTCTGATCTGGTTAGTGTGTCTAAAGGTTACTGACTCCCTCAGTGCTTATGGTGACTATTTGGAGAATATTGGGCCTGGAGAAAGTGGCCCTAAGGAACTCTGAAATAAAATTTCCTTTGGGAAAGCTGAGAATCACCAACATTCCCATTTTTTTTTTAACCAGAAAAATCAAACAAATGAAATGATGCCTACAGGACACAGCATCAAATGGTGAGAAACTAAAAGTTTTCCCACTAATATCTGGTACAAGATATGGATGTTCACTTTCACCACTACTATTCAACATACTAGAAGCCCTACTTGGAGCAATTAGGCAAGAAAAGGATTAAAACAGATCAAATTGGGAAATAAGTAAAGCTATCATTATTTGCAGATGGCATGAGAATATATAAAAAACCCTAGACTCCACTACAAAAACTAATGGAAACAATATATAAGTTCAGCAAAGTGGCAGGTTATAAAATTAATATACAAACATTAGTTGTTTTCCCATATGCAAACAATGAACTAGAAGAGGAGGAAATCAAGAAAACAATTCCATATACAATTGTATGAAAAAAAATTAAATACTGGGGAGTGAACTTAACAAAAAATGTGAAGGACCTATACAATGAAAACAATAACATAATGTAAAAAGAAATGGAAGGCACAAATAAATGGAAAGATATTCCCTGCTCATAGGTTAGAAGAATTAATGTTGTCGAAATGGCCACTTTACCCAAAGCAAAATACAGATTCAACGCAATCCTTATCAAAGTTTCAATGGCATTCTTAAAGGTATAAAATAAATATTACTGAAATTCATATGGAATCACAAAGACCTGGATAGTCAAGGCAATCCCGACAAAAAAGAGGACGAATGGGGGTATCATACTGCCAGACTTACAACTATACTGCAAAACTACAATAATCAAAAACAATATGGTACAGTATAAAAAACAGACACACAGAACCATGGAATACAATTGAGAGCCCATAAATCAACCCACATTTATATACATTGGAGAACAGAAAGTACTTCAGTTTTTTTTTAATTAAAAAGATCTCCCCCAAATAAAATGTTAAAAAAGAAAGGGTATTTTGAAAGCCCCTGGTGGGGGGTTTAAGAAAACATTAAACAAGAAAAGTGTGACTTGAAAATCTCTAGGTTTTTAAACTGGAGAATTAAAGATGTGATTTGCATTAAAAACAATTATTTTGTCTGAAGTTAGAGCATACCCCATGGGTGATAAAAGTACATGCATTCAGGAAGCTATTACAATGGGCCAGATGAGAGATGCTGATGATTGGACTAGTGTGTGAATGGAAAAAAGTATGAGAGAGCTACTTTGGAGTCAGAATTCGCATAACTTACCAATGAATGTAATATTAGGTATGGGGGGGACATGCTGAGGATGACTCCCAGGCTTCATGTTTAACAAGTGATTGTGAAATCTGTTACAAGATAAGGAATTCTGGCAAAAAGTGATATGATTAAGATTTTAGGTCAAGAATGGGAAGAAAAGAAAGTCAATAATTAAATTCATTAAAACTGAAAAGAAGCAAAATGACAAATTAAAAACTGAAGGAAAGAACAAATAATATGAGACAACGAACAGAGAAAACAGAGCAGATTAATGTATTGTTGTTTTGGCTTTGGTCTTAATTTTCTTTTGCACAAAACCTGAAGAGTTTACAGTGTAAGTTTTATATGCCCAATTTAGTACTTTTAGGGGGGATTATAAGCATTTAAAGTGGTTCAAGTTTCTAGGAAGTGTTAAGTTTTGTAAATGAATAAAGTAACATTAACCTAATTCTATTTTATCAAGGAAGAAGCACCCTAGCAGAGTCACCCCATCCTGCTGCTCAGAAGCTTGTGGCGGTGCCCATATCCCAAAGGTGAAGGTCAAACTCCATAGCCTGTGAGGAGGATTGTTGACCATCAAACCCCAACCTACCTCACCTCTTCCCTGTCATCCCGTTCTAGTCTATGTTCCAAGCCAACAGGGTTTATCATAAATTTCTTTAAAACACTGCTTTTTTAAATGATTAAATGTCTTTGCAGATACTACTGCCTACCGTTGGAATAGTCTTGATTTCCTTTCCCATATAATCTCCTTAATTTTAAAGCTAGTGCTCTTATACTATTGAGCTTGGTTGGAGTTGTAAGTTTAGGGTAGGTTCAATTTTGGACACATTGTATCTGAGATGGCCATAGAGAAATCGATTTTCATTAGATATTCATATGTTTAATCATAATAAACCTTGATAGTACAAGCCAGGTGGTTCAGTCTGTGTGAAGTAGGATTTAAAGAATCTTTGGTTAATAGCCAAAATTAATTTACTTACTTTTCTCTAAGGACTTTAGAGGACATCTCAATAGACAACCTACAGCAATTCTTATTTAAATCTTCTTTCCTCTCTAATCAAATAGCTTTAGACCATAAAGCCCCTAAGACTCTAATCTCCTGCAATCCTCAAGGTGGAGTTAATAGTTTTTCTTTCCCTAACTTTCTCAGCTTCCTGCCTTCTTTCTCTTCTCCACACCTCACAATTTTGTTAAATAGAGAAATGTCTCTCTTCCAGCAAGAAATATGTGTTTCTTTTTATGATTCTGAGTGGAGAGGAGACATTAGATGACAGTTATGATTCTCTTCGGAGAGATGGTAAATGACAAAAGGCTGTAAAGTACTCCCCACGGAAATGCTTTTATTCTGCCACATATGGATATGGAGCTCAAGAAAGAGCTGTGAACTATTCACTTTGAGAATGAAACCATATCAATGTGATCAGAGTTTGTATGTGCAAAAGAAAAGGCAGGCAAGGATGACTCTGACAAGCCATTTTAATCAACCAGTAAAAAAGTAGGTAACAAAGAAGAAATCTCAGCATTTAAACCAGTAGAAACAAGAGAGGCATCTTTTAGAAGCTGAGGAAGCAATGTTTTAAAAAGAGTAGTGTGCTCAACAGCCTTGAACACTGTAGAGACATTTAGTAAAATAGAGTCTCAAAAGTATCTTTTGGATCTTACAATATAAAGTTCAGTGGGGACATTTCCTAGAGCCTGTTCAGTGGAATGGTGTGCTCCAAAACTATAGCGCACTGATGAGTATCTAGAAAATGCAAAGGTACAAAGAGTATTTATCCAGGAAACTGGATAAATAAGTGATCAGATGTAAGATGTTTCCTATCTCCTTACAAGCTGAAAGGCATGCCCCACTTTAGACAACTCTTAACTTCCATTATTTTTCACTGAGCTCAAATATATCCCTCATCATTCAAAACAAGCAGTTGAAGCAGTTTAAAAGTAAATAGATACACTTGGGACACTGAAAATGATAATGCCAGATATTTAAAAGTAAAAACTGGTAATTCTTTGTACCAGAAACCGGAAATGGTATATTTACTGTAACTGAACAATAAATTTCAACTTGTACTTCCTTGCATTCAGGGCAAGCCTTTACACTCAAGTGGTTACACAGCTCTTGTTCTCTCAAAGAACACAGTTTCATTACAAAAGACCATGTGAGGCCACTAAAACATCAAAGCAGTTTTGTAATTTAATTTTCAAATGAGCCTCTGCTTTTTATTTATATTCCTGTCCCTTTTCTTCATGCCCTCCTTAAAATACATGGAGATGTATAAAATTTTACATACTTGGATAAACATTCTCAGAAAATGAATATTTTTGCCAATGAATTGAGACTATTTTAAGAATCCTTACATTTCTATGCAGATAAAATAATCAGCACAATGTTCTGGATATATTTTTTTTCCTGATGATGAATATCAATTAGAGTGAAACTGTTTTCATTCCACCAATGACTTAGAGGGAAAAATTTTGCTTTTAAAATAGATAATAACTTACTGGCCACACTTGGTTAGAAAAATAAAAATTGATACAGAAATGGACTACTGAATCTCCAGTCATGATAAAATAATTGCTGTGTGAATTTTCCTTCTGTGACAAACTACAAGAGTTGGAAAATATATGAAATAGCTATTTCAGATATTGGACAAGAGAATATCAGAACTGTAATACCTAAGAGAAATCGCTACAAGTTTTCTAATTTGGGGCATGGAGCCATTTCTAGACTACATCATAGGGAGGAAGTCCCAAGCAGAGTCGAGTTAAAAGTACAACATCAGAGTTTAGGGACACTGAGGTGACTGGATTTGTAGGGAAGAATATTAAGGAAAATGGAGCTCTCGAGAGAAAGAGTTTCATCAATTTACTTCGAGGTCCCTTGAAGACTGTTGCTGAGTATTAAGCTCTGCGTGTGTCCTCAGGGAGCAGCACCATGAGCCATGGCAAAGAACTACTGCCGAGCAAACAATTTCTGAAGAGCTGTAAACATATCCCAAAAACCAAGTAGCTGGAAGCTACTGGACTTCCGGCCCAGTAAAGACACCTCCTTGAACACTCTAGGAATTTAGTAGTGGCCTCAGAGAGCTCAATCTATAGTGGTAGGGGAAGACGAGCCTTAGAGTAATAGCTATTCTAGATCTATGCCAGTGAAGTCTAAAAACGAATCTCAAGACTTTCACTTCTGGCCATGATGGACTTCAAGAGCCACAGTTACCTCTCCACTATAAAAACTAGACACTGGACAAATACATGGAATTGTTTTTAGGCATCGAACAACAGGTAATCACTCAACTGTGGTTCCTGGGTGAAGGGGAACAAATGAGATGAATTCTATAATCTCCCAGCCTTTTATATGGTAAAGCATTCTAGATCACACAGTAGGGAGGGTTAAAAAACAGAGCACAGCTGATTGACCTGCTGAGTTGAAAAGACAGAGGTAGAATTGTCTCAGGGAAGCTGAGACAATTGGGAGTTTCAGAGTAGTAAGTGGAAAGTAAGTCATTACACAGAAAGAAAGAGCTTCAGAATTATCAGAGAAGTCCCTTTTAATATTATTTGAACAATAAAATCTACATAGGGGCCCTGGAACTTTCTGAGGCCAATAAAGAAGTTATGAATTGATCAGTGACTATAGGTAACAGGTGATGTGTACCAACAAGCCAGAATGGAGACTCCTAATTTTGACCACTCAGGGTATTCAGTAAAAAATCCAGAAGGGCCATGTCTTAAAGTGGAGTTAAACAGTCCTTAGGGTAAAACCTACTCTAGACCTTCTCTTATAAAACTTTTTTTTAAAGTCTCAAAATAATCAATCTGAACCATAGTTACTTAGTTGCATCTAGAACAAAACTTTTCCATGGAAGACAAAATTCAGATACTGAAAAACCAAATCACAATATCCAGTATATTACAAGACATGAGTAGATCTATTCATTAGTCCTACTAGTAGAAAAATCTGACCCATACACTGGAGGGAAAAAATGGGGAAAAGACCAAGATATTACTGAGATAGAATGACTTAGAAAGTGAACTCAGTAAGGAGAAGGCTGGGCAATATTTGAAAAAGAAACCAATCGGAATTCCACATCCAAAATGGCAGCATGTGGAAAGCTGCAGAGATAAACATCGATCGCAGTGAATTTTTTTTTTAAACACCATGTAAAGACTCTGAGAATGGTTCTGAGGGGATGAAGCAAATGGGGTAGCATTCAAGAAAATTAAGGAAATCTCAGTAACAGCCTGTGCACTTGAGCCATGAGCCGCCATGTTGATGGGTGTGCCAAGTGGATAGAACTCCCACTCCCTTCTGCTTCCATTCAAAGGAAATGACATCTCAATAGAAGGGACAGGCTAGCAGCATTTCATCCTTTACTGTGCCACGCTGCAGGTGCTGCATTCCTGGTAAGTGCAACCAAGAGGCAATGGGTTCTCTTCTTCCAATGTGTTCTGATTTGGAGAGTGAAGGCTCTAAGTTAGGCATGGATTACCAAGACTACTGGTACCATGTTGTCCTAACTGCTGCCTGCTTGGAGGGCAAATGTTCCATATCAGAATAAATAAGACAAGGAGGTCCTCCCTGGTGGCACAAGGGATTAAGTCTCAGCACTATGAAGCTATCAGCAGTCACTGTAGCACGAGTTCGATCCCCAGCCAGGGAGATTCCCACATGGCACAGCAGACCTCTCCTGCCTCACCCGCTGCTCCCCTCAGCAGTGCATTTCAATCAGTCTGCCTGTTCTGCTCCCCCTCTGTCTCTGGTGAATCCTCTCACCCTCCCCCAGCCCAGTACCTCTGGCCTACACTCCAGCTCTTGTGTGCATAAATAAATTATTTTTTTAAAAAAAGAAATAAGGAGACCAGAAGTTAACACCCTCACCTGGTACCCTGCTCACAGAACATGGTGGCATACTACTGCCCAGCTCCAGATCAGTGGCTCAGGATTTAGCTAACAAACCAAAAGCATAAATAAAATGGAACCATTTAAAATCAGTAATAAATCAATAACTTGTATTTATCTATCCACATATATCAAAGGGCTGAAAGTGCATTTAAAAGCCTCTCCCCACAGATAAGTCCAAATCCAGAGTTTCACTAGTGAATCCTACCGAGCATTGGAGGAAGAAATAATACAAATCTTAAACTGTTCCAGAAACTAGAGTGGAGAACACTGTCTAACTCATTTTATGAGGCTAGAAATACTGTGACATCAATACTAGACAAAGATATTACAAAAAATAAAAAACTGAAAACCAATATTCTTTATGAAAATAGATGCTAACAATTTTTAACAGAATTTTATCAAACCAAGTACAGTAAAATATAAAAGGACCAAATGGTTCTTTCTAAGTAATACAAAATTAATTTAACATTTAAAAACTCAGTCTAATTTACCACATTAACAAAACAAAGGGAAAATACTAAATGAGCTTGTTTATAGATGCAGAAAATACATTTGACAATTTCCAGTGGTCATTCATGTTAACAACCCTCAGTAGAGAAGGACTAGAAGGAATCATCCTCAAAATGATAAAGGACATTTATAAAGAAAGGTCTACAGCAAACATCACACTTCAGGATAGCTTCTCTCTCTACTTCTATCCAGCATTGTTCTGGAAGTTCTAGCCAGTGTTCTGAGGTAAAGAAATGAAATAAAATCATAGAGATGGGAAATAAAGAAGTAAAAGTATCTTATATATAGATGACATGACTGTGAACATAAACAAAAAATAATAACTAGAACAAATAAATTTAGCACTGTTCCATGATCTAAGGTAAATATACAAAATTCAATTAAATTTCTCTATATAAGCAACAAATAATTTGAAGTTGAAGTTTAAAAATGCCAAGTACAACAACCCCATGAACAGAGAAATCTATAAAACACTGCTCTGAGAGATTAAAAGAGACTAAATAAATCATGTTTATAGCTTAGAAGATAAAATCTTGCTAAGATATCAGTTCCCCCCCGCCCCCGCAAATTGATCAATAGATTCAACAGAATGCAATCAAAATCTCAACCAGCTGTGTAATAATTTATGAGCCAATTCTAAAATTTGAATAGATATAAATTTTACTTAGATCAGCTGAAACAGTGTTGACAAATAATATTGGATGAGTTGGATTACTTACTATACAAAATTAACTCAAAATGGATTAAAGACTTGAATGTAAGACCTGAAACCATAATACATATTGAAGAAAACATACACAATATGCTCCGTGACATTGCCTTAGATGTTTCTTTAAGGATTTGACTCCAACAAGAGAAACAAAAGCAAAAATAAACAAGTGAACTCTATCAACCTACAAAGCTACACAGCAAGAGAAACCATCATCAAAATGAAAAGGTGTCCCACTGAAAAGAAGAATTTGCAACTTATACATCCAAAAAGAGGTTAATATTAGAATCTCCTTACAATCCAGTTATCTCACTTTGGGATATTTATCCAAAAATACAAAATCACTAATTCAAAGAGATATGTGTGTTGTACCAGTATTTACAATAGCCAAGAACTGGAAACCATGTAAGTGCCCATTGGCAGATGAGTGGATAAAGAGGTGGAATACATACACAATGGGTTACTACTCAGCTGCTATATAAAAACAGATGAAACCCTGTCATTTGTAACAACACGGATAGACCTAAAAGGTATGATGCTTAACAAAATAATCAAAGGCAAAAATCCCATAATTTCACTCATATGTGATATATACAGAAAACAAATGAAATAAATAAAACGAAAGCAACTACCCCCCCAAAAAAAAACCCAGTAGGCACTGAATATTGAAGTAGTATAGACAATGCTCAAAAGTAAATACCTAAGAATAGGCATTAATCCACATGAAATAAGGTTAAATATCATTAGTCATCAGGAAAATGCAAATAAACCACGTTAAGTGAACCCCTTTACACCTAAGAAGAGCTAAGATGAAAAAGACTGTTGATACTAAGTGAAGATATGCAGCAGCCAGAACCCCCAAACATTTCCTGTGATAATGCACAAATTTCCAACTGTTTATAAAAAACAGTGTGATAGATTCTAAGAAACATACACTCGACAAATGACATAGCAACTCCTAGATATTTATCTGAGGGAAATGAAAACAGATGTCCATAGAAAGACATATTAATGTTCATAGCAGCTTTATTCAAAATAGCTACAAAGTGGAAACATGCTGAACCTCCCATCAACAGATGAATGGATAAGCACTCACAGTATAGTAACAAGCTATAAGAATGAGCACACGGGGCCTCCTTGGTGGCGCAGTGGGTTAAGTCTCAGCACTATGAAGTTATCGGCAGCCACTGAAGCAAGAGTTCTACCCTGGCCAGAGAGCTTCCCACATGGCGCAGCAGACCTCGCCTGCCTCGCCCGCTGCTCCCCTCAGTAGTGTAATTTCAGTCAATCCGCCTGTTCTGCTCCCCACTCTGTCTCTGGTGAATCCTCTCACCACCCCACACCTCTGGCCTACACCCAGTTCTTGTATGCATAAATAATTTCTTTAAATGAGCGCATGACTGATATATACAACAACCTGAATAAATCTGCAAAACATTTTGCTGAGCAAAACAAGCTAAATGACAAAAGAATAGATGGTGTATGTTTTTATTTACACACAAAACTTTGGAGAAAAATATAATTTATAATGACTTAAAGTAGATTAATGGTTACCCAGGGCCCGGGGTGGAGGTTGATAAGCTGCAAAGAGGCACAAGGGAACTTTATAGGATGAGAGAAATGTCATTGATTTGGAATGTAATAGTGATTAGATACGGGCGTGCATCAAACCTCATCAAAGTGTACATTTTAAATGAGTGTACTCTATTGTATGTAAATGATAGTCTTTAAAAGAATAGTGTGGGTGAGTGTGCCTGTATCAGTGTCACAAACGTTTGCTGAAGAAACTAGATTTTTATACTTATAAATAAAAATGTTAATATAGATGTAGAATAGAACGCTAATTTCTCAGTTCACAAACAGCAAATATCAGAGTATTAGATCCAGTTACTCTGTCACCAGAGTAGGTAGGGAGGGCAACAGAGGATATTCAAGGTCTCATAACACCATCGTGATTTCGAAGATGACAAATGTTCACATTCATTAAGTACTTATTACATATGAGGCATCGATCCACAATCTTAACAGGTACTACCTGTGGATCCTATTATTTTCCTCATTTTACGTGAAGTCAGAGAGGCTCAGAGCTATTTGGTCATTTACTCAAAGTCACACAGCCACTAAGTGAGAAGGCAGCAATTCAAACGAGCTGTTCTGGATCCAGAGGCTGTAGATGTTTTTAAGTGGAAATAAGCTTTTTATCTTACACAATTTTTTTTAATTGAAATACACTGCACTTACCACAAACTCACCATTTAAGGTATATACTTCAACAGTTTTTCATATATCCATAAGGTTGAACCAACTCCAACACTAATTGCAGAATACATCTGTCACCCCAAAATGAAAACATATACGTTAACAGTACTCACCAAAGCCCATTAGTCCCTTCCCTGGGCCCTTGCAACCACTAATATTTTTCTATCTCTAACCTTGCCTGTACTGAGCATTTCACATTAATGGAATTATACAGATGTGTTTTTTTATATCTGGCTTATTCCATAATGTTTTCAAGGTCCATCCATGTTTAACATATTGAAGGAGCACAAATTGTTTTTCAAAGTGGATATAACATCTTACAGTTCCCACCAGGAATATAGATAGTTTCCAATGTCACCACATCCTGGCCAACACTTGTTTTCTTTACTATGGCCATCCTAGTGTAGGCAAGACTCATTTGCAGCATTTGGACCCTTCCCCACCCTTTTGACTCAACTACAGAACAGATCTGAGTATAGACAGAAGTCAGCAGAAGAGATATATGTGTACACACACACACACACACATACACATATATATACACATACACACACACACACACACACACACACACACCTCAAATCAAATTACACAAAACCGCAGCATCACAGGTGGAAACATAGTTCAACCCCCATAAATTACTGCTACATTTATTAAAAAAAAACAATAAAAGAGGGGTACTTCAAGTAGCAAAATGGACAGACAAAAAAATACCACATAGCAACGTGACATCACAGAGTGAGAACAACTCTCAAGAATCTAATCGCAAAAACATGGAATTTTTTTTTCATTTTAGTAGTAGTTAAGAAAAGTTGTATGTAAGATTATTCCTCCATCTTTTCAATTGTTTCCTCCTTGTATTTGTCCTTTTACTATCCTCCTGGGTAAGACTTGGCTTGCATTCTATGATCTTTTTGTGGTTTTTGTCCAGTTTTAGTGTAGTGATCAGCACCTGCTGAGGTGAATCCCCACAGAGAGTTGTGCCACTTGCCTTCTCCTTGTTGCACTTAGCCAATGTAGATGAGCTATTTCTTCCTGAAATCCTGGACTACTTTGCTAATTTGTCCCCCTTTGTAGTGTCCTCACATTCCCACAATTCTCTCTCCCATGAGCCATTCTTGCTCCTATAACTACTACTCTCTCCCACAATTCCCCATCTCTCCTATTGTTCCCACAATTCCCTGTCACCCATAAGCCCGTCATTCTCACAATTCCCCATGTATTCATAATGCCATATTTTTCACAAATGCCCGTTTCCCATAATTCCTTACTGTTCCCATAATTCTGTTTCCCATAATCCCTTGCTGTTCCCACATTCAAAATGCCACCATAATTCCCTACTGTTCCCACTTTTCCCCTTGTCTCCTATAACATCTTGTTTTCCCCGTAAGTCCCTGAGTCTCCCATAATTCCCTGCTGTTTCCACAATTCCCAGTGTATCCCATAATGCTCTATTGTCCCCACAATTCACCGTGTCTCCTATAAACTTCTGTTTTTCCCAAAAATTCGTGTGTCTCCCATAATCCCTTACTGGTCTCACAATTCACCATGCCGCCAATAATTCTCTACTGTTCCCACAATTCCCCATCTCCCATAACCTCTTGTTTGTCGCACAAATCCCTGAGCTTCCCATAATTCCCTGCTCTTTCTACAATTTCCAGTGTATCCCATAATGCTCTATTACAAAATTACCCTTATCTCCTACAAATTTTTATTTTTTCCACAAATCTTGTGTCTCCCACAACCCCTTGCTATTCCCACAATTCCCTATGTATCCCTGGATTCTCTATTATTCCCACAATTCCCTATGCCCCCATAACACCTTGTTTCCAAAATTCCTCATCTCCCATAATCCCTTGCTATTCCCAAAATTCATTATGCCCCCCATAATTCTCCACTGTTCATACAATTCCCCTACACCTCATAACCCATTGCTGTTTCCACAAATCCCTGTGTCTCCCATAATTCCTTGCCGTTTCCACACTTCCCTGTTTCCCACAATGCTCTACTATTCCCACAAAAACCCATCTCCCATAACCCCTTGCTGTTCCCACAAATCCTTGTGTCTTCCTTAATACCTTCCTATTCCCACAATTCCTTATATCCCATAAAGCTCTATTATTCCCACAATTCCCTTATTCCACATAATGCCTTGTTCCCATAAATCCCTGTCTTCCATAATCCTTTGCTGTTCCCACAATTCACTATGCCTCCCACAATTCTCCATTGTTCCCACAACTCCCTGTCTCCCATCACCTAGAGCTTTTTCCCACAAATCCCTGTGTCTCTCATTACCCACTGCTGTTCCCACAAATTCGTGTCTCCTATAACCCTTTGCTGATCTCAAAATTCCGTCTCCCATAATGCTTTACTATTCCCACAATTCCCTGTATCCCCCATAACTTCTTGTTCCACATGTCATTGTCTCTCATAATCCCTGCCCATTCTCACAATTCATCATGCTTCCCATAATTCTACATTTCCCCACAACTCTACCATCTCCCATAGACCCTGCTATCTCCCCACAAATTCCTGTGTGCCATAATCATTTGCTGTTCCCACAATTCACTATGCCTCCTACAATTCCCCCTGGCTCCCTAACCCCTTGCTGTTCCCACAAATCCCACTGTCTCCCACAGTGTTCTATTATTCCCACAATTCCCTGTGTCCTCTATGCCTTCTTCCCACAATTCCTTTCCCCCATAGTCCCTTGCTGTTCCCATAAATCACCTTGCCTCCCATAACGCCTTGCTGTTCCCACAAATCCCTGTCTCCCATTGTCCCTTGCTGTTCCCACAATTCCATAGCTTTCCCACAATGCTCCACTATTCCCACAATTCCCTATACCTCCACAATGCTCTATTATTCCCACAATTCCCTGTGTCATCTATGCCTTCTTCCCATAATTCCCTTTTCCCCATAATCCCTAGCTGTTCCCACAATTTACCATGCCTCCCACAACACCTTGTTTTTCCCAGAAATCCTTGTCTCCCATAATCCACTGCTGTTCCCACAATTCCCTAGGTTTCCCACAATGCTCTAGCATTCCCACAATTCTCTTTCTCTACCACAATGCTTTTATTCCCACAATTCCCTGTGTCATCTATGCCTTCTTCCCATAATTCCTTTTTCCCATAACTCCTTGCTGTTCCCACAATCCATCTCCCATAATCCATTGCTGTTCCCACAATTCCCTAGTTTTCCCACAATGCTCTACTATTCCCACAATTCCCTTTATCTCCCACAATGCTCTATTATTCCCATAATTCCCTGTGTCCTCTATGCGTTCTTCCCACAATTCTTTTCCCCCATAATCCCTAGCTATTCCCACAATTCCCCATGCCTCCCATAACACCTTGCTGTTCCCATAAATCCCGATCTCCCATAGTCCCTTGCTGTCCCCACAATTCCTGAGGTTTCCCACAATGCTCTACTATTCCCACAATTCCCTATACCTCCCACAATGCTTGATTATTCCCAATTCCCTGTCTTCTACGCCTTCTTCCCATAATTCCTTTTTCCCCATAATCACTAGCTGTTCCCACAGTTCACCATGCCTCCCATAACACCTTGCTATTCCCACAAATCCCTGTCTCCCATAATTCCTTGCTGTCCCCACAATTCCTAAGGTTTCCCACAATGCTCTACTATTCCCACAATTCCCTATACCTCCCACACAATTCCCTGTGTCATCTATGCCTTCTTCCCATAATTCCTTTTTTTCCATAACCCCTTGCTGTTCCCACAAATCCCTGTCTCTCATAATCCATTGCTGTTCCCTAGGTTTGCCACAATGCTCTACTATTCCCACAATCCCCTATACCTCTCACAATGCTCTATTATACCCATAATTCCCTGTGTCCCCTATCATGCCTTGTTCCCATAATTCCTTATCTCCCATAATCCCTAGCTTTTCCCATAATTCCTCATGTCACCCCTAACACTCCACTGTTGGCAGAAGTTGTGATTATACATATGTAGAAAACACTAAAGACTCTACTAAAAATACTATTAGAAACAATAAATCAATTCAGTAGAGTGGTAGACCACAAAATCAACATACAAACATCTGTTGCATTCCTATGTACAAGGAATTAGAAGAGAAGGAAATCAAGAAAAAAAATTCCATTTACATTAGCATCAAAAGTATAAAATACCTAAGAAAAAATAAAGGAGGTGAAAAGGCATTTCAGTAAAAACTACAAGCCACTGCTATAAAACATAGAAGACACAAGGAAACGGGACTTTTCCACGCTCATGGAGTGGAAGAATTAACATAGTCGAAATGTCCATCTCACCCATAGCAATTTACAGATTCAGTGCAATCCCTATCAAATGTCCAATGAACTTCTGCAATGAAATAGAAAAAAAGAACTAGAATTTGTGCCACAGATGTGACTGGAGGGGATTATAGTTGGGGAGAAAGACAAAATAGCAGATGATTTCACTCATGGGTAGTAGAGAAAAACAAAACAAAGGAACAAAACTAAAAACAAAGTCTAGAAATGACTGCAGAATTGAGGCTACTAGAGGGGCCAGGGAGGGTCCAGAAGTAAGTGGGAAGAGGGCCCAATGGTATATGATAAAGGGATATGGCTGCTGTAGGGTGGATGTGGTGTGATGAACAACTGGGGAGGTGTGAACCTGGTCCTCTGAATCATATACAGTGACAACAAGGAATGTGACTTCAAATAAATAATGGTGGCAAAATTAAAGATCCACCTTAGAAAAGAGAAAAAATAACATTAAGGTTCCTTGATTATAAAATGTGAACCATGAAAATTAAAAAAAGGAAAACTAATAATCCAGTCATTCACTCAACAAAATATTTACAGACGTCCCCAACTTACAATGGCTCAATTTATGATTTTCTTACTTTAAGATGATGGCAAGACAATACAAATTCAGTAGAAATGGGACTTGACATTTTGAATTTTCATCTTTTTCCAGACTCGTGATACGCAGTACTATATACTCTCTTCTGATGCTGGACAGTGACGTAACCTGTACATCTCAACCAGCTACACTAACAACTAATACTCTGCAGAGTGTTTTTAAGTTTCAGTACAGTATTTAATAAATTACATGAGGTATTCAACACTTTATTATGAAATAGGCTTTATGTTAGATGAAAGATGCCCAATTTTAGGTTAAGATAAGTGCTCTGAGCATGTTTGAAGAAGGCTAGGTTAAGCTATAATATTCAGCAGGTTAAGTACATTAAGTGTATTTTCAACTTAAAGGTATTTCCCAGTTATGATGTGTCTATTGGGGCCATGGTGATTTAAGAGAGATCTGTACGGACTCCTGCTATGTCAAATATTAGTCTCAATAATGGTACGATCAAGCCAACAAAAGGCCTGCCTTAAAGAGTATCTACGAAATACATTATTTCATTGAATTCTCTCAACAATTCTATAGACTAATAACAATAATCTTCACTGACAGATAAGGAAATAGGACCAAAGAGAACAAAAACTTGCCCATCGCCTCACAGTCGGTGTGAAGTAGGGATTCAAAGCAAGGAATTCCAAGGCCTTGATCCTTCCATTCTACCACACTGCCTACCACACCTTGTAAAATCACAGGAAGACGAACATATGCACATCAAAGTTGCACCATGTCAGAAGGCCAGCATTTGAAGTCCGGGAGGAAAAAATTACAGACAAATAAAAGGTAGGTCTGCTTTATTCAGTACATGTAACTTTGGAACTCTACCCAAGGAGAACTAAGTTTCCTCAAGGAAATGGCAGAGGGATGTTCGCACGTACACATCGATAATAACAATAAAAGATAACACATTAAAACTAACATAGAAAAGGTTAAAGGAAGCTTAATAAAAGCTTTGTGTGAGGAAATGTCAATCCCTGATGATGGGATCAAGAAAGCTTCAAGAAAGAAGTGGGATTTGAGCTGGGCATTGATGGGTCTATTTTCTCCATTCTTCCACCTTAGTGTTAAAATCCAGATGACAATAGTCACTCTCTGTAGCTGTGCAGTCCAATATAATAGCCACTTGTCACATGTGGCTATTGAATATATCAAACGTGTCTAGTCTGAATGGAGATGTATTGTAAATATAAAACAGACATCAGATTTTGAAGAATTAGTATGAAAAAACAATGTAATATATATATCATTATTAATTTTATATTAGCTACATGTTAATATTTTTAGTATATTCAAGTAAATAAATTGTACCAGTAAAATGAAAAAAGAAGCAATCAGAGTCACACAGTTAATTCAGAGAAAAGAGTACAATTCCTAACTTTTGGAGTGGTCACATTTTTACTACATCAGATTTGCCTACTCATGATGAAATAGTTTGTTACACAGTACCTGTTGTATGGGCTATACAGTAGTGAATATGGGGGGGGGGGGAACGGCAGTATATTGCAGGAAATATGAAAGTAGCATTTACCTAAAATCCCAAGCATTCAATCTTTGCAGAAAAATAGCCTCAATCCTTTGGTAGGCAGACCTTAAAAAATAATCAAGCTATTTAGCTAAGCAGTGCTATGGTGGGGATCTGTATTTAATCATTTGGTTGAGAGTATATTTTCATGGTAAGTTATTACATTAAAAAAATCTATACTAATTGGGGCAGTCAATGGGTTAAAAATCCCTAAAAAACCTAGAAACATATGCCATTAAAAATCGCCTTTGCGTCGTTTGCCTTGTCAGCTGTTGTGTTTGTGCAGACACCAGCAACCTCAGCTGTCCCGGTGGAAAGGCGGTGCTGCTATGCAAACAAAGAGCTATTCAGCCAGCTTGCTTCTCTTTAGCAGGGCCCATTTCATCATTTTGAGTTCCCCGGGACAGAAAAAATGCTTACAAAGCAAAAAGCATCAAATGATTACATGCAAGGCTATGACTGAACAGTTCCCTTAATCTATTTATGCAACTGCTAATGTGTAGCAATTTGGGGTTTCCCTGAAAACCGACACAGCAACCATGTAAACCAGCATTACTGGGCTAAAAGAGGAGCATATGAGAGAAGAGAAGGGTGGGCACGTGGATCCAAGAAGAGAGTGGGAGAAATAGCACGAGAAGCTGCTAGCACATGGTTCAGAGTCTAATCTCGGGGCTGCCACGTTATAAAACCTGTAGTAGCCTTGGCAGACATGCCAGCTTACCAGTACTGCCAGAGCCACGTGCTTTGCCTTCTGACCCCAAGATCGATTTGATTTCTGCGCAACCCCAGTGGCAGGTCTGTGCACCAAAACACACCAAGATGACGTGCTGAAGTGGAAACTCAACCATCTCCATTTTGGGGCTGGGCTTAAAGACCACATCTGACCCAGACACAACGAGGGGCTTTCGCTCAATTGTAGACTTCATTCTGCTTGAAGGGGGAGCTGAGGATAGACACTATTGGGGTGACACTCAACTTGAGCTCTCTGCTCTCCTAGTTAAGGTTTTTAGGAAGACTAGAACTGTGATAGAGAGAACTGAGCCCAGCTTTCCTTGGTGAAAGCCAAACCGGTACTGGAGTTTTGTTTGCCACACTTGATTTTGCACTATCAAAACTATCCCCAAAGAGGGCCTCCCCGATGGCGCAGCGGTTAAGCGCTGTGCTGTGGAGCTGTCGGCAGCGGCGACGCGAGTTCGACGCCCGGCTGGGGAGATTCCCACATGGTGCGGCAGACCTCTCCTGCCTCGCCCCCTCCCCTCAGCAGTGTATTTCTGATCTGCCTGTTCTGCTCCCCATTCTGTCTCTGGTGAACCCTCTCGCCACCCCATGCCTCTGGCCTGTACCCCAGCTTGTATGTATAAATAAAAAATAAATCTTTAAAAAAAAAAGAAAAAAAAAACTATCCCCAAAGAGGTGTTTGTTGGAGCAGCTTGAACTTTGCTCTAGAAATAGTGGGTACATAGACTCTGTATGAAGTATGTGCAGCTTGAACGTGTTTGCAGCAGCATTCTCTAGTTTAAAAAATCAGTAAACTTGCACTAAACATTGATGTGAAATAGTTTCCTGCTACTCTGAGCGTAACTGAATTGCTGAAAAGTCTGTGCTTTACCCGTGATTGTTGCTTAAAGTCAAGTCACCAACCAAACACTAAAATACACACATGTAAACACATGAACACAGTGCAGGTGGGTTGTGTTCTGTGTACCTGCCTGGGGAGCTCCCGACTGCTTCGCCAAAATGGACATGGATTCCTGGAAGGCAAGGACCAGAGGGCTAGAAGATTGCGTGGCGAGCTCAGCCCTTCCGTGAGCTCCAGTGGATGCATTCCTAGTTGTGGCTCTTTATCACAAATTCTGAAACTTTAAAGTTATCAGATGTGCTGGTCTGTCACTTAAAAATAAACCCTTTTTATTCTCTTAAGGATATTATTCCAGCAGGAATCACTTCACTCTGTATCACTGACAATTCCCCTTTATGAACAGACATTTGCTTTTTGAAGCATTAGTGCTCTGAGTATGAGCTCTGTTCTCACCAGCTACACGTGAGAAAGAAACTCGTTCTGCCATTCAGTGTGCGTGAGCCTTGGCTGTCTCTTAGTAGAAACTCCACTTTACACTTATCAAGAACAGAAAGGGAATAATATTTGCAGAAAACCTAGCACACAGTACTCAATACTAGTTACCTATCTATTTATGCAATTGACAAGTATGTGTTTTACTATGTATATCAGGTCATCCTACAATAGGGCTGCTAAAACAGCTCATATATACATATATGTGTGTGTGCACGCGTGCATATATATATATGTATATGCATACATATACATATATATTTTTTTCTTTTGCTAAGGCATCTATTTTTCCTTGGCCAACTATAGCCACAGGCCCCAGAAATTTCTTTGATTAAGGGTTGTTTGTTTACTACTGATCTGTATTTGATAGTTTCTTTTGGGGACTTATATATATCATTCTATTTTGTTTTAGCTTTTCAAGTTGGAGGAATATGCTTCTTGCTTGTATTTTCAGGGGGTTGGGCTCTAAATATTCCCGAGAAGTGTTAGGATCTATCTATCTATCATCAATTACCTGTGTATCAGTCACCGTGGCTGTAGATGAGGAGCCCAGTATTAAAGTCACGGCATGAAGGAGGGAAGCGTGTTCAGAGGAAAGGCAAGGGAAGGACCCGCTGCGCTCAAGATGGCCGGGCCTTGTTCCATGGCTCTTGCTTCACCTGCACAGAAGACAGGGGAGCCAGTGCAAGGGGGTGACAGGAATGCAATTTAGACCCCAGAAATTTAAAGAGGGTAGAGAGTGTGTGATGTGTTTCAGTAGGAACTGAAAATCCAGGAAGTTGAGATGCTGACAAAGTGGAAGGTTAAGACAATCCAGTCCCAAGATCCTTCTGGAAGTGTAATCAACACCACTTCTTCCACACCACAGGGTGTGGTGGGGGGACTCAGCTAGCTGAGGCTCCAGTTTTCACACATGTGCTGTGTAAGATGAGTCAGAGAACGTGGGTTGAGAGAGGAGGCCTACTGACTGCTCTTAGCACTGCCACTCACTGGCTGCGGACTTGGTCCAGCCCTTGACCCCCAGATTCTCTTGCCCCATTTGTAGGATAAGTTTGAATGAGATGACATTTATGGGGGCCTTTTGATTTTATCATGATTTCCTGTTTCTCAACCCCAGAAGATAAAAACAGAGATACGAATGCTGGGTTTTTTTGTTTGTTTGTTTGTATTGTTTTGATCCCCTCCCCACAGAGTAAAGTTTAGGTTCTTTCTATGTAAGAATCATGGCATTCGCTGCTTATGTAGAATTCAGCAAACAACCACATTTAAATACTTCACACCACCACTTCCATCTCTGTCTCAACTATGACATCAGTGCACTACCACAGGCCCGAGAAGCGTGGGTTTCTTTGGCCTAGCTAAATGAAGTTTGAGTACTTGAGCTGAGAAATGTCTTAGAAAGACTCACCCTGGACAAAGAGCCTGGGCTTGGCTGTGATTGCAATCACAGTGGTGCTGGGGCCCCTCCCACTGATTTCAACACTTCTCTGAAGAGCCCGCAAATGTTTAGGTGCGAAAGTTCCCAGAGAGTCCTGATCTTTTTAGCAAGTTGTGTTTTCAAAGAAAGCGCAAGACCACAGGGGTTGCTGGGCTTAGTGTGAGCCATCAAATACCAAGTAAACAGTCTCGTTACCCACTCTTCATCACCTGTCCTCTCTCTGGGCTTTTGGGAACTGCTCTTTCCTTTGGTTTTGGGGACCCCCTTCTGAGCCAGAAACCTTTGTTTGTGGCAGAGTTTGCTCCTGAGATGTCAGAGCCTGCATTAACATCACTGTTTGTCATTGCCAAGGTGTTGTTTGAAATTGCTAACTTGCCCTTTGCTGAGTATGCTAAAGGCAGATGGAATGAAAAAGAACATCACTCCTTTCTAAAATCTTCCCTCTAGATCTTCAGAGTGACAGAAGGTGACAAGAGGCGGCTATAGCACCAATGTAATGAAGCTCTTATCTGGCCTTGGCCTGGCTGTCCAGATCACACCCTGTAGTCAGAATTCTGAAATCCTTCTTATACAGAAAGGACACCATACCTTCTGGATTTTCCAGGAGAATTCTCCTTTCAAACGTTCTGTCCCATTCATACTTGTATTCTGACTTTGGAGGTGAAAAAGTGGTTTCGGCCTACCATCTGCCAGTATTCTGGTGACTCTACTGGTTTAACTTTGGACAGTTCTAAACAGTTGGGTCATGTTTACTTTCAATGCTTTCTTCCCTCCGTGGTACACATTTGTGAGTTTGGGAGGTTAGTGGAGGGTCAGTAGGAGAATTTATATGTACCTGCATTAAAATCCCCCTCCCAGGCAGTCACACGACAACGGGAAAGTTCCCCAGAGTATCTCGGTACAGTCCTGTCCTTTGACATTGAGGTTTGAGATGTAGGAAGCTAGAGGTACAAGGTGACATCATCCCGCCTCCACCATTTAGTCACCAGGTTCAAAAGGGGAAGAAGCTTACCCGAGGGTGAAACACCAAGCCAGTGACTGAGATAGTCTCAGACCAGCACTTCCTATTAGAACTTGCTAATGTTTATCAAATGGAACAGACAAGGTTCATGAAGGAAATATACATATGTGAACTAAGAAAGACCTTGGGACTTAGAAGCCATCTGGGGCAGAAAAGCTGACCTGTCTCGAAGGGCTGTTCCCATGAGGAACAGCTAACGAGAGCTGAGCAGAATTCTGTGTCCTGAGGAGATGAAACACATCCAGTGCTGTGAACAGCTCCCTCAGACTGTTCATAAAGGGATTCGTTTTTCCAGAAACTAACAAGCTAAAGGTAATGCTTCTGTCTCTGGACTAAACCATGAAAGACATAGGCTGGAACAGCAAGGGAGCGCAGTGTCCCTGCCAGTGGGATGACAAGAGGGGTCAACTGACCCAAGGGGGCACGGGGGGAGCCAACACAGAACTATTGTGATACAAGACACCTTGAGATTCCACCAACAGTGAGCAACGCTTCAGGCAGCAGCACCTGGGCCCGCCCACTGCATGGTGAGATGAGGCCCAGAGAATTGTGGGTAAGAGCGCTGAGTCTGGAGTCAGACTTGAATTTGTATCCTGGCCACACCTTGCCATTTTTGTGACCTCGGACAACTGCTGCCCTTCATAGGGCCTCGTTTTCCAAGTCTTATTGGTAAGATTCAATAAAAGAGCATTTGTCAGGATGCCTGGGACATGGTATACACTGATATATGCTAACTGTTACTACACTGAGCAGCTGGGCGTGAAGAGGGCCACGACACTCAGACACACAGTGACCGGCTACTGTGTCTGTCAGCCAATTCGTCTGCTTCTCCTTGATGAACACATATGGGCACTTCTCTCAGCGGCACTCTCCTGCTCTAGAAAATGAACATGACGGCGACGCTTTGATGTTACCATCAGAGCTCAAGAGCTGTTGTGCGTGGTCTCTCAGCCACTGGGGTGCTTACTATTAAGTTGGGGTCACAATTTCCATAGATGAACAACAGGAAGAGGAAGAGTGAAATCCAACACACCTGATCTTCCCCATGCTTTGCCTGGAATGTTGGCACCATAAAGATGCCAACGCAGCTCCAGAAACACAGCAGAGACTCCTGCAGGGGCCTTATCAAGGTTGATTCAGTCGGAAGCTTCCAAAATAATTACAAATGCCCCGTTCTTCTTTGTTAAACTTCAAAAGGAGCAGCATTCCCAGCAAAATATCTGGCTCCTCTTGTGTGCCTTGCTGGCAGTCCAAGGCTTCTCCCACCAACGTCTAACCTAGGGTGGCACACACTTACTCTGTGGTCACATCAGTCATGGCGAGGCACCAGAGCCTACTTCCACTTCCAGTTCTGTTTCGACTCCGTAGACCTCGTTTGAGCCCCTACCATGCAGAAGACTTGGTACTTGGCTCAGAGAAAACACTCAAATACTTATTGATGGATTAGAGGGATTACCAAGGTCAACATAATTCTCTACCTGCAAGGTACTGACATCCAGCAGGGAAGACTGATTCCTACAAAGTTAGTTTGTACTCAAAATAAACTGTGATCAAAGTGATATAAAGAGTACAAAAAGTGCAACTGGGAATAATTCCATCTGCAGGAATCTGGGAAAGCTATTAGGAGAAGAAAGCATCTGATATAAACCTTTGGGGCTGAGATTTTGACAGTCAAGAGAAAGGACAATGCAGTCACAGAATAGAGAATAGCTTCTGCGAGGAAGCAAGAAAGAGGAGACCTTCTTTCGGAGAAGGACAAATAATGGTATGTGTGTATGTCTCTGTGTTTGTGTATGTTTTCAAACGTGTGTGCATGGGTACTGGGTCAGGTCACAGAGAGCCATGATGGCTATGCAAATAATTTTGGTCTCTGCTTCTATAAGTAATGGGGACCTGAGGAATATTTTGAGCAAGGGAATTGTATGGTAAAACAAGTTTGGGAAATTAGCCAGGAAAAGTTAACTAGTTTCTTTGCTGCAGGAATTTTGACCCTTTCCTGTGCAGGTATGTATTGTGACCCTCCAAGGAGCTAGAATACACAGCATTTCCCATATTTATTTGACCTCAGAACCCTTTTTTTTTTTGGATCAATCCAAAGGACAATCATTCTTTGGAATTCATGACAGGTAATGTGATTGCAGAGAACAGAATTAGATGCAAAACAGAATTTGGCTCTTACAGATCAATGATGATAGTGTTTGCAGTGAAGTTAATGTGTCTCCTCAGTTCATACATTGAAACCCAATCCCCATGTGAGGTGGAGCCACTGGAATGTGATTAGGTCATGAGGGTGGAGCCCTAATGAATGGGATTAGTGCCCCTATAAAAGAGACATTGGAGAGCTCCCTCAATCCTCTGCCACATGAAGAAACAGGAAGAAAATGTCTATCAATAAACCAGGAAGTGGGTTCTCAGCAGTCACCAAACTAGCCAATGTTTTGATCTTGGATTTCCCAGACTCCAGAACCGTGAGAAATTAATTTTTATTGTTCGTAAGTCACTCAGTCTATGGTATTTTTGTTATAGCAGCCTGAATACACTAAGACAGTGTTCTAATTTAGTGTAATTTCTATCTACCCACCTGTTCTCTGTTTTCTAGCACAACATCCATCAATCAGAACAACTCTATTTTGAAAAAAGTAAAAGAGCTGGAAACAACTTAAGTGCCAGGACAGATGGTTGGGTAAAAAAGATATACACACACACACACACACACACACACACACACACACACACACATACACACACATATGTATATATATGTGTATATATATATGTGTATATATATATATATACACACACACACACCCCACATCTTTTCATACACACACACACATACACAATGGCAATATTACTCAGCTATAAAAAAGATGAAATCCTGCTATTTGCAACAATGTAGATAGACCTAGCAGGTATTATGCTTAGTGAATTAAGTCAGAGAAAAATAAACACTGTATGATTTCACTTATACATGGTACATAGAGAAACAAAAACAATTGAAATAAAATAAAAATAAACTTTTAGACTATAAGAACAAATTGGTGGTAACCTGAAGGGAAGGGGAAGGGGGGGAACAGGTAAATCAGATAAAAGGGGTCAACTGTATGGTAAAGGATAAAATTGGATTTTCAGTGGTGTAATTATTGTATTATATACACATGCTGATATAATAATGCACACCTTAAATGTACATAATATTATAATGCAATGTTGTTACAAAAAATAAACAAAACAAACCTGAACAACTCTTTTGCACTCATTTCAGCCTATGTGTTTTGGAGATTAACTTCATTCATTATTTTTTTCCTCAGGCATGTAACACATTATCTTTGCTAATACCCTACTTTCAGCCTCTTGCTTATTGTAATGGTCTATAACAAGATTTTATGCCTCTGTCATCTCCTTTTTCCAATAAATACTACGTGATTCTGAAAACAGCAGTCTGGTTATGTTGCTACTCTACTTGAGTTACAATGGCTTTCCCATACTTACTTTAAAAAAAAAGTCCTCTTTATGACATCCAAGGCCCATCCAATTCAGCCCCTAAGCTATCTTGTCAACCTGAGTCCCCCACTTCCCAGAGGAAAGGGATTACTCTCTCATTTGATCGAAAGCACATTGTAGTACTAAGAAAACAAGTACACCGGTACAGCTTGTTATGTGCAGATGTGCTCCGATCCAGGTCTTGCCTCTAGGAGCTGCATGAGATTGAGCAGGCACTTCTGTTTTTGAGTGAACTACATGTGACTGGCATGCTTCCTCTGCTCTGCCACCTCGGCCTATTGTGAAGCTGAGGTGAATTGTCCTGCTGAGCCAAGGACACAGTTCTCCTACCTATGACTCACCACTGCCCTTTAGCTTCAAGCATGACTGCTTTGAAGTTCAAGAATAAAGGCAGTTCTAATTTTAAAAATAACTCAGAAAAGGAAAAAACAACCCATTGAAAAACAAATAAAATCTCACTACAGTACAATGTGTCAATCCTGAGTCATATCAAAATTAATTGAAATGCCTTCTTTTATATTCAGCTACCTACAGATTTTTTTCCCTTTACTGTCACTGATTTAGTTTCAAAGAACAGATGTTATTCCCTTTGATAAATTGATCAAGACTGCCACCTATTCGCTATTTGGCTGAAATGCTACACATGTGGCAGTTTTCTCATACCCTCTAAAATCCCACAAGTTCCTTCTGAGAAGCTGCCGATTGATGGATCCAGTGAGTTTCTCTGGGGAAGGAAAAGAAGGTAGGGGCTGAGGTCAGAGATCACCTCTTCCAATAGACAGAAAAATGGAACTTCATTCTTGCCGAGGGAGACACACACAAACAATGGACCATAAAACTGAACTATAAATTTAACTTGGATTCGCAGACTCCTCTCCCCCACAGTTTAGATAAATATACTTTCTTCCTCCTAATTGCTTTCTCCTTATCCTCGGATGAGATATAAGGATGGGGGAAGAAACTACTTCTGTCCCATTATGCTTGTGGCAGTCACTACAGTCATCGCTGACCCCAAATCCTGCCTGGTATCGCCTATTCCGTGGCTTGTGTTGTCTCCAGTTCTGGTCATTCCACAACTTTGACTTGACCCTCACGCTTAGGGGGGACAGGGGTTCCCACAGTCTCGGACTCCTGGAGCTTCAGCATCCTACAATCAGTGGCATTTGGGGGTCTTGGAGGCCCTCTTGGTAGCTGTCAGCTCCTGTCCAGGCACAACACCTTCTAGACCTCTGCAGGTCTCAGTCTCTGGGAAATACCAGGAAGAACCTCAAGGATCTCTGTCCCTATAGAGATAGGGCCAAGCGCTTTCTGCAGAGTGGAAGACCAAGACCAAGACCAAGTCCACTGAGTCCCTATCCAAGGTCACCCTCATTGACTTTGACTCAGTTACCTCAGCAGCATCTCAGCCATACTCAGACACGCGTTTTTATTTCCTTTGTTGGTCCATCCATTCATGCGATATGCAGGTGCTCAGAGCTTCCTCTGTGCCAAGCACCGTGCTAAGTGCTGTAAATCAGAGCTGAATTCTGACTTCATCTTTGAGGGCTCTATTTTAGTGGACAGACATATGCACAGAAAAAAAGGGGGAAGGATGTCCAAGGTATTTTGATAGCTTTCAGTACAGGGAACAGTAACATAGTGAAGCAGTGATTTTTATTTTATTTTTTTTTTAAGGTTTATTTGTTTATACATACAAGCTGGGGTACAGACCAGAGGCGTGGGGCAGCGAGAGGGCTCACCAGAGACAGAGTGGGGAGCAGAACAGGCAGATCAGAAATACACTGCTGAGGGGAGCAGCGGGCGAGGCAGGAGAGGTCTGCCGCGCCATGCGGGACTCTCCCCGGCTGGGCGTCGAACTCGCGTCGCCGCTGCCGACAGCTCCACAGCGCAGTGCTCAACCACTGCGCCACCAGGGAGGCCCCGAAGCAGTGATTTTTAGAGGAAGTGGCCCTTGATGGGAGTTTTAGAAGTTGCACCATGATTCACAGAACAGACTGGGCAGAGGCAGAAGAGTGAGCAGAGGCACGGAGGCATCCAGCGGTCAGGCGGGCTCTAGCAACTGAAAATATCACAGGGTACACAGGGAAAACATGCACTGGAGGGAGGGTGTGAGCTGGAGGTAGGCAATAGGACTCCATCCAGAAGGTTCTGCTATGTGTGCCATACTAAAGACGCTGAACATAAAAATAACAATGATGATAATAACGGTAACAAAAAGTTGATATGGTTCCTAATATTATTGCTTTTGATGGTAAGAAAAGTTGCATTTTGAATTCAGGAAGATTTTTACCCGAGAAAAATCCTGCTACAAAGCAATGTCAAGCCCTCTTCTAAGTGGTTTTTTTTTTTTTTTACTCAATAACCTCAAAATAACCCTATGAGGTAGGCAATATCTTTAGCCTCATGTTACAGACAAGGAAACTAAGGCACAGAGAGGTTGAATGGCATGTGTAAGTTCACATAGCTATTAAGTTGTAGCACAGACTAGTGTCACACCCAGGTGAAGCGGCTGCAAGATTAATATTGTTAACCACTACATTCCTAATGTTCAAGGCACTGAGGGACAGTGGCAGAGAAGAAAAGATCCTTGCCCTCAAGCATTACAAAGTCTAGAGGAAAACAGACTCAGAGACATTATTTATAGGTCAAGGTGATTGCAAATCCCTCTCCCTTGCTTTAGACTTTATCCAACTTTTTTCTTAAGATTTATTTATTTATGCATACAAGCTGGGTGTAGGTCAGAGGTGTGGGGTGGTGAGAGGGTTCACCAGAGACAGAGTGGGGAGCAGAACAGGCAGACTGACTGAAGTACACTGCTGAGGGGAGCAGCGGGCAAGACAGGAGAGGTCTGCTGAGCCATGTGGGAAGCTCCCTGACTGGGGATCGAACTGGTGCCGCAGTGGCTCTGGATAGCTTCATCGCGCTGAGACTTAACCTGATGTGCCAGCAGGGAAGCCCGATTTTGTCCCACTTTAAGGCAGACCCATGCTAGTCCTCCCCAAACACTAGCTTGTTGGAAATTCTCTGACAGCTACTTCTATTCACAATTTGGGTCCTGCCATACTGAACAGAAGAAATCTCTGCACGCTGCTGTGTTTGGCTGACAGATGCTCTTCAAACGCCTTGGCCAAGGTGTTACACCGTTGCTCTGCCTGCTCCAGACTAGCCAGGACCTCAGGCATCCACCCCTGGTCCAGAACCACCAGCTGACCAACTAGCCTCCCCTTGTGAGAAAGAGATTTAGACATTTTCTGTGAACAACTGATTCCTAAGGAACTCTTGTTACCATAGCAACAAAAATAAGCCAACAGCTGCCTTCTAATCCCCGAGTCTGGAGAACACAGAATTGACAGAGGCAAAAACACAGACCTCTCGAGCGGGTGCTGACCTTCTTCCCTCAGTGGGATGAGGACGGGCAGAGCTGCTCACCCTATGTTGATGAGGTGTCCCCCACCCCCATTTCTCCGTGGAAAGAAAATAGCGGCAACACAGCTTCACCGCCTCTATTATTTTCAGCAGCTTCAACTCTTTACCGACAGCTAGAATGCAGGATTTGGCAGTGGCAGTAGGTCTGGAAAGGAAATTTTTGTTGACTTAATAGTGCCAAAAAATTATTGCTAATAATAAAAGCTAACAATTGTTCACTACATGCTAGGCACTATACTAAGCACTTACATGCTATTGTTTTTTGTTTAATTCCTAGAAAAATATGCAAGGTAGAGATTATGATTATCCCCATTTTATATATGCATAAGGATCAGAGAGACCAGGTAACATATCCAAGATAATACGGCTAATGAACGGCAGGGCAGCGACTCAAATCCAAATCTGTCTGACTCTGAAGCTCATGTTCTTAACCTCTCTTCTATGTTGAATGACCTCAAAATTCCTATTGGAAGAACTATATAGGAGTTTTGGTCAACTTCGGAGTTGTTTGATGATAGGTGCAGAAATCTAACAGCCAGCTGGTGGCTCTGCTAGAAGAGGGGAAGGTCAGGTCCGATGTCACATGTTTGATGAGGTGTTGCGTACTGTGCGATATCTCATGAAACAGACCACCTAGAACATACAGCCCCAATACAGATGATTGTGGGAAATGTCACAGGAGGAATATGGGAGGAACCAGGTTCTCCAGTCGTTGATCCAGGCTGGGTCTACTTTCCAAACTTGTCAATGCATATGTAGGCTGCCAACTGCACTGAGAAATATTGGACCTTCTAGCAGCTTCTAGAGAATTGATCAGCTTGGTAGCCCAGGTGAGCACTCATCCCCTCCTGAGTGTTTCAGGTCTGTGGGCTGCTTTCAAGGGTCAGTTTTACAGTTTGTCTTTGTCTGATTTTTTGTTTGGTTTCTTTAGATTCCACATTAAGTGAAACCATCCAGTATTTATTTTTCTCCCCTAGCTCCCTTCACTTAGAATAATCTTTTCCAGGGCCTCCCTGCTGGCCTAGGGGTTAAGTCTCAGCATTATCACAGCCTCGGCCTGAGTTTAATCCCCAGCCAGGGAGCTGACCCACACGGTGCAGAAGACCTCTCCTGTCTCACCCGCTGCTCCCCTCAGCAGTGTCTTTTTTTTTCTGTCATTATTTTATTTTATTTAAATATATATTTTTATTGTTATTTATGTCTTTTACATTTTGTATTCCCCTTGGGTAGCCCACCACCAATTCACCCGTGATCCATCTCCATGGTCCCTTGTGTTCTTTTCTATTCCATTTTGCGCCCTTATCCTCCCCCCCCACCCCCCTGCTGAGTGTCTCTCTCCTATTTGGTTTCCTTATAGTCCTGTTATAAGTGAAACCATTCGATATTTTTCTTTTTCTTTCTGGCTTATTTCACTGAGTATGATCCCCTCTAATTCCATCCATGTTGCTGCAAATTGCATGTGTTTATCTTCTTTGAAGGCTGAATAGTGTTCCATTGTGTATATGTACCACATCTTCTGGATCCAATCATCTATTTTTGGACATCAGGGTTGCTTCCATACCTTTGTTATTGTGAACAGTGCCGCAATGAACATACAGGTGCATGTATCCTTTCGGATTAGTGTTTTTGTGTCCTTTCAATCAGCCTGTTCTGCTCCCCACTCTGTCTCTAGTGAATCCTCTTACCACCACCCCCGCTACACCTCTAGCCTACAGTTCTTCTATGCAAAAATAAACAAAAATTTTTACAGAAAGAATATTTTTTTCCAGTTCCATCCATGTTGCTACAAATGGCATGAGTTTATCATTTTTGATCCCTGAGTAGTATTCCATTGCATATATACACCACATCTTCTTGATCCACTCATCTGTTATGGGGTATTGAGGTTGTTTCCATATCTCAACTATTGTAAATAGTGCTGCTATAAACATACAAGTTCAGGTTTCCTTTTGCATTAGTGTTTTTGTGCTCTTTGGATAGAAACCTAGGAGTGGAATTACTGGGTCACACCTGTGAGGATGGCCCATATTAAAAAAAAAAAAACACAAACAAGTGCTGTTGAGGGTGTGGAGAAAAAGGAAGCATCTTACACTGTTGGTGGGAATGTTGGTGGGAAGCATCTTACACTGTTGGTGGGAACTGGCTTATCCCCCATGGAAAGCTGTGTGGAGGTTCCTCAAATTACTTTTTCTTTTTTCATTCCATGTATAAGTGAGATCATACAGTATTTCTCTTTCTGATTAACTTTACTTAGCCCAATGTCTTCCAGGTTCATACATGTAATAGCAAATCATGATTTTCCTTCTTTTTACGGAGAAATGAGGAGGACAGGAAACTTAAAAAGAATAATGGCGAAAAAAATTCCCAAATCTGGAAACTAATATAGACATAAAGTTCATATAGATTCAATTTAATGTGATTTTCAATGAGATGCATTGTAATACAGCTATCAAAAAAAATCAAAGAAAAAGGAACATTTTGGAAATAGTGTGTTGGTGTCCAAATTTCTCCTTTTCATAATAAAGACACCAGTTATATTGAATTGGGCCCTCATGCCAACTGCTCCGTGCATTCATTCTAATCAGATATCTAGAACCAGGGAAATGATCCAGTGGGTGGGTCCATGGTCCTAATGTATTAACTGTGATCCAGCCAAGAATGGTCAAGATTTGATTTATTATCTGACCCATATACCCCTTCTCTAGCAGTGTAGCCTTGGGAACACCAAATGGCAGTATTAACTTGAACAACATGTTAAACTGTCATCCAAATGTTTGTGTGCTCATCTTTCCCCAGTGTATAGTTCTCCAAGTGACCCCATGTCCTTTTTGGAAGGCCTGGAGAAATCTGTACGGTATATATTGCCATGTATTCCAAGGTCCCTCCTCCTAGGGAGGCAACAATAAATTGTGTCCTCTTATAGGGCAGGTGCCCTCAACTCCCTGATCATGCATCTTTGTTGTTTAATTGAATATACTGAGCAATATGTGGCTGCCCATCTATGTTGCACTTGGGATAACATATTCAGTTACTATTTCCCAGCTCTCATGGTCAAGGTCACTGACTGCTATTCTGACCTTAATGCTCAGTGCAATAACTGCATCTACTCAGCTTCTGATAATTAAGTGCCGCCATCTGTCTTTGATCACTTCAGGATCCTATTACCCTTCTTGCTGTCAGTAAAGCTCAGTTCTGTGGCAGCCTCACCTTCCAGCAATCTTGGCCTACAGAGAAGGACATCCAGTAGAATTCTCTGCAATACTGATACACCTCACACTAGCTTATTTCCTATTGCTTTGGTAAAGAGTATTCTTCAGGTACTGCTGTGGAACATACTTTTCTATCCCTACACAAATATAAGCTAGGATGCTCACATCTCTGTACCTTTTCATCTCTTCCTCCATGACCTGCTAAGGCAGTTATGCCATTTCTACTTCACTTTGGTGGGCTATCACTTTCTCTAGGTTTCTAGGGGTCATCTTAGCAGTGTGGTTACCTTGTGTTCCAGGGTCTTTGAAAAGATGCTAAATCCTGCATCCAAGAGTTGTTCCCAATGGTTAAACTCCTCCTTTTCCAACTTTATTTCCCTTTATCTGGGTCCCTCAGAATCCAGAACAACACATACTTGACTGGCATGTGTAGCCAGCACACTCTTGTGAGGCCCTACAGCACCTCTGGAGCAGACTTCCTTTCTCCTTTTAGCAAACCCGACCCAGCTGAAATGTTGCGAGTAACTAGATATTATAATGTGAAGTGGGTCAGATCTCTAGAAGAATGAATAGTCTCTTAGTGGGGAGAAGCCTCTGTGTTGTCTTCAAGCAAAGGGGAAGCACTATCTCTTAACATGGAGAAACATGCTTTTCCGTAGGAACAGACGGTTCGGGGACTGTCAGACTCTAGGCCTTGGAGTACTTCAATCCAGATCCCTATTCCGAGAATGCTATAAGACCTTGGATGAGATCTTCAACTGATGGAAATTCCTAGAAATAGCAGCAGCTATAAGCTGACAGTGAAAAGCGTTCCCAGCACCTGGAGAAAAAAAGCTTTCAGTTCCAAGGGGCGATCTTGGTGGCAGCAGCAGAACATTCTTGACTTCTTCATTTTTATTAAACTCCCCAGATGATTCTGAGGCACACTGAAGTTTGAGAGTAACTGCCCCAGGAGATCAAATACACATTCGCCTCCACTATGTTTAAGATATTTCTAAGGGGCCTCCCTGGTGGCACAATGGGTTAAGTCTCAGCATTAAGCTATCCAGAGCCACTGCAGCACGAGTTCGACCCCGGCCAGGGAGCTTCCCATATGGCGCAGCAGACCTCTCCTGTCTCACCCGCTGTTCCCCTCAGCAGTGTATTTCAGACATTCTGCCTGTTCTGCTCCCCACTCAGTCTCTGGTGAATCCTCTCATCCCCCACATTTTTGGCTTACATCCCAGCTTGTATGCATACATAAATAAATCTTTAAAAAAAAAAAGACATTTCTAGAAGAGTTGGAATTTCAGACAAGGATTGAGAAGAACATAGGCTTTCAAAATTAAGGATACCTTTGATTTTCAATAATATTCAAATAGTGAAAATCAAAAGATTAAACAATTAAAAATTATTTCCAATATTGTTACTTGAATTCTATATGGAATGAGGGTTTCTTCATGAAGCAAATACAGCACTTTCCCCCCAAAACCTCATTCCCTAATCTGTTAAAAAATGTGAACATAACCTGGGAATGTTGTTTAGATAACACATATGGAAGATTCTGGAGAAAGTCTTTATGGAATACTACATTCTAGTCTCATAGGTCTTCCTTTGTAATCACAGTTATTCTTTTATTTGCCCACTAGTGGACACTGTTGTGCTTCTGAACTTAAAGCTATTTTTTGATGGGATGGTGAAGAAGCAAAAGAGAGACATGAATTGAAAAATAAAATCAAAATTAACACAGCAACAATCTTTTTACAATTCTGTTTACTTATTCACCATGTAACAGGCTAATAAATGTTTATGCCGATCACATTTAGGATGACAAAGTGAGAAACAGCTAAACTTAACATTGCTCACAGAGGGCATACAGCAGGGAAGCTTGATGCCTAATGACATAACTACACCACAAAACAGCACTCTATTCCTCGGGAAAATGACATAATTTATTTTCATGAAAAATTACTTTCCAGTTTTTTAGGTTTTTTTCTATATTAACACTTTTCAATTTGAGAATGCTGTCAACCTTTTCATCAAGATTCAAAAAAAATACTGAAAAGTAGAACATAACAAGCTATCATTAAAAGGTTGGTTTGTGTTCAGATTTTGGGCAAAAGTCAATGACTGAGTTTTTAAGTAATTTATAATTTATTTTAATGAAAGAAATTCTGAGCTCACACATTATAAGAACTATTAGGAGCGTCTAAGATCATTTAATTTTCTAAGCTATTGTGATATTGTGCTAGCAATCACTTCAAAATGTTGAAGGGAGCATTTTTAATAGGAGGAATATAAGCTCCGGAACAAAATGTAGGCATGAACTCTAATCCTTCTGCCTACCTACTCCCTGAGATTGGACAGCATGCGAGACCTCTCTGATCCTCCATCTCTATAACTGCAGATGAATGCTATATTCCTAGCAAATTTGTTGTGAGAATTTAGGGAGATGATGTAGGGAAAAGGTCCAGCAAAGCGACTGGTACAAAGGAGATTAGCAGTAAATATTTGCCAGAATTCAGGAGTTCTTTGAAGAAGAAGTCAAAGCCCTGGGCTTTCAAATGGCTACAGGCACCAGCAACCAATGGTTGATTAATGTCTGTCTCTTTCTAGTACATAAGTTATATGAAGAAGACTCTGAATGTGCTTTTGTTCACCATCATATACCAAAGTAAACTATTTATTAGGGGCTCTATCCATACTGGGTGAATGAATGAATACATCACTTAGATCCAGAAAATATGAGTAGTTCCTGTGACTAGGAAATTGTACTGTTCCAGCAGTTAGATGATAGTAAAAAAATGGTCCAGATGTCGCAGCTATTCTGAGCCATACACAGGAACTTGGCTATACTCGCTAAGGCTCTCAATAAGTACTCCAGATACATTCTGATATGAGAGTCAAGAGTTGACGAGGCCTAGAACACAATAGACTCTCCTTCCTGTCTACAGGTCCTGCCATATCTGCACACTACCAGCAAACCATCCTGCAGAAGGCTGCTGCACCACCTGAATTATGCTACACTTGAGAAATGCAAGCATGCCTGCATCTCAGCATCAGGTTCCTGGGCTCTATTTTCCCAACAACAAAAAAATGAGTCAATATATCAAAGTATTATTGGTGCCAGGAATGCAGTTCTGTCCAGCTTTAGTGAGGTCACAGTAGCTTTTGTGTATTTTCTAGAGAAAGAACACAACTCTCCTGAGCTCACCATATTTATCAGTTTCATTCCCAATTATTTCAAACTATTTCCAATGCTGGGGATGGGATCTGTCTGGTGCATGCTAAATCCATCTATCTAGTCATTGAAGGGATTTTGGTTTGCCCTGTTAATTCTCATTGGCATATGTTTTGCCAGTGTTCTTTACCTTTGATTTTTTTTTCTGTGAACACAGAAAGCTATATATCATGGAAACTCAGATGAGCAAGAAGTATCATGTAGTTCAAAGAAAACTGGATGAAGAGTCAGACAAATCTGGTTTATATTCTTAGTTCTCCCACTTCCCAGATGTATTACTTTAGGCCTTATTCTCGAAGAACCACTTGTCTGTTCTAACCTGTCTGGGGGTTACCTAAAGTATTGATATGAGTTGCTTGTCTTGACTGCATTTAACCTGGAACTCACTCAGGGACGAATGAACAGGCTACAGCTGCCTGGGACAAAAGAGGCAACAGTAAGGCACCAAAGTCCGGGAAGAACAGTTGAAGAGAGAGTTCCTCTGGGAAACTCAGACATTCAAAAGTGTATGCTAGGGAATTTAGTAAGCCACATGCAGATGCAGGGCAGAATGCATGCTTAGATAAGACCAGAGAAAACTCTAAGCTTTCATCTGCAGTCTTAAATCAAAGAAGCAAAGGCTAAGGCAGTCCCTCTCCACTCTCCCCTCTCTCCTACAGAGAAGGGCATCCAGTAGAATTCTCTGCAATACTGATACACCTCGCACTAGCCTATTTCCTATTGCTTTGGTAAATGGAGTATTCTTCAGGTACTCCTGTGGAACATACTTTTCTATCCCTACATAAATATAGGCTAGGATGCTACATCTCTTCCTTTTCAACTCTTCCTCCATGACCTGCTAAGGCAGTTACGCCATTTCTACTTCACTTTGTGTGGGCTATTACATCAATATAAGTTTGAGATCAAACCATCCAACAGGTCATAAAAGTACTCTAACATATACTAACCTCAGCAGAATCTTCAAACAAAAATCAATAGAAATAACATAAGATGACAGAACTGGAACCTAATAAAACATAAAATGAAGACATCAAAAACAAAACAGAGTAACACACACACAAAACAAAACTAAAACAAAACAAAATAACACAGTGGCAATAAGCTCACATGGCTCGAAAATCACCTTCAATGTAAATGGCTTGAATTTGCCAATTAAAAGTTAGAGAGTGACCTAATGGATTTCAAACAAAGTTCAACCTTATGCTGTTTACAGGAACCTGAATTTACCACCAAGTTGAAGCATAGACTTTGAGTTAAAAGCTGGAAGGCAGTCCTACAGTCAAATAGCAATCAAAAAAGTTAGAAACAACTATACTTAGATAAAATATACTGCCAATTTAAAAGATAGAGATGGATATTAAGTTATGATTAAGGGCCTCATACAATAAGAAGAAATAATGCTTATAAATACACACACACACACACACACACACACACACACACATCCCAAATGATGGAGTACCATGATATATAAGGCAGTTATAAATAGAACTAAAGAGATATTGATAACAATACAATATACTAGGGGATCTGAATACTCTACTTAAAACTATGGACAGATCAACATGACAGAGAATAAGGAAATAATAACTTTAAACGAAGAACCAGACCAAATAGGACTAACAGACATATACCGAATTCTCCACCCAAAAATCCATGAATACACATTTTTTCAAGGGCACATGAAACATTTTCAAGAATATACCACATGTTGGGACATAAGTCAATTGTCAATAAAAATATGAAACCATATGAAGTACAGTTTCTGACCATAATACAATAAAACTGGAAATCACCTATTAAGAAAACTAGAAAAATGGTTAAAAAATATTAAAAACTGAACAACATCCTGCTTAACAGATATAGAATAAAAGAGGAAATTAACAATGAAAAAAATACTTCAAGACTAATAAAAGCAAGGATACAAGTTACCAGAATCTATAGGATGAAGCGAAGGTGGTCTTAAAAGGGAAGCAAAATATATCTCAAGTAAAGAAGTTAAAATTACACCTAAAGTGACTTGAAAAAGAGGTACAAAAAGAGGGTCTTTTTTTCCTCCAGAGTTAGTAGAAGGAAGGAAATAATAAATATAAGAATGGAAGTAAATAGAAATTAAAAAAACCATATCAGTGAAACTAAGAGTTGGTTCCTTGAGATGACAAAATTGATAAACCTCTAGCTAGATTAACAAAGAGAAAAAGAGAGAAAATATTAAAAAGATTAAAAATGAAGAGGAGAAACTACCAGATAGGATAAAAATTAAAAAAGGATTCCTCAAACTGCTAAACATGGAGCTTCCATACGACCCAGCGATCCCACTTTTGGGAATTTACCCAAAGGATACAAAAACACTAATCCGAAAGGATACATGCACCCGTATGTTCACTGCAGCACTGTTCACAATAGCAAAGGTATGGAAGCAACCCAGATGTCCAAAAATAGATGATTGGATCAAGAAGATGTGGTACATATACACAATGGAATACTATTCAGCATTCAAAGAAGATAAACGCATGCAATTTGCAGCGACATGGATGGAATTAGAGGGGATCATACTCAGTGAAATAAGCCAGAAAGAAAGAGAAAAATATCGAATGGTTTCACTTATAACAGGACTATAAGGAAACCAAATAGGAGAGAGACAATCAGCAGGGGGTGGGGGGGAGGGAGGGAAGGAAAAGCGCACAAAATGGAATAGAAAAGAACACAAGGGATCATGGAGATGGATCACAGGTGAATTGGTGGTGTGCTACCCAAGGGGAATACAAAATGTAAAAGACATAAATAACAATAAAAATATATATTAAAAAAAGGACCTGTGAACAACTATATACCAATAAATACAATAACTAAAGAAATGGACAAAATTCTACAACAATGTAGTTTACTAAGACTAAACCAGAAAGAAATAAGAGTCGAATAAATCGGTCACAATTATGGAAATTGAAACAGTAATAAAAAATCTCCCCCCAAACAAAAACCCAGGGTCAGACAGCTTTACAAGCAAATTCTATCAAAACTTTAAAGAAGAACTTGTTCAAATTACTATAAAAATCCAAGAAGACTGAATACTCGCTAATACATTTTATGATGCCAACATTACCTTAGTACCAAAATCAGACCAAAACAGCACAGGAAAAGAAAATTACAGACCAATATCCCTGATGAATATTGATGTGAAAATCTTCCACAATATACTAGCAAATCAAATTCAACAAAACATTACAAGGATTATACGTTATGATCAAGTGGGATTTATGCCAGGGATGCAAGGATGGCTTAATATATGTAAATCAACCTATGTAATACATTACACCAACTAAAGATAAAAATCATGATAATATCACCAGATGCAGAGAAAGCATTTGATAAGATTCAGCACCCATTTATGATAGAAACTTTAAATAAGATGGAAACTGAACGAACCTACCTCAACTTGATAAAGTCCATATCACAAACCTACAGCCAATATAAAACTTAATGGTGGAAAAACTGAAGAAAAAGATACCACCGTTGACACTTCTGTTTGCTTTAGTATTAGAAGTTTTAGCTAGAGCAATCAAAGAATAGGAAATAAAAGGAATAAAGGTTGGCAAAGAAGTAGTGAGACTATCATTAGTTGCAGGCCATATATATGTACATGTATGTATGTGTGTGTGTGTGTGTGTGTGTGTGTGTATATATAGAGAGAGAAAGAGATACAGAGAGAGAGAGAGACTCCAAAAGTTTCTAGAAACAATCGATGAATGCAGCAAAGTGGCAGGTTGTAAAATCAACAGAAAAAATCTGTTGTGTTTTTATATACAAACAAAGAACAAGAAGAAAAAATTTAGGTGATAATTCCATTCACAATCACATCAGAAAGAACCAACTACCTAAGAGTTAACCTGACCAAGTAGGTAAAGGAAAAATGCATTGAAAATTACAAATAGGGCCTTTCCCTGGTGGCGCAGTGGTTAGGTGCTGTGCTGTAGAGCTGTAGGCAGTGGTGACGCGAGTTCGACGCCCGGCCTGGGAGATTCCCACATGGCGCGGCAGACCTCTCCTGCCTCGCCTGCTGCTCCCCTCAGCAGTGTATTTCTGTCGATCTGCCTGTGCTGCTCCCCACTCTGTCTCTGGTGAACCCTCTCGCTGCCCCACGCCTCTGGCCTGTACCCCAGCTTGCATGCATAAATAAATAAATCTTTACAAAAAAAAAAGAAAATCACAAGATATTCTTAAAGGATATAGATCAAGACATAAGGAGATGGAAAGACATTCTGTGCGCATGAGAATCGATATAATCAAAATGACCATTCTACCAAAAGTGATACACGAATTTAATACAATCCCATTAAAATACCAATAATGGGCCTCCCTGGTGCTGCAACGGTTAAGTGCTGCGCTGTGGAGCTGTGGGCAGCGGCGACGTGAGTTCGACGCCTGGCTGGGGAGATAAAAAAAAAACAAAAAACAGTAATATTCAAAGAAGTTGAGCAGAAAACATTACAGTTTTTGTGCAATCATAAATGGCTTCAAACAGGGAAGGCGACCCTGAGAAAAATGGAGAGAAACAGTCACCATGTTAATGACTTTAAATTGTACTACAAAATCAATTAAACAATATGATACTGGTATAAAAAGACACATGGATCAATGGCACAGAATAAAAAAAGGCCTAGAAATAAATCCATGTATATATATCATTAATTTAACTCACGACAAATGAGCCAGAGCCATACAATGGAGAAAGAAGAGTCTCTAACAAAGGGTATTGAGAAAACTAGATCAATATATAACTTGATGCATGAAAATAAATTCCAAATAGATTAAAACTTAGATATGAGACCTGCAACAATATATAAAAGAAAACATTGGCAGTATATTTCATGACATCAATGAATAAGATGTTTTTGGAAATAAACTAAGTGAGGTCAGAATAAAAAAGACAGATGATTAATAAGAGAATATGTATACCTGTGCAAGATTACAATAGGTGTAACTGATACCTTGTTTATTCCATCATTACACAAAGCTCAGTACCCTTTTATTGGGGACACGGGCTACTACTGATGATTCTGTTGGCGCCATGTGGGTCTGTGGCCTGGGCTACTCATTCAGTAAGAACTCGGTGTGGCTGCAGTAGATGCATATAGTACTATGCTATGGCCAAGGGAAACCCGAAAGATGTATGAAGGCTCATTCCCGTCTTTATGGTTCCTGTCTTGATGGGGGAGAGAGGTACCACTGAGGCAGTATACTTCGATGGCCTAGTAGGTACAATGGTGCAGTATAATGATTAGGAGGATGGGGCTGGAGCTACACTGCCTGGGCTTGACTCCAATTATGCCATTTACTAAACAAACTGTTGGAGTTCTCTGTGGTGCAGTTTCCTCCTCTGTGAAACAGAATAAAGGTACCTACCTCATAAAGTTGTTATGAAATTAACTTCCTTAATAAAGGTAAAACATTCATCAGTGTCTGAAGCATATTTTATGTGGCTATTATTATCCCCCCATTTATCTTTTAGCTTCTGTGGCCCCCCAGGGATCTTTCTTTGGCTCTCTGCTCTTGTCTACCTACCGAGTACCTAAGTCACCACTTCTCACCCATAGGTTCAGCTAACCTTTATGTTCCTTTCAGTTTTGAGAGAGGGGACAGCACAACAGCTGAGAATCCATAAATACCAATACCTGTGACCTGCTGTCTAACTACCTATTAGTGCTGTCATTTCCCAAGACACAGACCATATTTCCAAACTCTCTCCCAGAAAATGTCCCACAATATGAGCGAACCCACTTTGGTGAGCTAGACTGGCCTACGTGTTGGTCTTCTCCTTGGTTCCTTCACGATAAGTAAATCCTGGTATCGTGGGGGCATGGATCCCTTGAAGAGTCTACAGGAAGTAAGAACCACCACCAGGGGAACATAAACATATAAACACAGGTGACAGGCAATGTCACAAGGTTTCTAGACCCCTTGGAGCCCATGCATAGCTACTAAGGGTCATAAGGATGCACCCCCAGACATAAATCTCACTAGAATTAAATCTTTGCTTACACCTCTGGGTCTTTATCTTGCAATTGAGTGGACCTGAAAACAGAACCAAGGAAAGTGAAAACATAATCTAAGTGAAACATATCTGAGTGAAAACATAGACCTAAGTTGGCCTAAGCCACCTACCCCAGACCTCCTTTCTCTTTGGGGCTCCCATTCTGCTTCCTTTTTAAAAGATTTATTTATTTATGCGTATCAGAAATGAGGTGTAGGACAGAAGTGTGGGGTGTTGAGAGGATTCACCAGAGACAGAGTGAGAAGCAGAACAGGTGGATCCACTGAAATACACTGCTGAGGGGAGCAGCGGGCGAGATAGGAGAGGTCTGCTGCGCCATGTGGGAAGCTCCCTGGCCGGGGATCAAACTGCAGTGGCTGCTGATAGCTTCATAGTGCTAAGACTTAACCCCTTGTGCCACCAGGGAGACCCTTGTTCCGCTTCTTAACTAAAGGAGAGAAAAGTCTGTGGAAAGTAATTACAAGTTAAGAAAACAGACCCAATTAAGTCCTATAACTCATATAGGACTCATACATAGACATAATCTATTTACTGATATTTTGCTAGTTCCAATAATACCTTTCCTTTAATATCTGATATGGTCATACTCTTGCACGTAATTAATCTAGTTTTTTAATGAAAATTAAAGGAATCGAGGAATATAAAGTGTTTAGAATAGCAGCTGGCACATAGTAAGTGCGATATAGGTGTTATCTGTTGCTGTTGTATTGTATGCACCCAGAATGAATATTATGGGTGTTTCCAAATATAATGTATCAAGAGGAGGAGGAAGAGGATGGGGAAATTAAAAATAGGAACATTTATTGAGGGATTGCTATGCAGGAATTATTTTCAATGCTTTATCCCTCATTTAATTCTTACAGAAACCCTAAGATGTAGGAGCTATTATTATCCCCATTTTACAGATGAAGTAGAATCTCGAATTTGTCATACTACCGATCACAGAGTGAATGAACGATGGAGCAGAAATGGGAAGGCAGATGTGTTTTACTCCAAACTCACATACAAATTTACCATTCCTCATATAGTGTTCACTGTGAGAAATCTATTATAAAATGATTGCAGCAAAAATGTTTGGTTTCTAATCATCTGTATGTTTCACACTTAGGGATAGTGACAATTATACAATTGATTGTGTTCCTTCTTTACCTTCACCACTCAAAAAATGACAATCAAATCTGAAACTCAACCACAGCAATTATGTTGGCTCTCAAGCTGGACTATTTCAAGGATTTTTCCTCCATGGCCTGAATTTTCAATTTCAGTCATATTTTTTATTATTAGTTCAGTATGACTATATTTGTTGCAAGACACAAAATCTTCTGTGCTAAAAAAAAAAAATGGGGCACAAAATATGTACACAAATAAAAAAATGAATAGTCATTTCCTGGTTTGAAAATTATTCCTAAAATATACTGTATGGCACTCATTTGTTTCTCAGCTCCTTTATCAGCTACACAGAAATCCTTTATCCCAATCTCTGTCCCATCTCAACTTGATAACAGAGGTCCGCTACAACTCTGTTTTAGTTATTTAACAAAGATTTATGTGACCTTATGAGCCAGGTGTTGTGCTCTCCTAGAATTCCAGCTAGTTCCCATTACAGCCCTACAAGAGAGGTTTCTGTTATCCCTCATTTTATAGATGGGGAGCTGACACAGAGACGTTATGTAGCTATTTAATGTCACACCAATAAGTTGCTGAGCCGATTTAAATTCAGGCTGTCTTCCTTGAACCTACATCTTCAAATGAGGCTGAACCACATGAACCACTACCAATAAGGTTGCATAACAGGGTATATAATCAATGCTTAGTGAGTATTTGGTGAATAAATGATTGAGTGAATGAATAAAGGAACCTCAAGACTTGTCTAGGTCCATCCTTACTTCCCTTGCAAGAGTTGGCCTGGTCACCAAAGGAGGATGCAAATGACAGAGAGATCCCCCAATAACATAATTAAAAGTGACCCAAGCAGGGCATTAAGCCTGAGTGTCTGTTTCCTTGGGCTTTTCCCAAGCACATTCCAGAGCATGGAACGCCTAACTTCATAGGACGAGGAGGAACTAGGAGAACATTCCTGAGCATATGGCAACGCTCCCTGGCCTTAAGAGAAACTCCCCCTATACTGTGAGGATCCTGGCAGAACCCCAGTTCTCTGAAAGATCTCTCCAGGGTTGGTAGTTTCATAACTTGCAGGAAAAAGAAGGAGTAGTGAGAAACAGGGCCTGAGGTGACAGAAAAGCTGAGAGAGTGAGAGACAGTGTTATTTGTGCTGTTCAGGTCTGATGACAAGGGACCAAGACAACAGAACTCGTTCCCTGCACAAAAACCATCCTCTGCGGCACTAACAATGTGTAGACAGACTTCCACAAACAGGAAAAGACACGTCTCCCAAAGGCTCCTGCTGTAACTGAGCTCACTGATTGTGAAGGAGATTGACTTAGTTCGCCTAGCTCACCTAAGAGTGATAGGGAATGGAGGATAATATCAACCCGGGTCAATAAGAGAGACAGTTGAAGAGAATTCATGAATTGTTTGGGATGGAAGGTCAGCCAACAAAGGCCAGTGCTCCCCTTCCAAAATGTAAAATTGTTGGAGTAAGGCCGCCCAGCTAAGGACTCTATATCTCAGCCTCCTTGGACTTAGGGAAAGTCATAGGGAAAGTTTTCACAAGTGGAATGTGAGGAAACTGATATGTGTCAATTACAGGACAGAGTGGCTAGAAGGGAGATGTACCTTCCTTGTGGTCGCTTTCCCCATCCCTCAGCTGTGTGGAGAGGACTTTGAGAACCTAGAAGGGTGCAAAGTCACAAGATGGAAGGAGCCCAGGTCCCTGAATGACCACATGGGAAAAAGTGCCTCTCTGGAAGCACCTGCATAGGCTGTGAAGTGAATGAGAACCTTGGACTGTGCTAAGCCACTAAGAATGCAAGTGTATTTGTTATAGCAGCTAGCCATCCCTTAACTACCTATCCCAAGATCATAACATGACGACGAGAGGCCTGATGATCACTGGGTCAAAGACAGCTCTGGGAACTTCAATAGCAGGCTTTCTTGGACATTTTTCTAGTGATACATATATTTCTTTAATTTTTTTAACGCTTATGCTCATTAGTATATTTGTAATAGTCAAAAATTGGCCAACCCAAAATATCCATAGACAAATGAATAAATACATTGTGGTCTGTCCAGATAATGGGATAGTACTGGGATAGAAGAGGGAATAATCTATTGATAAACTTATCAATTCAGATGAATCTCAAAATAATTATGCTGAATGAAAAAAGCCAGACGAAAAAAAGGTATATATTGTATGATTCCATTTATATGAAATTCTAGAACGCTAAGATAATTGTAGTGATAGGTGGTTGCCTGGGGATAAGAATGCAGGAGGGAGCAATGGATTACAGATACAAGAAAGCTTTTAGGGATGATGAGTATGTCCCTATCTTGAGTGTGGTGATTGTTTCACTAGCACATATATGTCAAAACATAGCAAACTGTTTGCTTTCTACATGTGCAATTTGTGTGCCAACTCTATCTCGGTAAAACCAGATTGGGTGGGGGGAAGACTTATAGCCGCTACAAGGGACTTATTTACCCACTGAATGATTTTTTTCTCTAGTGCTATATTTTAAATTCAACTCATCTATAACCTAATCTTTCTTTGTGTTGCTTCTCTTTTCCATCTGGCTTCCTTCCACTTTCTTCTATTTTTTTCCTCTGACCTAGCTATAGCCTGCTCACAGTTTCTGCTTTCTTATGATTGCAGCTGGCTCCTGGGCCCTTATAACTGCTTCTACTTGGACATTTCATATCTTAGAATCCATTGCTACCCAGCTCTCTCTTTATTGCCCATGGCAAGAACCTCACTGGTCTAACTTGTTCTTGATGGACAGAACCACATGGGCCAGGTTACCTCCTACGCTAAAGGCTGGTCAAATGCATGCCACTCCCAGCCAGGTTTCCACCTGCCCTTCAACTAGCTCTGGTGCCTGGTGGGGAGAGAAGAGAAGGTGAAATCCTGTGGCAGGTGACCTGGCTGCTTAGCGCTTGCCCGCTACCAAGGGCCATAAAACAAGGTAGTTGTAAGAGAACAAGGCTGTGGGAACGGCAGAGGATGTGATAGTTCTACACGGAAAGTTTGGCAGGAGGGAAAGTTTGTCCCCGTCCTTGCAGCTAGAGGCACCATCCACACAGCCCTTGGACCTGGAAGGCCCCCAGCAGACAGCCCTGTCCGTTGGCAGGACTCAGGGTTAGTCTTGCAACTGTAAGGTCAACATGGCCACACCCAAGCCCCACCCATTATGTGTCCCCCACTCATAAATCGTAATCATCTCGCTATGAATTTACACTACTGTGTAGCACAGTGAGGTCCAGCCTAACCTCCAGCCCATGTGGCTAGAGCATGACCCCACCGTGGCCTTGTTAGCCCCCCTCCGAGAGGATGGCCCTCACTTGGCTTTCCGGCCACAGTCTGGGGTCCTACTAAATCAGAGTGTCCCGCGCCACTCTGCTGCCTCAATCCTCACTCGGAGGGTTGGCGCTGCGTGGGGCTCCTGCCGCCATGCCCCAGTGGGATTCTCTAGACAGCGACACTGAGCGGGAAGGAGCCCAACTCTACTTTTTCTCTCCGCTCACGCCGACTTAGGCTGCACTCGGGCAGTGCGTGGGCAGAAAAAGTAGCCAAAGTCCCAAACGCTTGTGCTGCACAGCTCAGCCCTGGGCAGAGAAGCAGCCATGAAGGAAGAGCAGGGCCCACGGGAGCTAAAATGATGGCAGACTCGGGGGGGCTGGATGGTATTTCAGCCCAAGTTATCCAGAAGGAGCGACAGACACTAACACTTACAAAGCGGAGATCCTAAGGCAAGCAAGGGACCAGTCACTTTTTACGCAGGTTTATTTAATCCTCACAACTCTGTTATCATCCCTCACTGTAAAGACAAGGAAATTGAGGTGCAGAGAGCATCTGTGGCTTGTTCATGGTTCTATGGCCAGAAAGTGGCAGTGCAGGAGTTTAAATCCTACTCCATCAGGTTTTAAAATGAATGTGTCTGCTCAGAACTGCCTCCTAGAACTCGCCTGTAGCACGTTGGCCGCTTACCATGCTCCTGTGGTAACGGGGGAGAGAAGTGGTGCCTCGAAGAAGCCCAAGGCACTACTAGCTCTTCCCCCAGATTCTTCTCTGCGGGATGGCAGCAGAAAGGAGCCTGAGCCGGCTGAGAAGTCACCTGCTCCAAGAGCTGTTTGGAGGTGGCCGGAGGACGACGGGACAGCAGCGTCACTGTTCCCACCCCCGATCTCTTAATTCTATTTGCTCTCGGTGCCTGGCTGTCTTCTGTTTCTTTTTCAGACCTTCATTTTGCAAACCCACCACAGAAACGACACTTCTAACGCACCTGAACCAAGCGCTTGACACGCAAGAGCTTTACTGGGGCTCATAGCAATCCACCGAGGCAAGGGAAGGGCGGAACTAAGTAGAAGATGCACCAGGTAAACGCACGGCGCGTGTGGGTAGCAGTATTCTCTCCTAATACACGGGTGAGGAAGCAGAGACACGCAACAGTTACGTGCCCACCCAAGGTTCATAGCAAGGAGCTGGCCAAGTCAGGGCGGGCACCTCCCCCTCCGAGGCTGCCTGTCTCTGGAGGCCTTGCTCGTCGCCATTGCTGCTCCTGTCTCCCTGCGAGGCATCCTCAGCTCTGGGTCTTCTGCCACAGCTCTTCCCAGGCCTCATGCCTGACTCTGGCTCTAAAAATGGACGTTACATAGTGGCCCCGGCCTGTGGCTCCCTCCTTCTATTTCGATGCATTCTGCTGCCCCACACAGTTCTCCAACCCAACCCAGCACCAGCTCCTGCCCACGCTTCATGGAGTTTGTCTCAATCTTGCCACTGGGGATCAAACAAACCCCAAAGTTTTTCCCTTTCAGACAGGAAATCTCAACCCCTCCTGTTCCTCAATAAAGCTGCTGCTCAGAAATTTCTGCAAGGACAGGTTAAAAGCAAAGCGCTCCACCACCTACATACTAGGGCTTTTGTCCCAAAAAAGTCACCACAGTGGCACACTCACTACCAGCCCACCCCCTTGCAATGGGGGCCATTCACGCAAGCCGGTTTTAAAGCTTTCAATAGAGAGGCTCAAAACAAGCCGAAGTCACAATCCTCCTTTAGTCATCCTGCTGCAACCAGACAGGTCTCCAGGGTGGGAAGAAGTTAGTCCCCTAACAGGGGCCCGCTCTTAATTACGAGGCTGCCAGGATTGCTGAGGCAGGGCCTGCATTCAGCGCTGCTCCGGAAGACCGGGCCGGCTCTTTGTCATCTAATCACCTGGTAAGAACATCATCTCTGCTGAGTCTTTCCAGAGCCTCTGAATGGTCAACATTTGGAGTAAGTATTACAGAACAGAAAGGGGATTGTTAATTATTGCACGGGCCTTCTCTTCCTTGGGACAATAGATCAGGCTGGACGTTTATTGAGTGATGGGGGAAAGCGGGGAGGCGGGTGCGGTGGTTTCAGGATGGCCTCTGGGTCACAAGGTCAGGTCTCTAAAAGTTATTGTACAGACTGCTGTCGGTAGCTCTGCTTATTAGAGAGAATTAGATCTTTTGTGTTGTTTGTAAAAGCGAGAAAGTCCCAGCCAGATTCTGGCTTAAGTGAAACTTTTTTTGCTGTCAGTCACTCGGCCCCTCCAGCCTGGACCCTCTGTGGGAGTTCTTGAAAGGCCAACTACCTTTCCTCATTCACAGATCTGTCTGGGTAGACCCAAAACTCTTGAGAGCTGAGAATTCCATCGTGGCTTACAGGTATTTTGCAAGAGATGACATATTTAGACGGTTCAAAAACCGGAGGTTGCAAGAATTGCTAGCACCCTTTGATGTACTGAGTTCCTTACTGTTTACCTTCTCCACTAGATCGGAACTCTAGGATGGCAAGGACCACAATGACTTTGTTTCCTACTGTTGTTTGCCCAGGGTCGAGCACTGAACTTGGTTATGTAGTAGAAAATACAGATTTGTTGAGAAAAAGCAGACATTTTATATAGCACTCAATATGTCGATACGGTCTCTCACATACACACACTATCATACAACATATGTGTGTGAATATATGTATGAAATATGAAAACACTATGGGCTATTTTCAACTATTAATCCCAGCTTACAGACAGAGAGACTGAGACCTTACAGACGTTAAGTAACAATACCCCCAAGGTGGCAGGACCGGAATCTAAATCCAGGCCAGTGGGCTCCAGGGTCCCGTCAGTGCCCCTCACTACTCTTCTCTACCCTGAGGATGGTGTAGCCATCAACAAAGGAAATGGAGGCCTTTCCCTTATGGAGAGTAGAAAGAAGACAGAAAGATCACGCCAAGGTTTATCCCCATCAAATTGATTTTTTTAAAGATTTATTTATTTATGCATACAAGCTGGGGTACAGACCAGAGGCGTGGGGTGGTGATACGGTTCACCAGAGACAGAGTGGGGAGCAGAACAGGCAGATCAGAAACACACTGCTGAGGGGAGCAGCGGGCGAGGCAGGAGAGGTCTACTACGCCATGTGGGAATCTCCCCGGCTGGGCGTCGAATTCACGTCGCCGCTGCCGACAGCTCCACAGCGCAGCGTTTAACCACTGCGCCACCAGGGAGGCCCCAAATTGATTTTATTTTTAAATTTTTTTAAAGATTTATTTTTTATTTATGCATACAAGCTGGGTTACAGGCCAGAGGTGCGGGGCGGCGAGAGGGTTCACCAGAGACAGAGTGGGGAGCAGAACAGGCAGATCAGAAATACACTGCTGAGGGGAGCAGCGGGTGAGGCAGGAGAGGTCTGCTACGCCATGTGGGATTCTCCCCAGCTGGGCGTCGAACTCGCGTCGCCGCTGCCGACAGCTCCACAGCGCAGCGCTTAACCACTGCGCCACCAGAGAGGCCCCAAATTGATTTTAAACAAAGAAACAAGTATCCCCATTCCCTCGAGTCACCGGGTGAAAAAGGCAGGCCCCGAGCACAGTTGGCTGGCAGGGCCCGGAGTGCTGTGGAAGCTGCAGAGGTCGCCTTGGAGACCAGGGAAGGGAAGGGAAGGGAAGAGGGCCTCGGAGACACAAAGGGTGGGAGGCAGGGAGAGAGACTGGAAACACCGAGCCCAGCCTGTTCAACTGCTCTTGGGGGCGGGCATCTGGAGCGGCCCCACGGGCCGCAGGTGACATCCGTACACCCGGCTCTGCCGAGCGTGCCCACCGGAACAGAGTGAGCTAGCCAATCCCCCAGGCCCATCGTCTAGCATTCCAGCAGCAAACAAGGGGACTTTCGAGAAGCCTCGGAACCATGCCTGTCTGCCCCGGCACCTTAACAACTAAAGCACTCATCTTATTACGGAATTTACGGAATTCCACTCTGCTGCTGAGGAAAAGAAGAAAACAAATGAAGAGAAAACGAGAAGACACGGGCACTCGAGGAGACGCGGAGAACTAATAAAATTGCCCATATTACTCACTCAGGTGATGCTACATATTACTCTAACAGTGCTCATTTAGTTCCCGAGTGTCCCATAGGGTATGCACTCAAGACTGTTTTAAAATATTCATTTACTTTAAATCCAGTTATCCATATTTCCATTTTGATGTACCATATATTCAAGAATGCATTTAAATATTCTATTAAAACGGATTCATTGTCAAATAACATAGAATCCGCCAAACTAATAGCTAACATTTCAGCACTAAGCCTTCATCACAGCTACGTCAAGCCCTGATACTCCCTTCATTTCTTTCCAATTCTGGCACCTGTAACCATAGCAACGTACACTGAAACCTTTCAAGCAGAACAGAACTGACAATCACACTAACAGCACAAATACCTGAGCTGAGAAAAGAGAGGGGCGGCCCAAGTAGGTAGCTGTTGAAATTAAAAGCTAATGACAAGAAAACAGCTGGAAACAAGTCCCAGCTCACATTGCTGCCTCCTTCGAGCACATGAATGGTCTGTGGAACCCAATTTGATTTCTGTTTTATTAGTGATGCTGCCATCGATGAGGACATCTTAGGCGTCACCCCAACAAATGAGCAGAGTGGAAACTTAAGAAAAATAAGTTGTTTGGAGAAAAATTCAAGGGCTGCATGAGTCTGCCAAGAATTTGAGCCCTGCGTGTTTTCTGCTTGTCCACGAGACAGTGGAGCCCTCTTACCGCACCCTTTCGAAATGTAAACACGTGTCCGTAAACTGCAAGGAATTGTCTGCTATTGAGAAAAGACTCCCATTAGCCAATTAGAGTAATTACATGGATTAAGATTTCTTGTTTTTGGTGCTTTCTTTCTTTCTTTTTTTTTTTTTTTTTTTGCCCGTTAAATCCCTAATTCTTTCTTGCCCAGGAAAGGAAGGGATAAACAGCTGATAGAGCCAGAGAATTAAACGGGGGGCAAACTAGGGCATTCTCATTTTCAGATCCCAAAATGTAATTGAAATTTTATGCTTACCTCAACCTAACAACATGTGATGATTTCTGTGCAAGGGAAGGCATAAAGGGTCACGTTTCCCCAAGACTTCAATTACGGTAGCTTCTATCTTCCCTAAAACAGCATTTGGTCTCAGAAAATTGCCTTTAATGGTGCAGGTGTTTGTTGAGAGTATCCATCATATTTAGTCCCAAGCACTCCATATTAATTCACCAGTTTCATTAGCAAAAGCCTTTTCTTCCAGCTGACAATGAAAAGTAAATGTAATTTCAAACAGATGTGCTGTTTTTCTAAGAATCAGAAAGAGGAAAAAGAAGCTGCCTTGGTTGGAGACAGGGGAGATGAGCCCCAGCCGTCAAATGCACGCAGCGTAGATGTCTGGAGCATATTCTGGACTGGACCCACATGCATGCCTCCTCTGCCTCACAAGGATGCCGCTCCACGCCCGAGCAGCCACTTTCGAGCACCGCCAATGCCTAGAAGCAGACCATTTCCCCAGCCTGATGCAAATGATCGGCATTACTGCTTGTAAGAAAAGTGACCTGAAATGCCACTAAAACAACTTAGATTCAATTTACACTATTTCAGCTAGTAATGTTTCCTCGGCCCTTCAAAAAGCCATAATAACGAGTCCCTGACCGCATTTGTAAATGTCTTTATGTGCATGCGCAGATAATGCCATGTCCAGAGCTCACCTCTCTGGGAGCCTCATTTACCCATGATATAGCTAAGAACTAGAGCACCAGAAAATAAAGGCCTGTCTGCTTACAATTATTTCAAGTATAAGTTTAACAAGCAGCGTTCAATTCAATTCGACAAATAACCATGTTGGACACTTGACCCACGCTTATAAGGGCAGGGAAGGGTGTGGGCCTAGTTTCCCACAGCTGCCAGTCTGTTTCCAGAGCAAGAAAAGAGCTTTCTGTAAGCTTTGGCCTGCACAGCTTTATCTGCTAATTAACAGGCCCTCCATTCCACTGAGGTCAGTTCCTTAGTGATGCAGAAGTTGGTTGTTAGTAGTCATCCCCTCTAAAAATCCCCTAGAAGAACCCGCCTTCCAAAAGAACCACTATGTTCTACATTGGCCTATATTTAGGGGAAGATTCAGAGCCTCTGTTCATGGGAGGCCTTAGTTCTAGCACTTTTAAGTTAGGAGTGATGTCACTGCCAGTAACTTTCCTTTAGGAGAACAAGGTCATTACGAGTCATCTACTCCACTAACTGCACTTTTCAGACGACTGAAAGAAAGCTCAGTGAAATGAAAGACCCTTAATTCCTTGAACACCAAACTGAGCCTGTTGTTAGTTAAATCCTTTTTGGCTCCTGTGGCCTCCAGGACAGAGGCCAAACTCTTTGCACAGATTATAAGGTCTGCATCACAGAGTCCTGCCAGTATTGCCAGTCTTTCCTCCTTGCCACTACCCATAATCCTCACCCTGTCTGTCCAGCCACAGTGAACGTTTATTGAGGTGGCTATCAACGTTGGCTGCACACAGAATCAGCTGGCATGCTTTGGAACATCCTGACACCCAGACTACACCCAAGAGATTCTGATTTCATTGATCTCATTTAGGACCCAAACTTTGGCATGGCCTGTAAGTGCCCTTGAGTGATTGTAATACTTTGCCAAGGGTGAGAACTAGAGCCCCTTTGTGAGATCAAAATCCTTTCCAACAGTGGTGATAGACAGGGAAAGTTGTGAAGAGGGTGAATCTGAGTATAACTTAAAAAGACAGAATTTCTGGAGGTAGAAATAGCGAGTAAGAGACACAGAAAGTCAGATGTGGTGGCCTGGCAGAGTAGGTAGTGACACGGGATGCAAATATTTTCCTTAGTCTCTTGTAGGAGATGGCTTGGATAGATGGTAAGCAGATGATGTAGACGCTCTATTTCTTCCACTTCTACTTACATTTTGTCGACCAAATATCACACTTCAATATGTACAAGCACAGATACTTCAAGTGGGAACTGGAGGAACAGATAACCATTTATGGAAACAAGTTCTATGCATCTTCATTCTAGAGAGTCAGGGAAAGAGTCGACAAAACCTATAGCAAGTAAACCTTCATCTTCAAATGACTATGAGAATCCTTCCAGCAATTACAGGATATGCAGTGGTAGTAGCAGTAATGTGACAAATTTATTGACGCTGACATCCACTGTTTCTATAGAGAGGTATATGTTCACAAGTGACATTTAGTGTTTCGTTTCTATGATTTCCTTTAGTAAAATTAGTTGGAATCTACATCATATATGCACCATTTCGAATCACTACAGTTTAACCTGAAGATATGTTTTTGTTTTAAAGTAGAAGAGATTAGGCACCTCCCTGGTGGCGTGAGGGTTGTTTCAGTACTATGAAGCTATCAGCAGCCACTGTGGCACAAGTTTGATCCCCAGCCAGGGAGCTTCCCACAGGGCACAGCAGACCTCTCCTGCCTCGCCCGCTGCTCCCCTCAGCAGTGTATTTCAGTCAGTCTGCCTGTTCCGCTCCCCACTCTGTCTCTGGTGAATCCTCTCACCACCACCCCGCACCTCTGGCCTACACCCCAAAATAAAAATATTAAAATATTAAAATTTTAAAATAAAAATATGTATTTTAAATATTTTAAAACTATAAAATAGAAGAAATTTAAAAGATCAAAATGTCTGTGCCACACAGTCACAGTGATGCGATTAGGGTACAAAGGCTCCCCCAAGCCAGAACGCTACGAACAGAGATTACAGAAGCCTCAAAGCCATTTGGAGGATTATCTAAAAATGGAGGCTATGAGCGAAATGCCAGAATAAATATCTGCAAGTCAAATACCCAATCCATCCATCCATTTACTCAAGAGCAAGCACGGCACGCTGCACTATGCATCGGTGGCCCAAAAGTTGGGTAGACGACATCCTTACCTTCAGAGTTCTTGCAAGTCTAGTGGTGGAGACACAAATGACAATGTATGACAAATGCTACATATGGGGAAAGAACGAGGTACGTGGAGCATGGAGCAGAGCTACTTCACCAGGACTAAGGGAGAAAAGAGGTTCCTGGAGTGACCTAAAATTGAAGTGTTATTTATGGTGTGCACACACACACATGTACGTGCGTGCACACACGCTGCTTACAGCAGAATTCATTCTGGAAATTGAAAGTTCAATGCGGGGAGGGTGTGGAATCTGAATGTAGGGCCTGACAATAGAGGAAGCCAAAGAGTGTGATTCCTGAGGCAACTACAAAAATTCCATCATGTCATTCTGGTTGTTTTAAGAAAACAAAACAAAACAAAAATCAAGAAACAAGAAAAGCAAATTTAGCCGGATTACATACAGGCAGGACACAGCCCAGGGATAACCTGCTTTGCAACTAGCAGCTTTTGAGAGGTGCTAAAATGCAACCCCTCAGTCACTCTGCTCAGAGTGGGGACTTGTCTGATGAAGACTATGGCAGGCAGTGATCTTCATGAGCTGAATTATGAAAGTGAAACAGGGTATTTCCTGAGGGGGGGCCTCAGATCTTACCCCACTTTTGTTCTCTTCTGGTCTAGGAAAAGTCAGACAGGCGGAGGCAGACAGCTGAGGCAGCACACAGATTCCTACTGCACAAGACCGTCTGCCTCAGACCTCGTGGGAATTCAAACAGCATCAAGGTGTGTTGGCAAGAGAGAAATGAGGTTCGCTGGGATGGGACTGTCTATGGTTAGCAGAGTAAAGTCACACTTGGACTCCTGGGTGACATGGCGTTGGCTTCTTCGTCAAGAAACACCTTAGAGATAGGTTGAGGTTTCATGTCATAAAGTACTCAGAGTTGCTTATGCTCATGGCGTAATAAAAATGCAAGGTAGTTTTGTAACCAGCACTCAAATGCTTCTGTGAATACCACAGGGTTAACAAGTTCAAAGAAATTTTGAACAGTAATGGCAAAAAGCTTGATCTTTCCTCTTTTTTTTTCATTTTCAGCGTCTTTGCTAGAAAAAAAAAAAAAAGAAGCATAACTGAATAAACCCTAGAATTAAGATCTCTTTTGAGTGACAATCTCTTTAGTTCTACACAGTTAAGAGAACCCCTATGGGGTTAATAGAAGACTTTGCCTCCTCAGCAGTTACATATTCCATTTAAAACTCTGGGTAACAAATCATTACCAGGCCTTCTGGGACATCATTTTTACTGCCTTTGGAACCTCTTTCTGGAAGCAGAGCATTATCCTGATACTGCACAGGAAGTGGGGTGCTCCTAGACCCTGCGGGACATCCAGGATGACTGTCACACCCGGGAGCTCACAATGTCACTCCAAGAAATGAGCCAACTGCAGACTGTCAGCACTATTGTTCAGGTGGAAACAGAGGTGCTAGCAGTGCACTTGAAACTACACGGCGAGTCCCCAGACTGGGGCTAGAACCCAAGCATCAGTTTTATTTGTATGTTTCCTCAAGCAGGCGTGCAAGAATGGGCATCTGCTGAACGGATGAAGAGCTGAAGCCGCCGAGCACCGACCATACCTTGGGCACAATGAGAAACACTATCTACATGAGCCCATGTAAGCCTCAGACACTATTATTATTCCCATTCTGCAGATTCTAAAACTAACAGACAAAGGCACTTGCTCGGGGCTACGCTGCTAAGAATCGGAGCCAGAATCCCAGCTCAGCCTGGTGTGATGGGTCAAGCCCATTGCCATCTGCTTCGAGAATGAGGTAAAGGAGGAGAAAGCACAGTGTCAAAATGTGTGCTGTTGTATATCCTGCTAGGCTGTGTTTTAAACTTTGCCTATCAGAGAGTCAGCTGACCTGAGAGTCTCCTTAGGACCAAAAAGTGTCCCCAGATGGAGTGAACATAGTCAAATCTCGACAGAGGACATGACACCACAAAGGGGGCTGGTGTCCTGAACTGTACAATCACTTTGCCACTCACAGATCTCTGTTGCAAAGACACGTGCTGGAAAGGGGTTGACATGCAAGTGACTAAAATGAGTAAAGGTAAAAGGCATGATAGGAAAAGAACATAGTTTGAGTCAAGACAATTCTGGGTTTTTGTTTAGTTGCTCCTCCTAACATTCAGTTTCCCCTTCTGTTTGGTACTTAGCACATTGCAGAGAATTCTTTGTTCACAAATTTTTCCTTTCAGACAGAACACATGCTCCTTAGAGTGAGGACTTTCGGGGCCTTCCTGTTGGTGCAACGGGTTAAGTCTCAGCACTATGACGCTATCAGCAGCCACTGCAGCACGAGTTCGATCCCCGGCCAGGGAGCTTCCCACAGGGCACAGGAGACCTCTCCTGTCTCACCCGCTACTCCCCTCAGCAGTGTATGTCAGTAGATCTGCCTGTTCTGCTCCCCACTCTGTCTCTGGTGAATCCTCTCTCACACACACCCCCACACCTCTGGCCTACACCCCATTTTGTATGCATAAATAAACAAATCTTAAAAAAAAAAAAGAGTGAGGACTTTGGATTTTCACCTTTGCATTTCTGGTGCCAAGAATGGTGTTTGATACCCAGAGGATATTCATTAAAAGGCTTTTTGGAAGTTAACACCTGTTTCCAGAAACAGTGCCCTGAGCTAAGTCTATGCAATTGTATAGGCCATCCTAGGCCTAAACCAAACGGGCTTTTAGTAGAACACGAAAGTTCTAGTCTTTGAGAATGTTTAGATACTTCAAAACTTTTGGAAATGAACAGGCTATCCACTTCAATTTCTAGGACTCTCTCAGACTACTTGAACTGAAGAGAATGAATGTGAGCTTGGTTCATTCAGTTTTGAATACTAGACTTGGCTAACGGGAGTGCAGTGGAGGAACCGGAGAGTGAAAGAACAGGCCCAAACCACCTGTACGGCATGTGGGGGGGAAAAAGGAAGGTAATTGTCTCTTGAAACTTTACAGCACAGTAATATATAGCAATCCATGAAACCTAGTAATTAAAAGCAAAACCTAACTTAGAAAACATGGCGGCAGGTGAAGCCACAGTAGGGGAGGAGAAATATTGATAATAGACCACCTGTCAGGCACAGCAAAGAAAACCTGGGAGACTTGTACTTTGCTTTGGCTCACACAGGCCAGTGGCTCCAAGGGTAGCAATGTTACGTGATGTATCAAGGGGTCGGCAAATTGCTCCCCTAGCACCCAGTCTTTCCCTGTGTTCATCTGTAGCTCCAAAAACCCCTTTTTAAAATGGCGTCCTATGCTTATGGACTCCTCATCCAAAATCCTGAAGCGTTCTCCAGGTATGGGCAAGAGACTTCTTGGGGCTAAGGGGCTGACTATGATATGCAAAGTGACCCTCCCTCTCTTCCTGCAGACAAAGGGCTGCCAGGACTATTTGCCTAGCCCTGCCTATTCTTCCTCACCAGTCTCCCAAGCATTGTCAAGAGGTTTGTACCAATTGAACTGTATGCTTACACTGCTGTAATGTAGATTTCCCCCCAATAAATTCATATTGCGGCCATAAAAAAATGAAATGGCATTCTAACTCCGATATTCCCATTTCAAAGTCTGAGCTGCAGTCTGGGAGAGCAGCTGCTCAAAAGTGCCCGGCATTTGGCCCTGTAGTCTCTCCATGCGGCCTCGTGGAGCTCATTTAAGAGACAAGGAACTAGAGTGTTCGTGGACACATAATACCACAGCATAGGCAGTCTCGTTAAAAATGTTTTTACCAACATGGTAAAGTAACATGCTATTCCTTTTATAAAAATGTATTTTTTGATTGCGGTCACATTGGTTTACAACATGGTATATGACTTAGAGGTATCGGATTTCTTCCTTCAGGTGTTATTATCACACCACACCCACCCCCAAAACACCCAGAGTCCTCCACTGTAGGCCACTGTCCCCCTCCCCAGTCCCTCCCCCTCTGGTAGTCTCAGCCCTACTATCAGATTTCTAGTGTTTGTTACTGATTTGGCTTGGTAACATACTATTCTTAAGTAGATGAATTTATGAGTGAGAAAAAGCCAGTTCTGATACATGGTTAGTTTTCCATTAGAAGATTTTCAACTATGCACAGATGGAAAAAAGGAAATTAACCAGGATCGTAGAGTTCCCTCTATCTTGGGTGCTAATGCTCTATTGACAAGTTATAATGAGGGCTTCTCTGTCCCAGAGTGAGGAATAGGCTCATTAAAACTCGAGGAACAGCAGAACAAGCTTTCAACCCCCTTGTTTTTAAAACTTCACTGGTTTTTAGAAATACTAAATGAATTGCCTGACAAAATGATGTTATTGATTTCAAAGTGTGTCTGTATTCTAGTGCTTGCATTTGCATTTGAATCTGAGCTACTTAGAGTGTCAGCTGTTGGAGAGAAGAATGGAAATGAGAATTCTGTGGTGGGCCCAGAAAGACTGATGTGTTGACTCTTCCACTTAGTCACTTTGGAAATAAGCCTCATACTAACCTTGGCTTCTTCTAGATCAAAACACATCAATTAACATGGTTTGAACATTGCTTTCTTCTGGGTTAGAAAAAAGGAGGATCCCAAATTTCAAATCATTAAATAAGAAGGCTGTTCCACAACAGAACACCAGCGGAGGCCAGGCAGCAACTCGGGAAGGGCCTGTTAATGTACACGCTCAACAATCCAAGACACAGCACATACTATGCTGAAGTAGTAAATAATCCAAAAATCACTTAGATTTGGTTCTGAGACTGCACTGTGTGATTTGTGTGTAAGGCAGACGTGGCCTCCTAATTACTTTTTCTTGTGCTAATATTGGTGTAGATTTCTATGCCTCAAGCACATAACTGTTGGCAGGAAGAGGGAGAAGTTATAGACGCTGAGGCCTAGAGTTCTTATTTGGAAGAGAAGTAGATTTAAAGGAGGGCAGACTTTCAGATATGTTGACCTGGAGTTGATACAGGAGAATCAACTCAGTGTAAATGTTCAGTGTCAAGGACTAGGGCCCCGTGTCTTCAGAGGGCCCAGAATGGAAGCTCAGGGAAAGGCTACAGTTGGGGGTGGCTGGGAGCAGAGGGAAAATGGCGAAGTAGTCACAGAAGGTGCTATCATCGAGCTAGAAGAATAAGCCTTCTTCTAAGCCCCAGATTTGAAAGGAAGTGTACGTTTTGAAGAAGGAGGGAGTGACTGGTACTCTGGGAACTGATGAGAGGTTCAAGGAGGCAGGGGAAGAGCGCTGGGAGACCAGTAGAATGGAGTTAGGAGATAAGTCTTAAGAGTGTAAGTAGAACATTCAGGAACCAGGTTGCAAGGATCATGGAGGAGAGGGGAAGGAACAGGGGTAGCATAAATGGAAAGGGGTTGAAAGAGAATGAGAAAAATTAACCTGCGACTAACCTGGGGAGCGGGGTCAAGTCAAACTGTGATTGTTGTCTGTTTCAAGAAAGAGGCGACCTGCACCATTAAAATTTATTTTGTAGGTAAAACTGAAACAGCTGACAACAGAGCTAAATGGAAGAGCACTTTGAAGGTGCCTCAGGAACACAGAAAGGAGCCTCAGAGTGAAGCACTGTTGGGGGGTGAGGAGAGAACACATAGGTGGAGAGACATTTTGAGGAGGTAGAAGAGGGAGAGCGTATCATCAAACAGCAGGTGTGGGATGGGATTGCAACTGTGAGGAAAGCAGGGGAGTCTGGTGTGATTAACAGCAGGAGTGTTCTAGGAAATGAAAATTAACCAAATAAAAAGATTGATGAACAGCAATGGGAGTCCTGGTGGAGTAAAGTAATCACATTTGTATCTGACTGTTTTTGCCTAAACGGAGCAATATTTTTAGGTCAAGAATATAATCAAGTTCAGAATAAGGGGGGAAATGTTCCAAAAAGGCAAGTTCGCTGGTGTGATCCAATAGAAGAGGAGGTGGTGGAATGACCCCAAAGTGCTTTTCTCTTTAGGCTCCACAAGATGCTGCTGCTGCTTTGTGGCAGCAGGATGCTGGTCTCGGGGAAAACTCCATTTTAGCACCCATGTAGACACAGAGAGAGCACTGTCAAATGAAGCTCGGTTTGAACAAAGATATGGAGTTTTAAATAAGACAAACAAAAAATGTAAAGAGGCAATCCATGCAAAGGGAAAAAGGAGGCATTTTGGAGACTAGGTATTAAGTCACATTAAGGATTGGATTTTTCCATAGTCACTGTCGATGAAGTTGACCTAAAATCTCTGATGGGAGATAATATGAGATGTGAACACATGTTCTCATCTCCCCTATTACCTGTGACTAAGATCTCAAGACCTCAAGAAATTAAACCCATAAAGGCGATAGGCAAGGATGAGACCTCAGACAAGTTACTTCTTAACCTTTCCCCCCCTTTTTTTAAAATGAAGTACCATTGTTTTACATCCTTGTTAATATTTTGACAGTATAGGATTTCTCCCCTCAGGTGTGGTCACCAGAGCGCTCCACCACCAGTGCACCCACAGTCCTCTGCCATAGTGAATTCTGCTTCTCTCCTTCTCACCCCTCCATCCCCTCCCCTCCTGGGTGCCTCAGATCCACGCTCAGCTTTCAGGGTTTTGCTTTTAAAATTTGTCTTTGTCTCACCCTCTGTTTGGCCTTAATGTTTTTCATCAGAAAAACAGGCACAGTGGCTGGCTAGGTGTCAAACATCTATGTGAGGGGAAAATGCATAAGTCCTTATTTACCTCATATGAAAAATATGGAATACTGGCAGAAAGTTATCCATTGCTATTATTACTTTTGCCCAGTATTTTCACAGAACATGGCTATGAGTATATAAACTATTAACATGAGTATATGATTATTTTATTTTTTCTGTGTGTTTTTCTCATGTCTTTCCTTATACTGTAACCTACTGTGAAGCAAAGACCACATCTTATACAACTTTATACTTAGCCTAGTCTTGTTCTGATTATCAACAGTTGCATCATAAATGATCCCACAACTTAGTGGCATAAGACAACAATTTTCTTATGCTCATAAATTCTATGGTCAAGAATTTGGAAAGGATATATCAGGGTTAGCTATTCTCTACTGCATAAAGGCTTAAGGCCTACTTCCGTTACACAAATGACAGGTGAAGTAATATGAGCCGTCAGGTTATAGTAGCTAGGGGTAGAGGATTCACTTCAAAGATAGAGTCATCACTCATAGGTCCAGTGCCTGGACAGGAATGATGAAAAGACTGACTGAGCTGAGACTATCCATTGGAAAGTCTACCTGTGTCCTCTTTACCATGCCAGTCTCCAAGGTAGTTTGCCTTCTTCCATGACAACCCGAGCCCCAACAGCAAGTGCTCCAGAGAACAAGATGGAGTGGTTTGACCTTTTATGACCACGCTTCAGAAGTTACATAGAGTCACAGCAGCCACAGAGCCACAAAGATTTAAGGAGAGGTGATATAAACCCCACTTATCAATGGGAGAAGTGTGAAAAAGTCACACCCCCCCCTTCCATGGCACCTTCTGCTTATAATGTCTCAGATTCTCTTGCAACTACCCTGGTTTAGGGCGCTGTCTTTTCTCACTTGAAGCACACTTTCTAGATGGTTCCTCTGCTTCCACTCCTGCCTCCTCTTATCCATTTTTTATAGAGGAGCCAGAGTGAATTTGTAAATACACTTTGTAAATTGGGTATTCATTACACTATTATATTTTTCTTCATATTGTAAAATTGTATTAGACAAGAAGTAAAATAAATAGAAAGAATAAACACAACATAAAAAGTCCATCTGTGATATCTCTAGATTCATCTACTTGTCTTCATTCCCAGTCACTGCCCTAGTTTAGAGGTTGGCAAATTGTTCAAGAAAAGGGCCAAAAGACTAAATATTTTTTTATTTCATGAGCTGTATGATCTCTATAACAGCCACTCAACTCTGCCACTGTAGCAGCTGACATTACATAAATAAATGGGCATGGCCATCTTCCAATAAAATTTTATATACATATATAATATATATTATGTATTATATATATTATATATTATATATATTATATATACATTATATATATAATGTACATGTATATATAACATATATATATTATATATACATACACATAGGTAATGGGCCAGATATTCCCCATGAGCTGTAATTTGCTGACTCTGCTCTAGCTGAAGCACTCATCAATTCTAACCCAGAGTACAAGTGCTCTTACAACCCTCTATCTCATCACCTCCCCTTCAGACTTGTCTCCACTCTAATTTATCCCACCAGAGGCTTATTTACTGTAGAGCAGCAGTAGCAGTTTCCCCCATACTTAGAACTCAGCAATGGTCCCCATAACCTCACCTCACTGCCTCTCCAACACTGATTCTCATTATCATCAGCAACTCTCAAACTTCCCCCAGAAAAACACATCCTTTTCGGTTCTTTATTTTTAAACAACTTTTTAAAGACATGATTGACATATAAAAATTGTATACATTTAAAGTGTACAACTTGATGTTTACATGCACACACACACACACACAATCACCACACTCAAGCTAAATAACTTATCACGTTTACATGAAATTTGCTAAGAGGGTAGGTCTTAAGTGTTCTTGCCATGCAAATAAAAGTAACCATAAGAAGTAATAGAAATGTTAATTAGGGGCCTCCTTGGTGGCACAGCAGTTGAGCGTATGATGCGAGTTCGATGCCCAGCCAGGGAGAGTCCCACATGGCGCAGCAGACCTCTCCTGCCTCGCCCACTGCTCCCCTCAGCAGTGTATTTCTGATCTGCCTGTTCTGCTCCCCACTCTGTCTCTGGTGAACCCTCTCGCCACCCCATGCCTCTGGCCTGTACCCCAGCTTGCATGTATAAATAAATCAATCTTTTAAAAAAGATACATTAATTTACTTGATTGCGGTAATCATTTCACAATGTGTACCTACATCAAAATATCACATTGTATACCTTAAATATACGTAATTTCTATTTGTCACTTATACCTCAATAAAATGAGGGGAAATTCTTAAAAAATAAAATATCTGGAATCACTAAAAATAATGAATAATCACCAGGAGTGACGAGAGGTATTGTTGATGGAAACATTTGAATGGAGCAGGGGCAAGATTAAAATGTTAAGAAGTACAGATATTATAAGTGACCTAAGATAAATTCTATATGAATTATATATCCTCAAAAAGTTTTTTTAAATTCAAAATAAGAACATAGCACATGATTGAGGATTTTGAGAGAGAAGAGGTTTAAGATAAACTTTAAAGGATCAATAAAATGTAATTAATGGCTATTGAAAGCATTCAAAGTGGGAGAAATAGCAGAGGCAAAGGCCTAGCGGTGAAGAGGTGCAGTGAGTGTTCAGGGGAGACAACGGTTGTGTTTAGAGAAACAGGTTGTGTGCGGTGTGTAACGGGAGCTGAGTTGTGGAAGGGAAGTCAGCCCCACCTCTGACCTGCAGGCGCTCATTGCCATCGGGCTCTGTCCTAGGCATGAACACTGCCTAATTTAAATCTCAGCTAAGTTTTGAATTGGAATGAAACATACTTACATCATTAGACCCCACAGATTTCTTAGTTTTTTGCTCCATTTGTCACAAAATTGATATGGATATTGACGTCCAAATTGAGATATTGTGAAGTCATGGCTCACAGCTGACCTGGGGCCAGACTGCCTGGGTTTAAATTGTGGAGTCATAGCTTCCTAGCTGGGGGTGTTAAAATCCATTACCTAGTCTTATGTGTTGTGTTCCCCCTCAAATTCATGTTTAATTTCTAACCCTCAGTACCTTTCAGTGTGACCTTATTTGGCACGAGGGTCTTTATTTTTAATTATTTTTCTTTTTTCTTTTTTTAATTTACTGTATTTTTTAAATTTAATTTATATCCTTTACATTATTGTGTATCCCCCATAGGTTTCCCATGGCACGAGGGTCTTCATGGATGTAATGAAGGTCATGTTATCATGGGCCTCAATCCAACAGAAGTGTAACCTTACAAAACGGCAGATTTGGAAACAGAGACAGACACAGCCATACACAGAAGATAATATGGAGAGAAGCAGGGGAAAGATGGCTATGGACAAGCCAGGGAGAGTCTGGAAGTTTCTTCCTTCACAGCCCTAAGAATCGACTCTGCCAACACCTTGACCTCAGACTTCTAGACTGCAGCGCTGTGAGAGAATCAATTTCCATTGTTGAAGTCACCTAGTTTCTGGTACTTTGTTAAGGCACCCTGGCAAACAGAGTCCTAACTCTTGGGCTTCTGCTTCCCCAGTTTAAAATGTGTGATGAATAGAAGATATAAAACACACACGTGCTTAGAGGAATGCTCAAAATATAATAAGTGTGCACTCTTGATGTTGTGGACCCATTTCCTGTTCAATTATTTATCTTCGTATGTCCAGGCGGGTATGTCTACAAGGAAGGCTTAGCTATTTGGCCTTTACTCGCAGCAAGCTCCTCTTGGCTTATCTTCCCAATCCTGCTGTAAGGTTGCTTCATATGCAAGTTTTTCTACTTCGCCTTCCAATCAAACTGCTTCTCAACACACACATACGTCTGATGTTAAGCATAATATCTCTTTCACTCATGTTGCCTGAACTCCTGTGACCCTATCAAATGGATTTCCCACCAATCCTTATCCTGATATCTCTTTTAAGGATGTAGTCTCAAGAACATACCTGCTTTCCATTTCTACCTGCAAATAGCAAAACAATATCAACTGGCAGAGATAATTACCCACTTGTGAAAGAAAGTGTTATTTCTTTCTACTGCAATGCAGTGCAATAGAAATGTCACTCCGAGTCAGGTTATATTAAGTAGCTTTATGTCACATGACACAGTGTGAACTGACACATGCTGTGCTTCGGGATTAGATCTGGGGTCACAAATCTAAAGAAACACTTTTGTACAGAAGAAAGTGCTACTGGCTATAAGTCACAAGCCCACTATTCATATTTTCCCCTTACGTGCTTTTTTTGCATTGTTGGGGCAATACTGGTGTTGAAATTAGTCATGTAATTTCACTACATCTCTCATGTTAATTTTTGGTTGTACTGAGCACCTGGGTGCCTGTCTTTGCATGATAGTGGGGGAAAGCCCCTTAGTGAGAGGCTGATATCTGGGAGTCTCATTCTGTCTTTGCCAGTGACTAGCATATGACCTGTGGCAGGTTCTTTTCTCTCTCTGGGCCTCAGTTTCTCCTCTGACAAAATCAGAGTGCTGGACTAGATCATCTCAAAGTTTCCTCCAGTTTTAAAGTGCTAAGATATACTCAAGCTCTATGATAAAACAATGGAGGACTCTGTCAGGGCATAAACCCCTGCTACCTCTGGTTTTCTCAATGACATTGACTTTCTATTTGAAGCCTCTATTACTTGCATTTTAAAGTCTGCTTTAGGGGCCTCCATGGTGGCGCAACGGGATAAGCACAGCACTGTGAAGCTATCCAGAGCCACTGCAGCACGAGTTCAATACCCGACCAGGGAGCTTCCCACATGGTGCAGCAGACCCTTCCTGCCCGCCCGCTGCTCCCCTCAGCAGTGTACTTCAGTCAGTATGCCTGTTCTGCTCCCCACTCTGTCTCTAGCGAATCCTCTCACCACCCCACATCTCTGGCCTACACCCCAGCTTGTATCCATAAATAAATAAATCTTTAAAAAAATAAAAAATAAAGTCTGCTTTAGCTCCCATGAGACTTTACTGATAGCATCAGAATTAGAGAGCTAAATATCACATACTGGTCGCAACGATTGCATAGTGAATACAAATGTATTACCAGAAAGTTCTTTCACGAAGTAAGTAATGTTCACATTCAACAGAATATATTTCTCGCAGTTCTGGTGACTGGAAGCAAAAAACCTGGTTGGGTTCTGGTGAAGGCTAGCTTCCACACTGCAGAAAAATGAATAAGCTAGTTCTCTGTGGCCTATTCCCATAAGCACACTAATCACATTCACGATAGGTCCACCTTACAACCAAATCATCTTCCAGACGTCCCACTCCTAATATCACCGTATTTGGGATTAGAACTCAACATACGAATTTTGGAAGGACACAGACATTCAGTTCATGAATGTCTTTAAACTTTAAAATTTAATTTTTTAATTACTATTTTAAAATTATTTTTTTTAATTATTACTGTGCCTTAGTGAGGTAACATTGTTCTGTAACACTGTACATGACTCAGAAGTATAGGGTCATATCTCTTCAAGATGTACATCACATACCATACACACCACCATAAAACACCCACGATAGTAACCTGGCCACAGAATCCTGGCCTTTCTCTCCTTTGAAAATTTCGCTTAGTTCCCAGGCTTTCTGGAGCAAAGTCACTATGCACACACTTTTAAATACCCATCTACACACATACATACCCACGCATATGGCATGTGGGGGCTGTTACCTAAATGGGGATGCTTGAACTATGTTATGTAAACGTTCTTTCCCTTCATGCCCCGCGCCTCTGCTCATTCTCTTCATGATCAGATGGGTTTCTTTGTGCAAGTTCCTGATGGGGGGGCAGTGCACCGGATGAGTCCCGCTGGAGGGGCATTCCGAGGTATTCACTGAAATGCGGTTGCGCGTGAGCTGGGAATGTGGACGTTATGAGTAATGGGGAAGATGCCGCTCAGGGCTCTAGTGATAAAACAACTCAGCTACTTCCTAATAATGCCACATGAATTTGGTGCTGCTTTACATCCAACGACTATCATGTTATGAGAGTAATGAAATGGAACAATGATTACATTTTTGCAAAGATTTATTGTCAAGAATTTAAAGAAAGCTAGACTCTTTGATACTACAACTCGATCCATGTGCAGAGAAGAGAAGCGTCACTAATCCAAGAATGACTTGACTGAACAGGCAATGACACACCGTGCAGAACGTGTTCATTTAAAAGAAATACTGAAAGAAAGAAAACCTTGCCTCCCAACCCACAGTAGCTCAGATATTGTAGGAACCACGAAGAAGAAAATGAAAACTAGGTTGCAGGAAATTCTGATACCTAAATCCTGCTGGAAGGTACAGGATGGATCTGAATTGCACAACCTGCTCAGATTCTTGAACTGTTTGGTCACTTTTTGTCATTTTCACCACTCTCGCCATAGTTATTAAATATTACTACTGCATTTGCCTCAGATGCCTTGCTTTTAAGGATTTCATTTTAAAAGCTGAAGTACCCAAGTGTTTATTTTTTATAATACAGCATATTCTAATGGTGCTCTTTAGCTAATGCTGCAGCCACCTCATGCCCAATTTCCATTATGAGTCATTATTTTAAGATGTGCAACTTGGCTACAGAAAATTGCTCTATAAAGACACCTGAACAGCAAGTTCTCATACAAGCAAGGAAATTTTAAGATGATGAAATGCTAAAAAAAAATAAGATAATAAATAGTCTTTAATACCTTAGACTACCTTTCTGAGCTCTTAAAAGTAAAAAATGAGTGGTTGAGGTTTTGCAGTTGTTTTTTTCTTTTTCATTTTTGTTCTTTGGAAATAAAAGACAGCGTACTTGGCCTCATTCTAGAGCAGACTTCTTTCTAACTTCTTTGCCCTTATAAATCAGGCTATAAAGAGGTGAGAATCAGCTCCAGATTTGTTCTACCTTTCTTTCCTAGAGTCATGAATATTGCTATTTTCATTGGCTTCAGAAAAAAAAATACACTGCTGTTTGTAGTCATTAAAGTAGCCATTGTTTAAGGGAAGTCTCATTAATGTTCACCTTTTAAAATCCTGCCCTTGGAACATTAAGTCGTGAAAAGAACATGAGCGTTGGAGCTAAATAGCACAGAATTCAAATCCTAGCTCTGCACTCAGCTTGTTTTCTCAGACATCCACAAGGGTGACGCAGATCTTAAGCACTGCGCACTACACACTACACGAGAGAAGGCACAGCTATCTCTAAGCACACACCACGTGCCTCATAGGCACACAAGACATAGTAGCCAGACTGATGACGGTGGCCACGCTTTCTTTCTTGGGGAGAAAAATATGGGATCTCCTCTGGGCTAAAGAGATTGGGGACAGTGTAAATCCATGTAAGGCCAGGCTTTTGTTAATCTCATTCCAAGAACTTGAGTTAATGGATGGGAAATACACACACACACACACACACACACACACACACACACACACCCCTACCTTCCAGAGAAGAAGGGAAGGACCATAACAATCAATGGAAAAATAACTGTACTTAACTGCCAATCTCCTGTGCTCATATCAACTAAAATTTATACAGTGCTGGAAGGAGAGATGCCAAATAAGCATCAGGAAACTTCTGTTAGTCTTAGAATATCATAAGAATAGAATCTCACAAGTTATTGTAAATACCAACCCCTTCACATATCATTCCAGTCCCTATCACCAGAAGTGAGGGGTTTTCTAACTTGTTTGACCCAGGCTTAAGAGACACAGGGGGTACAGCTGCTGGCACACTTTTATGCTGTAAGACCTCGACACAAAAAGTGCAAGCTAACGATCCGTTCCTTAGTGAATCCACCCAAATGCCTTGTTGTTAAGTCATATTCTTGTCATCTTGTGGATGTATGTTGATACAGTTCACCATGTATTCCATGTACTACTTAACACAATCCATTCCATTTAGCCAGCAACACTAAAATAATGGATTCTTGACAGTGACTTGGGTTGGGGTGTAGCATTTGCAAGCAAAACACACTCTACCTCCTCAATATTGGCTGCTTTAGTGCAGGCTCTTACAGCTGACAACACAACAGAGAACTTCATAAAGAAAGTCTCATGATAGCTGTTATTTATTATGCAAATGCTGCCTGCCATGGCAACATTGCATCCAGGAGTTTGCTTTATTTGCACTAGGACATGGCCTGCATATTCAAATGAAGGCAGCCGTACATTATGCCTACACATTACAAAGATTTTGTTTTCCTTGACACTTACAGGAGAACAAACTGCAATTAATATAGCCTGTTTAAGCAGACAGCACCCAATTAGTTATCATCCATTTTCAGATTGGGATGCTAGACAAAAAACATGGAGCTGGGCTCCTTATTCAAAAGGAAAATACATCCAAACTACAGGTTTTCAAAGACACATTTAACTCACAATGGCAAGGATACTCACTTAGCCTTTAATGTGAAATGGAGTGTTAATTTTTCTCTGTCACCTCTTAATTGCTTCCTTATTATACTGTTCAAGCAGTTAATTGCTAGACTGAGTGAAAGAGTGTTTTCAGGGGAAAGGAAATGCCACAGCATGAAAGAAAAAAAATAGAAGCAGTTCACTAGCGTAATTGGGTCTGATATAACATTAGCTATGGTATTCCTTTTAATGGTATCTACAAAAATTAATAGGCAAAGCCAAATTGTTTGTGATTGGGAAAGTTGAGAGAAATTAAGCCCGTCGGCTGCCTACATGGGACCTGCGGCACTGTCGTTTCTCGGGCCAGCAAGTGGACCCTTCCACGACATCCACACTCGGCCCAGATGCTGCCTGCCCCATGTGTGGTACAGATGGGGATGCCTCCACCAGCCAGATAACCCGAGTGGGGAAGCTGCTTGCAGGGTGTCCTGTGGGCACTTGCCCGATGCCCTCCTGGGTTAATTCCTCAGAGATAATTAAGGGGAAGAGAGGGCAGAAAGCTTGTGGTCTAGATTTCTAGGGGCTCTGGAGCACGAGCTACAATTCCATTCGTCCCTTAGAAAACTTGAGCCTTCCTTTCATTACCCTCAAAAATAGGAGTTGACGTTGTCAGAACTTGATTGCGCTTCTTCAGCAAAGAAATGGATAGTCAGAGTAAAAAGCAAGGAGTACAGATGTTTATCTAAACAACAAAACATAGATCACTGAATTTAATGAGGATGTTTGCATGCCAGTGTTACAGAATTCATAATAAGTATTATTTTCTACATCCTCTAATTTTATTAGAGCATAGCAATTATTAATGAAGAAAGACGGTAAAGAAAACACTTTCTTACCGTGAGGTTAGAGGAGACATTTTGACTTATATTGCATTTTAATGATGATCAAAATAAATAACTTTGTTGTATCTTAAATTTAACTTCCCAATAAAACATAAGAAAAAATGTAAACCATTTACTGAATTGTGTTCATTAGCATATTTACCTGATGAGTATCTCATTAGCCTCACACTATCAGCTATTCCTGTTTACTGTTTACTGAAGTCTGCTGATCTTTTCCTAGTTTTGCCTCAAAAGAGGCAGGGATGGGAGATGTAGAAAGTTACTGGGGATGGGTTCTTCCACACAAGGAACAACAGCATGAAACTGAACCAATGACCCACCTCCAAAGATGCAGAAGTAAAGAGAATCCAGTCCTAAAGCAAACAATGATCAATTAAAGGTATTGAACGACTAAGCAAGAAAATAAAACATTCAATATGAAGCATCATAAAGAAAATCTTTAAGGCTTTGCACTCCTCTGCATAGCACGGGAGGGCTGATGATCTAAAGTAGTGGTTCTTAACCTAGGATGCATTCATGGCAATCAGAGGTCCATAAAGAACCTAAAACAACTGGATAAGAATTCTTTGTGAATGGGAGTCTCTGGACATTTTTCTCAGAAAGGAGCCATAGCTTTTGTGTTAGTTTTCTATGTTGTATAACACAACACTAAACGGCCTAAAACAACACACATATTTATCTCGCGGTTGCTGTGGTCAGGTGTCTGTGTACGGCTTACCTGGAGCCTCTGCAAAGCTGCCGTCAAGGTGAGACCCAGGGCTCCATTCTCATCTCCAAGCCTGACTGGGGAAAGGTCCACTCCTCATTCACTCTGATTGTTGGCAGCATTCGTTTCCTTTTGGTCGCAGGACTCCCGGATGCTTGCTCCATCAAAACCAATAAGGAGAACAAGACCCTCAGGTCAGTTTGATAGTGAGAAGTCTTAACACTGTCATGCGATCACTGGAGTGACAGGTCACCAGTTTTGGCACATTCTATTGGTTACAAACAAGCCACATGTCCTGCCCACACTCAAAGAGAAGGACAGATACAAGACTTTGAACACCAGACACCAGGGATCTTGGAGGTCACATTAGCTTTTCAGACGTTCAAATAGATCTATGTTTTATTTAGTTTTGTTTTTAAACCACTGGTTTGGTCTACAGAGTAAATGTATATTATTCTTTTTCTATTGCTGAGTAACAAATTACTACAAAACTTAGTGTCTTAAAACAACAATAATTATTTATTGACTTATCATTTCTGCGGGGCAGGAATTCAGACAAAGCACAGTGTAGATGGCTTATATCTGTTCCAGCATGTCTGAGGTCTCAGCTGGAAGACTGGATGACTGGAAGTTGAAATCATCCAAAGGTTCATTCACTTGCACATGCAAGGGTTTGTGTCTGCTCTTATTAGGGGCCTTGGTTCTTGTCACATGTCTCTATATGGGTGAGAGTGGGCTTAATCACAGCAGGGTGTCAGAGATCCACAAGTGATCAATGAGAGAGAGAGGAGGGAGAGAGGGAGGAATAGAGGGATAGAGGGAGGGAGGGAGGGAGAGAGGGAAGGAGGGGGGAGGGAGGGGTAGAGGGGAGGGGGGGAGAGAGAAAGAGAGATCATTTCTTTTTTTTTTAGATGTTGTAGAAACAAGTTATTATTCTGAAAACATGTAAATACAAAGTAAGAATCAAAAATTTAACCTGCCCTTGCTATACAAACTATACCTCAGGGCAAGAGAGATCATTTCTGATGCCAGAATTCCCAGGGCTTCCCTTCTAACGTGCTCTGTTCTATTGATAGAAGTTACAAAGACTCATTTAGTTTCAAGATGTCAAATCACAGACCCCAGCTCTCATTGGCAAGGGAAATGTGATGAATGTGTGGGTGGGATCATCCTGGGAAATACAATCTACCAAAACAAATGAACATAGGCCTTCAACAAATAGTTACTGGGCACCTCTACTTCACATAGGTAACTGATCACTTCTTTAATAAATATTTATCAAACTTATATTTAGAATAGGTCTTGTTGCATGATACTATATCTGTCCTTCAAAGTTATATTAGTTCAATTAAATTGTCCTGAGCAAATTGCCAAACAAATCTATCCTAATAGCTTCCTTAAAGACTGCAAATGTTATCCCTCATTAAGTCATCCCACTATTTTAGAGATAAACACATATCCAGTAACATTTCCTTTGCCAACACTGAAACTTAAAGCATTCGGGGGAATCCCAGCACTAAACATAAACTGACAACTTCTGAGTCCCCAACAGTTCGAGATTCCTGGATGTTCTTCCCATTTATTTTCTTCCCTTCAGATAATAAGTCCATGGACATTTTGACTTACTGTACTTTATTTTCCCAACAAATTGTTCTCAACTTCCTACTATGAGACATGCACTATGTTAGACACAGTCCTACTAAACTGCTTACAGAGATTGGCAAACCCACAAACTAGGCAAACCATCAAACTACCGAGGGACAATAGAAACAGTGCTCCCTCTACAAAACAGTTGAATCAATCCTTTTATCTTGCTAAATAGTAAAATGTATCTCCTAGTTCTACCTCGCCTGCTGTTTTATTTGGTTTTGGCCTCTGAGAATTTTATTCCTGCCAAATGGAATAGAAAGTTAATAAGCAAGTACACACAGGATGAGACCGCTCTGGAAAAGAAAGAGTTCCTCAATATTCCACACTAGTGTGTCATGCCACTCCCATCTCCCCTACACACACACAGTCCTGAATCCAACACAGGCAAAGATTACCCCTGTTCTTCCACTGACAAAGAGTATCCTCCTAATTTTCAGAGACTGAACTCACTCTGTACTTTTTGACACCAAAGGAAACACGAAAATGGAAGCTAATGGACATCCCATTGTGTTAGAAAAGTGCCTTGCCCCAAAGAACACTGTCATTATGGATTTCTTCCAAGTCTCACCCTGACCTGACACTTATGGAGGGTTGGGGTTTAAATTAACAATCCTTTTAACGACTTTATTTCTGATTATCATATCCAAACCAAACTCTTAGGGCCTGACACATGCTTCATTAGGAAAGGTGTTCTCTGAGTTGCTTTGCAAATCTTTGATAATGCAGCCGGTCACCCGTTCTATCCCTTGTCCTTACAGTTACTGGTTGATTGAGCTGTTTCTACTGCTCTTTCAAAAGAGAATAATCACTGATTTACAGTGCTGATGGCTGACAGGTTGGAATCCGGAATTGCATTCTGTAGGTTCTCAAAGCTGGCAGGAGTCTGGGTTTCTAGAAAATGTGTCCCTGTAGTCATATGGGTTTAATAAGCTAATAAATACCACCTGAAAGTCTTTGTGACTTATTTCTGGCTACAAAATGAAGATGACAAAGCTAGCTGAATACAAAACCACCAGAAAAATCTGTGGTTGTAGAAGTTATTATTTTTGGAAAAAAACCTTGGTTATTAACCTGGCATTTTGAATGGAGAAAGTAAAATACAGGCCCAGGACTTCCTAATCCATTTTCATGCTCCAGAGTGGATCTTTATTATGACCTTATGTTTGTTCAGTTTGTCAAAGTGACTTACTTGTTTATCCACATTGCAAAGAAGTATCTGTATATGTCTTTTTTTCCCCCAGTGTACAACCAGTGAACACGGTGTGGATGAGGGGTAGAGTAACATGGCGCCATTGTTAGAGCACAGCAGCACGCCAATATTTAATTTTGGGTGGTAGAGAACTGCAGCTCCGTACAAATTGGTAGTTGCAATCTGCCTCCCTCTCTCCCTTCCCCTCCTCAAACTCAGCTCACTCCATCATAAAATTGAAGCATATCGTCCCGCTACCCTATAGTTGTAAACGCCTTTGAAAGCAAACTACTGAGAGACAACAGACACAGTATTGTCACCCTGGGCGGCAGCATTTTTTATACATAACTACTCAACCAATTTACTTTTGAAATAAACAAAAGCAGAACGTCTGACCTCATAATGACATGACGTCACGACTCGTAGAGCTTAGCAACAGCGCAGACTACTGGCAGAGGAGCTCATGGCCGCTGCTGCCCTGAAGAGGATGACGGGGGGCGTGGAAATGCAGCCTTTTCCTGCTCTCGACATCCAGATCCCTGCGGGATTGGCACAGCCGCTGGTCTTGGTCCTCCTGCTTGCGTCCGCTAGTGCTCAATCACAGACTGATTCACGGAGTGAAACACTCAAACCAGATGCTCCTATGAATGCCTTCACACAGGAAAAGCAAATCAAACCTCCCATTTCCCAAATCAGCACTGCTCTCTTGCATACCACTAATACAGAGAAAAGTGGAGGGGCATCTGTACGCCCTCGTCCCTCACCTACTAGTTCTCGGACCGAAGAGGAGGAAGCTGGTAACCGTGTAGATCCTCTCGTGGAGGACCGGCATCTTCTCAAGCCGCGTAGTTCTGCATCCATCACTAAAGACACTCTAAAGAATGGTGACTACGGAAAACCAAACAGTGACCCGTCCGCCAGCCCCAGGGGCCATGGGTCCGATATGACTTTGAGGGAAAACAAAGGCTACATGGAAAATGAACCGTCAGGAAGGTCTCTTATGACCCCATATGCAAATATGGAGGAAGACAGCCATCTCATTTTTCATTTTATTACTGTTTGCCTTTGTGTTACTCTGATTTACATCGTATATTACAACAAAAGGAAGATTTTCCTTTTCACTCAAAAGAAGAAATGGTGTGCCCGACTCTGTTCCAAAACAATGAAATGTTGCCTAGACCACAGTGTTAGCGAGGCAATGCCTTCTCTGAATTTTACCAGTGATTATATTTTTTAAAACACCGTGTTTCGAGTTTGCTTATTATGTATTTTTTAAATTTTTATATGATGTGATATAGATGTTTGTCATAGGCGGTTGGTACTTAAATGACAGGTGGTCTCTATTTTGCCTTCATGCTTTGGAAATTGTGTCAAAAAGAGTATATAATTATTTACACTTTTAGCGCTAAATTCAATCATGTTACTAAAATGTGGGGCTAAGCATTACCTGTAAGTTTTTTCATATCTAAAGTTGTATTTAATATTTTGAGTAACATTTTTAAAATTAAATGGCAAAGATATAAAAAAAATTAACAAAAAATATAGGGAGAATAATGAAATAGAAGCATAATAGGAGCAAGAGTCGACGCCCCAGGGACTATGGAGGAGGGAATAATGGCTCCAATAAATCAAAATGAGAGTAAATGGGAGAAAAAAATATCTTAGAAGTTGGAAACAATAATAGAAGATTTGGTGAATTCTGAAGGGTCGGTCGGATGTTATGATTTTAAGATGAATTAGTTGATGAGCTTTCAGTGTCTCTGTGGGTCCTGATGGTGTAAGGTGATCATTGCTCACGATGGCCTGTGCTCCCATCAGGGCACAAACGTTGGGCATGTTTTCCAGTGTCGATCACTGATCTCTACTGGTACGTATGAGTTTGTTTATGAGGAATTCTCCATTTGGCAAATGGCAGGCTGATGGGTCAAGTGAGTTGTGAAATCTGCAGCAAGAAGAATGCCCGTCTTCACTCTCCATTGCAAAAGATCATGCTCGCATTCCAATCCACTCGCCACCTCACTCTGGGTTCCCATTTATAAATGACAAGAGTGCAAATGAATAAAATGCTTCTGTCCAGAACACCGATGATCGAGAAGGGGAGGAGGGAGGATAATTTTAAAATAAGCATCCAGGCTCTAGATAAACTGATAGTCACTTTTTCAAAACTGTATCAATTTTTTAAAACTGTTTCTCTAATCACTGTTCCTCTTAATCCAAGTTGTCACCTTCTCTCTTCTAATGAGTCCTCTGACAAGTTTTTAAATTATCCTTCTCTGTCAACATAAGATCATTTTAATAATTCTAATAATAATACAAGCTTGAATTACATGGGTAGGACTCTCAAGTCAGTACATATACCCTGATTCACACTGAATTTGCTTAATATGTATGTCATGAATTCCTTCCTGTGCTCTAGTTTGTATTGGGATCTCTCACACTGTTCCACATTTGAAATAAAAAATGCAATTGAGAGTAAAAAGAAATTGGACAATCTGATACATGACTTCTATATAAATCCATTTTTATTAAGCGATATATCTATTCCTACTTCTCTACATTAAGTTCTTTACCTAAATCTTTCTTCTTTTTGGTTAACATCCAGCTCGCTTTTGTCTAATCATGTAGCCAGTGTCCCCTACAGCCTTGAAATCAATTTAGCAGACAGTACTTTTGTACAATTCTATAAACTACAACATTTGCATTTCTATACATCTCTTTAATTCACAAAGAGCCATACATCTCCTCCAGAGGAGACTGGAAAATGAAGCTACAGCAATATTAAAGTCTTCTGTAATTTGGAAAATGAATTAAGAGGTCTGTTCATAAAAATATAAATGATCTCTTTTTGTTGCTAGCTTCTAAAGACTTCATTTTAAAAATATGGAGAAGACCCTCATTATACCGCAAGAGTCAAGGGAGACAATTTTCTTTGCCAGCCCGTGAACTTATGCACGTTCCCATAGAGTTGGAATTGCTGTTAACATAATCGTTCTCTTAAATGCCATCTCTGTATACTTTATGTCTGCTGTCACCATCTCAAATTTAGGTTGCTGTAGGAACCAACATAAGGACAAACATAGGTCATCCATGGGGCTCTTCGATCATCTTTTCCCTACCAGCCCAAAGTTACTATTTCCTACAGAATTAAAATATAGCAATACCATATTTTTAAAAGTTCCTTTTAATAGGCTATTTTAGATAATGTTTAATAAGTTATTAGAAGAAAGTAGAGTAAATGCAAATTGCTAATAGTTATAAAAATTTTAAAAGGCTAAGGATAGACACAAATAGTAGAGAAAACAGAAAGTCTATGATCAACACGAGGGGTTGAATATTTTTGTAAATAATCAGGTAAGCATGTACAGTAAAATGCTCACAAGTATTGATCATATGAATCATTAAGTAATTTGTTTCTCAAAGAATACTCAGTGCTGGGCCTCCCCGGTGGCGCAGCGATTAAGTGCTGTGCTGTGGAGCTGTCGGCAGAGGTTACGCGAGTTCGACGCCCTGCCGGGGAGATTCCCACATGGCGCAGCAGACCTCTCCTGCCTCACCCGCTGCTCCCCTCAGCAGTGTATTTCTGATCTGCCTGTTCTGCTCCCCGCTCTGTCTCTGGTGAACCCTCTCGCCACCCCACACCTCTGGCCTGTACCCCAGCTTGTATGTATAAATAAAAAATAAATCTTAAAAAAAAAGAATACTCAGTGCTTACTATATACCTTCCACAGATATACAAAAAATGAAGACTCAGCCCTGCCTTCAAGGAGGTAAAACCAAGTGGGGAGGGCAGCATAACATGATCATGTAATTACTGTGGTGAGGGCTGAGGGGTAGGTGGTATGAGAACACAAAAATGGAGCCTCGGGCCCTGTCTTGGAAGAAAGGGAGGACTCAAAGAAAGGGGAGTGGGTATGATTCAAGAGTAAGGAATGAGTTTATGCAAAGATCCCAAGATATAAGAGTATGTCATAATATATGGACCTCTGTGCCATTGTTGAGCTAAATGGTTGAGACTGCGCCAAACTTCATAGGGTTTGTAAGGATCACCTGGGAGATTATCCAAAAAAATGAATTGTTAAAAAACAAACTTGGAAAGATGACCATAGAACTACAGCTTTCAGACGGGGGGGAGTGAGAATCAGCCAGGAGGGCACATGGGGGAGCACAATGGACTGTGGTGGAGGACTGTGGGTGCTTTGGTGGTAGGAGTGCTACAGTGACTACCCCTGAGGGTAGACATCCTATGCTGTCAAAACACTGGCAAAGATGTAGAATAATGGCCCTTTATTAACAATAAATTTTAAAAAGAAAATTTGATCACAAAATGAAAAAATATGAAAAGTACAGAAAATACCAACTATGACAAAAAAAAACAAAAAATGGGACTGTGATGTATTTCTAGGACCACACTTTAAGGAAGTCAGATTGAATAGGTTATTCACAGACACAATTTTGGGTCAATGATTTACTTCTAGATCCTGGAGTTCACCCATTAGACCAAAAACAAACAAGAAAGGATATTATTATTCGTAACTCAGAATGAGATTTATCAGAATGAAACAGTTTTGGGGGGTTCACCAAATTAGTTCAAACAAATCAACAACAAAAACAAACATGTAGTGAACACTGGCTCTATGTCAGGTATATGGGAGGTATGGTAGATACTTTTTCTATAATAAATTATGATAATTTAATTAAATATAATTATAATATGCAAACTGTCTGGTATCTTCCAATATTGAAAGTATCAAGAAGGTATTGACTTCCATTGTTGGAGAACATTAATGGCGGTGTTCCCTCCAGTTGACTCACAGAAACTTATTTTTTAAGACTATTTTTGATAGATCAGTTTGTAGATTCACAATCAACATGACAGGAAGGTACAGAGATTTCCCATATACCCCACGTATAGCCTGCCCTATTTTCAACACACTCTCTAGAATTTGTTACAATCAATAAACCTACATTGACAAATCACCCAAAGTCCATAGATTACATTAGAGTTGATTCTTGGTGTTGTAACTTCTATGGGTTTGGACAAATGTACATGTATCTATCATTATGGTATTGCACAGAGTATTTTCACTGCCCTAAAAATCCTCTACACTCTACCTGTGATCTTTTTACTGCTTCCATAGTTTTGTCTTTTCCAACATGGTTTATAGTTGAAATCATGCAGTGTGTAGCCTTGTCAGATTGGTTTCTTTCATTTAATAGTATGCATTTAAAGTTCCTCCTTGTCTTTCCATACAGCTCAATAGCTCATTTAAGGGCTAACTAATATTCCATTGTGCCACAGTTGATCCATTCAACCCTGGAAGGACATCCTGCTTGCTTCCAAGTTTTAGCAATGATGAATAAAGTTGTTATAAACATCCATGTGCAGGATTTGGTGTGGATATAAATTTTCAGTTCCTTTGGGTAAGTATCAAGAAGAGTGATTACTAGATTATATAATAAAATATGTTCTGTTTTATAAGAAACTACCAAACTGTCTTCAAAAGTGGTTATACCATTTTGCTTTCTCACCAGCAATGCATGAAGTTCCTGTTACACTACATCCTCTGCAGCATTCGCTGTTATCAGTATTCCAGGTTTTGGTCATTCGAATACACATACAATGATTCTCATTGCTGTTTTAATCTGCATTTCCTTGATGACATAGGGTGTGGAGCATCTTTTCAAATGATTACTTGTCATCTGTATATATTTCCTTTGGTGAGGTATCTAGTAAGTTATTTTGCCCTTTTTAAAATCAGGTTTATTTTCTCATGGTTGAGCTTTAAGAGTTTTTTGCATATCTTGGATAACAGTCATGTCATATGTGTCTTTTGCTAATATTGTCTCATAGTGAGTGACTTATGCTGATTCTCTTGACAATGTCATTCATGGAGCAGAAATTCTTAATTTTAGTGATATCTAGTCCAATTATGTCTTTTATGTACCATGACTTTGGTGCTGTATCTAAAAAGTCATGTAGGTATTCCCCCTTAGTTATAAACTAGGACTTTTATAATTTTGTTTTACATTTAGTTCTAAGACCCAATTTGAGTTAATTGTGTGAAGGGTCTAGATTTGTTCTTTTTCATATGGATGTCCAGTTGTTATCGCACCACTTATTGAAAAGACTATATTTGCTCTTCTTTATTGCCTTTGCTCCTGTGCCAAAGATCAATTGACTGTATTTAGACAGGTCTATTTCTCCATTCTGTTCCATTTATTATTTCACCAATACCCCACTCTCTTAATTACTATAACCTAATAGTAAAGTCTTGAAGCCAGGTAAATTAAATCATCTGACTTAGTTCTTCAATACTGACTTGCTATTCTGGGTCTTTTGCCTCTCCATACATATTTTAAAACCAGTTTGTTAATATTCACAAAATTATTCAGAAAATAATTTGCTGGGATTTAATTGGGAATAAATTGAATCTATAAATCAAATTGCCAAAAATAAGCATCTTGACAATATTGATTTTTTCTATCCATGAATGTAAAATATCTATCCATTTATTTAGTTCTTTGATTTCTTTACTAGAGTTTGGTGGTGTTCTTCATATAGATCTTGTACATATTTTGGTAGAGTAATACCTAAGTATTCAATTTTGGGGGGGTGCTAATATAACTGGTATTGTGTTCTTAATTTCAAATTCTACTTGCTGGCATAAAAGAAGCAATAGGCTTTTGTGTATACACCTTTTATCCCGCAGCCTTGCTATAGTCACTAATTTGTTTCAGAAGTATTTTTGTTGATTTTTTCAGATTTTTGACATATATGATCATGTCACCTATGAACAGAGAGTTTTATATCTTCCTTCCCAATCAGTATACTTTAAATTTCTTTTTCTTGCCTTATTGCACAGCAAGACTCCTACGATCATGCTGAAAAGGACTGGTGAGAGGGGACATCTTTGCCTAATACTTGCTCTTAGCGGCAAACTGCATCAGTAGACTTTCAAATTGAACAGTTTTCAAGGCTTAAATTGAATAGCCAGTTTAATAAATTCTTACAGGAATTTTTCAGTAGAGTTCACAGCACAACATGAAATTTCAATGCTGAGTCAGGGAAATCAATGCTAAGTATAACTGGTTTAATTTAAGAAGTATTCTGAAATTCACAAAATTTCAGAATAATAACTAACATGTACTTGACATCCATTACGTACCAGGTATCAAGGTGCTTTAGACATATTCAGACAGAATAAGGAGAATGATTAACAAAACAAATAATTATCTTTAATCATATTAGCATGTCACCAATTTGAGACTCCACTAATACTGCTATCTTCCCTCTCTTCTTTCCAAGTGCTCTTCCAGAGATCCTTCTCGATGCCTTAGGCAACTTACAGCTTATAATTAATCATATTCTTTCTCATAGTATTCTTCTATTAATTTGATTTGGGCAGAGAACACAGATTAAAAAACAGACCATTAAGTGACTTCCTCCTTCCATTCCTTCACACAACATATAGTAATTAGATATCTATTATACACCAACCCAGATTAGCTGTCAGTGTGATTATTGCTATGATAGTGTTATACACAGGCATATCATTTAACACCACTTTTTTTCCACTCTGGTTTATCTACATGGCACGTGACCAAATAAGAAACAATTTAAGCCAAATTTGTGATATCTTGATGAACAGGTCTAAATAGGAATATCTTAAGATAGGACTTCATGAGGAATGTGGAGAAAAGGTCTTATAGTTAGGTGGGGGTAAAGGAATCGAGTGTAAAAAGACAAGTGAGGAGTCAACACTGAGTCCCTCCTCCAGTAAATTTTAGTTATTTCAACTTTTCTCATATAGTCTCTAGGAGGACTATTTTTATCCCCTCTACTTTGATAGTCTCTACAGCTATTCTACTTGCATGTTTTATATGAAGATCAACACGCTGAATGCCTGAATGTATCTAATAAAGTCCCTATTAATGCAGACTATAGGGCAGAATTATGTCCTGGCTTTTGTACATTATAACTCTGTTCACAAAACCCAGGCCCATACCAGTTCTTTAAACAATGGCCCTGTCTTGTTTCCATTTATTCAAGGTGTGATTCAGAGTGATGGTTTCACCAGCCATTCCTCAGCAGGTATTCATGTGGTTTGGATTTGGGGAGCACATGGATTACCCAGGACCGTCCCTGCTGAACATCAAATGTCAGCCTCTTTCTGACAGACCATTTTTCTAATTGGTCAAGGTCACCTTGGATCTGCTCTTGCCTGGCAAGGAATTTTCAGCTTTATATCCCCTGCCCTCCAGCACCATTTCCCAATGTGGTGTCTTCTGCAAATTTAGTAGGAATTCTCTTATTTCTCATATCCCAGACCTTGCAGGAAAAAAATTAAAAGTTCTGGGACAAACCTCTATAGTAGCTGGGTATGTTCTCCCTGCTTCCTCCTAAAGCATTATTTAGTGCCCTTGGAATAAGACTCATGCAATAGTACAGGCCAGGTATGATCTCCCTAACTCATTAATGGAAATACCTTACAGATCCACAAAGTTTTAGTGAAGTCCAGATGTGTCCTATACTGATTACTCTCCTTATTCAAGGCTTGCAACTCTGTCACAGAAGGAAATTAAATTGGTTTAACATGAGCTCATCATAAAGACAGTGCCTTGGAACCTTTTGTTAGCGAATGGCTTGCTTGATTTTTTTCCCTATCATCTTCACATGCAGTAAAGTGAAAATGCTTAAGCATAAGGAATAATTTGTAACTGTTAGAGCTATCCAGAGATTGAGTGGCTGCCCTGAGGAGGTGGTAAAGATACTATCATTGAAAGTACTGATTCAAAATGTTCAGAGGAGATTCCTGCATTGTTTTGGATATTGGGCTGGGTCTAAGTTTCACTCTGAATGCTAAGTTGCTGCACTTCTGAAATTGTTTTGTATTTTCCAGTAATATGTTTTTCTTCATTTTGAAAAGATCACTTTTTCAATTTTTTCTTTTCAAAGACAATCTCAGGCTTCTACAAAACAGTGACCAAGTCTTCTCTTTTTTCCTACATTCCACACCATAACAACTATACCACAGGACTGGAAGTGAGCAGAGGTTACTGATTGTCTAATAATGGAAACATTTATCTTTAGGGAATAAAGCGGGAAAAGGGGAGCAATGGTTTACTTCCTTTATCCAATCTTTCCAGATGGGGTAAATTAAAGTGGTAGGAGTTGACCGATAAATGCAGAGCCGTAGGAAATCACAAAGGCTGCATAAATGACCGGTGAGCTCTCTGAGTTCCCACACAGTTCCTTCTTGGGAAGGCAGGGGACATGCGTTCACCCAAAGCTTTTTGTAGTACTGAGAATTACTGAATTTCATCAATGAGACTGACTCTAAAAATACCAAGGAACATGAAAGGTAGCAAGTCAGAAACCTAATAAAGAACAAGAAAAAAAATGATCAAATTATATTCTTCTCAGAGCTATGATTTCAAGATAAAATAGATCTATATTTTACTTCTCTACAACAGCTTTAGGAAAAACACAGCACCCTACGATAAACAGACACAACTGAACAACCTGACTTAACACAGGGTGAGTTGCTACAGATTCTAAAACAACTAAAAACCGCATTGGATTTGTAAAGCTGAACAACAGAATATTTGTTAATCTCCTCATGCACAGGGATACATTTAAAAATAATTCTTTCAGAATGAACAGAACAAAAAATTTTAAAAAAATGAGTGTTGCACTAGAGTTACTCTTTGTTTAGTGTACCTGTCCGATGACAAAAAAAAAAAAAACAACTTATCAAGGGAGCCCCAGGTTTCAAGACAATTTTCCTGTCATTTGAACAATAAAGAGTATGTATGTTCAATCCACATATGTTATTTCCTTACTAAGGTCTACATCAGAAAAATTCTGTTTATTTCTCTAAGTAACCTACCATCTAACATAACCTTGCTGAAATGGAGAAAGTCTTTGGACTGTTGCCTTGTACTAGTGTCAGCTACGTGTTTGAGGGTAAACTGTAAAAGCAATGGTGATGAAATGTTCTTTTCCCCAGTGTCTCAATGTTCTTGTCTGGAATAGTCTCAAATGCACTTAAACATTAAGAGAGGGTTGTGCATGATATTTGAGCCAAACGATATAATGTGCTTTTCTATGACTTTCACAAGGAAGGAAGCTGACATGATACAACAGAGGCCTACCACCCAGGGAAGTCTGGTTAGCTGCCTGAAATCTTGACGTCTTGCCTTGGTTGCTATCGAGGAGCAAGAGTACAAAAACAAGTGAAAAGGAGCAACAGAAAGCAACATGCAGAAACAGGTCTACCCATCCAGTCCTGCTTTCCTGGAAGAAAAGGTGTCTGGGGAGAAAATTGGGAATTTTGTTTTCATAGATCAGTTAAATGGTTTCTGAGTATTTTCTAACATATATTATCATTTATTTTTTTCTCGCTTGGGTGGATTTCCCCTCACTAAGGCAGCAAAGGAAAGGAAGTCAATAAAGTTTGCACTATCATGCTAGTTACCACTGTGGACAACTGGGGTCAGTGTTTCTGGGGAGCTCGGGCGACAGGGCAGAATATTCCAGCTTTCCCAACTGAAGGATGAGGGAACTTTAGTATATATTAATTGACTCCCCATTTGTCACTGGTTTATGGGTGTTTCCAAGGGTTCTAAGTCTGCAGTACTTCTGGCTTGCACTGCCAACAGGCTGAGCCTGATCCCTCGGCGAGAAAGATAAAATGTCAGCTTATAGAGATGAGTGCTGGGTAGCCAGAGGCAGGACACTAACACTGATTATGCCATCAGCTCCATCTTGGGATTTGGTCTATAAAGTCTGTGAGGCTGTTTTTTTACCCATTAGATGGTGGACTATTCAGGTAAAAAGGTTGAATAATTTTCACAATGTTGACATTAGTAAAGCATAAAATATGTGCCCTAACTCATTAATTGGTATGTTTAAATATATTGCAGGTATTGTACAACCATTCATTCAACATGGAACGTGCAGTTAATCTGTGCCAAGGCCTGTTTTACACCTCAGGTCTAACAATTCTTTGGTCAACAGCAAAGTCATAAACCGTGATGCAGTTATACTAGAACATATATTCTTCCTAGGCAGTGGCTTTCCATTATCTTATCTACAAGACTAAAAACAGACTGTCTTATGTACCTTGACGTAGCCCAGCCCAGCCTAGCCCACTTATCCCTCTTTTCTGCCGCCAAGATATCACCCACCCTCACCCGTCTTCCACTGCAGGGAGCCACCATGGTAACAGTCCTCCAGTCCTCCCAAATTGTTCTCTTCTGTGACCTAACATCTAGCAACTAACACATAATAGAAATGATCACTGACATACTGTTTAAAGCAGCGATACATATTTAATCATTCGATCCTAACTATAATGCTATAAGGTTAATATGTTATTATTCCCACCTAAAGGTGGGCAAATGAGGCAAAGAAAGATTTAGTAATCCTCCCTAAGGTCACCTAGTCACAGAACTGGGCTTTGAAGCCAGGCAATCTGGTTCTAGAACAAATGTCTTTACTTCTAAATGGTTAAAAATACTGCTATTTTATTTCTAGTTTACTCACTAGTAGTGGCTTAATTCTAAACCTAAATTTTAGCAAACAAAATATAGAATACATAAACATCTCAGTGGAGGGGATTAGACTGAATTCATCAAAACACTGCATTTGAGAGTATTAATTGCTTTGTTATGATTTATAAAGAATAGATTTGGGGAACCCTCATACACTGTTGGTGAGAATACAAATCGGTACAGCCACTATGGAAAACAGTATGGAGATTCCTCAAAAATTATAGATGGAAACACCATATGTTTCAGCTATTCCACCTCTGGATATCTATCTAAAGAATGTGAAGACACTCATTTAAAAAGATATCTGCACCCCTATGTTCATCACAGTGCAATTTACAATCGCTAGGAAATGGAAACAACTCAAGTGCCCAATGACAAGTGAGTGGATACAAAATAGGTGGCATATTACACAATGGAATATCACTCGGTGGTAAAAAAAATAAATTTTGCCATCTGCAACAACATGGGTGGGCCTTGGGGATTTTATATTAAGTATAATCAGTCAAATGAGGGAAGACAAATACTGTATGATTTCATTCGTATGTGCACTATAAAGAAACTAAGAAAGCAAGCAAAAAAACAAAAATTCTTAGGTACAGAGAACCACAGATAGGTGGCTGATTACCAGAGGGGAAGGAGTTAAGAGGGTGAACAAAACAAGTAAAGGTGGCCAATTGTGTGGTGAAGGATAGAAATTAAACTTTTGGTAGCGATTATGATATAATGTATACAGTGTATACAGTGCATACAGATTTTGAATTATAATGTCGTACACCCAAAACATAGAATGCTATCAACCGTGAGCTCAACAAAAATTTATTTGAAAAAAGAATAGATTTAATTCTTTCAATGACATAAAATGAAATAAAACTGGCTAAAAATTAAAAATCCTTAGGAGATCTGCTTTAAGGAGCAGATAAGAATGACATGCCTTTTTACTTACCTATGTTTGTGAATATTTTAACTACTATATCCATGGATGAAGAATGTGTTTCAGATGACATGGGCACTCAAAGATGGGCACAAAGTGGCCCATTGTGTAGCAAGAGCAGGTTTATACCAAAGTGGCCACCCTTGTCTTTTTTCCTGGGCAATCCATTAAGGAGAAAACCCAAGCCTCTGCTCTTTGTCGTTTCCCTTGGAGGCTCAGAATCAGCCAGGTGAGCAGCCAGCAGCATCCGTGATCAATCTAAACAGCAGGTACATTGCTGGGTCCCAGGCTATGCTCATTGTTTCTCTATCACCTCTCAGTTGGAGAGAGTTTTGGAAATAATCAAGAGTGCATTGAAATACTGGTTTCACCACTTAACTGGACTGGTGTCTGTGTTCTTATCTTTGAAATGGGGATAATGATATAACTACCTCACAAAACTGCTGTAACGCTTAACTGAGCTGATATGTATAAAAATATCAGAGCCAGTGCCTTGCACTTGGCAATACTTAATGACTATCATTATGTAATTCAGGCAGAGTGTTTAAAGGTCCAAAGTCTGAAATCAGACTATCTGAGACACAGTCATAGATCTGCCACTTAACAGTGGTGTTAGGCAATTTACTTGATCTCACTGAGCCTGTTTCCTTGCCTGAAGAATAGGTTTTATGATAGTTATTGTAAAGAAGAAAGAAGAAAACGTAAATATTAGTAACATAATGCCTGCACCATGTAGGTACCAATTTTAGGGTTTTTTTTTCTTATTTTAATTTCTTCTCTCCATTTCCTCAACAACAGGATACATATTCTGGAGCATTTTTAGCATTGATATGGAGTACCACTGAGAGTATCAGTGTCTGAGACCGATGCATGGATTTCCAAGTTTGGCTACACAGAATCAATTCTATCAAAACACAGTGTTAAAAGCACAGACTCAAGGGCCACATTGCCTGGGTTCCTATCCTGGCTCAGTGACAGCACGGTATGATGGTGAATGAGTTACGTATCTCTCTGTGCTTCAGTTTCAGCAACTGTAAATTAGCATAAAAACAATACATACAAGGATCATGAGACTGATATCAACACTTATACTCCAACGAAGTGAATAACCTAGAAGAAATGGTACATTTTAGGAAGAGTCAACACCAGCAAGATAGAATCATAAATACAAAATATGAATAGGACAAGAACAAGAGATCAAATTGGTAATCAAAAACTTCCAAAGAAAATTCCAGTACCAGATGGTTTCACTGCTGAGTTCTACTAAACATTTCAAGAATTAACACCAATCAAATTCTTCCAAAAAATTTAAAAAGATGGAACACTCCAAGAATTACTTTAAAAAACCAGCATTACCCCGATACCAAAGCCAGATAAGAACACTACAAGAGAGGGGGAAAAAAAGAACACTACAAGAAAACTACAGACCAATCGCCCTGATGAATCCAGATGTAAAAATTCTCAGCAAAATATTAGCAAACTGAATTCAATAACACACTAAAAGGATCATACACCAAAAGATATATCAAGTGTGACATATCCCTGGGCTACAAGGATGCTTAACATAGATACATCAATAAATGTGATACACCACATTAATAGAATGGAGGATAAAAATCATGATCATCTCAATAGGTACACAAAAGGCATTTCACAAAATACAACGTCCTTTCATGATAAAAGCCCAACAAATTGGGTATAAAAGGAACACACTTCAACATATAATAAGCCCACCGTTAAAATGATACTCAATAATGAAAGGTTGAAAGCTTTTCCTCTAAAATCAGAAACAATACTACTCTTATTCAATATAGTACTGGAAGTCCTAGCTAAAGCAATCAGGCCAGATAAATAAAAGGCATCCAATCACAAAGGAAAAAGTAAAACTCTCTCTATTTGCATATGATAGCATATATAGAAAATTCTAAAGACCAAACTCTGTTAAAACTAATCCAGGCAGTCAATAAACTGATGGGATATAAAATCAGAACACAGAAAAACAGCTACATTTTTATAGACTGATAGCAAAATATCTGAAAAATAAGCAATCCAATTCAGAGTAACAATAAAATACTTTGGAATACATTCAATAAAGGAGGTGAAAGATGTATACCCTGAAAACTACAATATTCTGATTAAAGAAATTGAAGAAGACAATTTCCTTAATGGGTCATGGGTCAGAAGAACAAGTATTGTTAAAATGTGCATACTAGCCACGTAGTGTTTGTGTGTTCTGTAGTTCGATTTCCAACAGGGGTGTGGTTACTGTGACTTCCCCACACCAACAAATAATTCTTGGGTTCCAGCACAGCATCCAAGAATTCCACTCAATTCTGACACTATCTGCCCAGAGATGATATCAGATTCAACAGGTTAAGCGCTCAGTTTCCCAAGACTGGCCTCCACTTCAGACAGTGACCACAAGTCCCAAGCAAGCCCATGCTTCTGACCACCAGCTGCGGATCAGAGGTCCCCATGTCCACCATCTCAAACTTCAGTGCCTATCACAAGCCCTGGATTATTATCTCTGCTTCAAATGACTTGCTACAGAGATACCCAGGGTACCCGACACAGGGTCAGTTAATTTGTTAAAACAACACACAGAACTCAGGGAACTTGCTTACTCACTAGATCACCAATTTATTACACAGGACACTAACAGATATGAACCAACGACTAGATGGAAAAGATGCATAAGGAAAGGTATGGAGGAAACTTACGTAGCGTCCGTGACTTCTCTAAGCACACCATTCTCCTCCCAATCTTCATATGTTCACCAACAAGAAGCTCCCCCAAGCCCCTTCTTCTTGGGCTTTCAAGGAGGATTCATTACATAAGCATGAGTGATTAAATCATTACCCATTGACAACTGTACTCTACCTCTAGCCTCTCCCTTCCCAGGAAATCAGGGGTGGGAATAAAAGTCCTACCCCCTATTCAAGTTGGGTTCCCTGGCAACCAGCCCCCACCTCAGGTATTTTCCAGAAGTTAGCTTCATTGAACCTAACAAGAAACACATTTAATACTCTCAATACCTAAGAAATTCCAAGTCAGGAACTGTGGATGAAGACCAAATATATATGGGAAATGGATTTTAATAATCTGAATGACGTGTGTGTGTGTGTATTTATTTCCTGTAAATCACAATACTGCACTACACCAAGTCATCGCTAGAATCAATGTAACTGCTATCAAAATTTCAACGGCATTTTTCATAGAAATAGAAAAAAGTCAAAAAGTTCCTGAATAGCTAAAGCAATTCTAAGAAGGAAGAACAAAGCTGGAGGCATTACACTTCCTGATTTCAAACTAGATGGAAAGCTATAATAATAAAAACTGCATGATACTGGCATGAAAATAGACATACAGACCAATGGAACAGAATCAAGAAGCCAGAAATAAACCCCTGCATACACAGTTAACTAATATTTGACAGTGGAGCCAAGAATACTCAATGGGAAAAGAACAGTCACTTCAATAAATGGTGCTGGAGAAATTGGATAACCATGTGCAGAAGAATAAAACTGGACTCCTATTTTACACCACTCAAAAAATTAACTTGAAATGATTTAAGACTTAAGTGTAAGATTTGAAACCATAAGACTAGAAAAAGAAAACATAGGGGGAAAGTTCCTGACATAGTTCTTGGCAATGGTTTTTTTGGATATGATATCAAAAACACAAGCAACAAAGGTAAAAATAAATTAGTACTACATCAAGTTAAAAACTTTTGCACAATAAAAACAGTCAACAAAATTAAAAAGCAATTCAGAGAACAGAAGAAAATATTTCTAAACCATATTTTGGATTAGTAGTGAATATCCAAAATACATAAAGGACTTATACAACTCAATAACAACAAAAAACAATCTAACATAAAATTGGACAGAAAAACTGAATTAGACGTTTTGCAAAAACTTCCAGATAGCCAACAGATATAGGAAAAGGTACTCAATATCACAAGTCAGCAGGAAAATGCCAATCGAAACCGCAAGATATCATGTGACACCTGCCTGTAGAAGAGCCATTATAAAAATGACAACAGACAACAAATGCTGGCAAGAATGTGAAAGGAACTGTGTGCATTGTTGGTAGGATATGAATTAGTACGGCCACTATGGAAAACAATATAGAGGTTCTTCAAATAATTAAAAATAGAAATCCATATGATCCAGAAGTCCCACTTCTGTATATATATTTGAAGGAAATAAAAATACTACCTTGGGGCCTCCCCGGTGGTGCAGTGGTTAAAACGCTGCATTATGGAGCTGTTGGCAGAGGCGATGCGAGTTCGACGCCCAGCTGGGGAGATTCCCATATGGCACGGCAGACCTCTCCTGCCTCGCCCGCTGCTCCCCTCAGCAGTGTATTTCCGTCGATCTGCCTGTTCTGCTCCTCACTCTGTCTCTGGTGAACCCTCTCATCGCCCCACACCTCTGGCCTGTACCCCAGCTTGTATGCATAAATAAATAAAAATCTTTATAAAAAATACTACCTTGGTCTGAGATCTTCACACCTATGTTTGCCATCACATTATTCACAATAATCGATTTGAAAACAATCTAAGTATACATCAGTGGATGAATGGATAAAGATGATATGGATGGAGAGGTAGATTAGATTAAGATAGATAGAATCTATATGTCTATGTATATATTTATGTCTATCTGTCTCTATATCTATGTATACAGGTAAAGATACACATACACATACATCCACATATAACAGAATATTATTCAACCATGAAAAAGAGGGAAATCTTTCCATTTAGGACAACATGGATGGTCCTTGAGGGTAGGGTGCCATATGAAAAGTTAGACAGAGAAACACAAATACCATATGAGATCGCTTATATGCGGTATCTAAAAAACATCAAATTCACAGAAACAGAGACTCATAGAATGGTGGTATGGGGAGGATAGGAAATTTCTCCCCCCCCTTCTGGGTTCTCCTTGGTCTGGTCAAATAATCAAATGAATATTAGAGAGATTAATAGGAGAAAAGAACAAACAAACTTAATAATATACCTATGGAAAACCTATATGGATGTACAGTCTAAAGTAAATGGGGCACAATGAGTCTATCTGTATCCCGAACTAAGGAATGGGAGAGGAGCGTGGGGCTTCCAGGGGAGAGGAGGAGGCCTATATGACCAAGACCAGGTGCTACGTCATTACAAGCTTGCCCTGGCCTATAAATAGATTTCTCTGATAGAAAGGTCATTCTGATAAAAATCCCAGTTCTGGGTCATACCCGCAATGTACATTCTTCTAGGTCTTTAATGGCAAAAGTTCCTTGTGAGCCTGAAGAGTCTCCATTGACCATAGCTAAAATAATTCACATGCCAATGTGACAGGGCTCAGGAAGACCGGCCATCTTGAGAAGTCCAACCTTCCGTGGCTACCCGGGTCTGCGGGGTAGGGGAAATGGTGCACGAATCAAACCTACAGTTATAAGATTAACAAGTTTTGGGAATCTAATGCACAGCATTGCAATTACAGATAGAAATATTGTACTACATACTTGAAAGCTGCTAAGACATCGTAAATGTTCTCACCACCAAAAACTAAATGTGACATGATGGCGCTATTAGGTAATGCTACTGTGGTAATCATACTGCTGTATATAGGTGTATCAAATCAATCAGTTATACAGCTTTAATTTATACAATGTTATATGTCAATGATAGCTCAATAAAGTTGAAAAGTGAGGGAAGAGTTGGCCCCAAAATACCCCTATATTATGAAGCTGTTTTAAGGCAGTCTCGAATGAGTTAACACATGTGAAGTGTTTGACAGACGTGGCACACATTAAGTCATCACCATTGTTACAACTTCAGAATAGCCTGTAACACTTGCCTATATGAGAATAAAAGACAAGCATTGTGATTGGTTGATTTGCAGACGGGAAGCCTGTGTAAATCTGTGTGTCATTCACCTGAGTATCTGCTCCCCCGCCAAAGGGCTAAAGCAGTTATGGGTTAGGTCCTGCAGAACTCCAAGAGAATTAAGGTAAAAAATTAAGGTAAAATACTACTGCAAAAAGAAACTGAATTTTGTATCAAAAGATCCAAATTTGAGTCCCAGTTCTGTTGCCTAATAGTTGTGCAGCCTCATGAAACTCACCTTCACTGAGTCTTAATTTATCCAGCTAAAAAATGGGCACTATAAACCGTGCAATACAAGCTTTTTGTGAAGACCAGAATAGAAATTCCAAGAAAAGTGCTTGGCCAACTATTAAATACTATACAAATAAAATGCCTTTATCTCATCACAGTTGTTGCTATTGTAGTTACTATTTCACAAATATGCACGTCTTCCTCCTGCTCAATTGTTAAATGGGCTTTTGCCTTGGGGCTTTGTAGGACCATCTGCTTAGATCTGGAAGGAGGGGGATGTGGACCTGGGGTGGTCAGAACTGATTGAAACTCCAAGACCCCTGATTGAACTTGGCGCCAGTGTCCTAACAATTGCACTTGCACTTAAACTTGGGTGGTTGTGAATATAGGTAGGGTCACTAATCAACCAGGTGGCTACCCGCTGCCCAGAACGTGGGCAATTAAGTACAAGGGCCATTTTCATCCAGAGGGTTTGCTATTTCATAGCCAATTACCCGGGCAGCTTCACCCCACTTTGAACTTTGTGGGCAGTAAGGGCAGCATATGCATCTGCAGCCTCAATAGCTTCCCTGTAGCTCCTGCCATCAGCCCTATTCATCGCTTTCCAAAGGAGCGGCAGCATCCACCTGCCTTTCAGTATTTAACTCCTTCATTTAGAAAGAAGCAGCAGGAAATTTGAACCAAGAGCTATTTTTATCTTTATAACAGCAAAAGCAATTTTAACACTATATCCGCGTTGTAATCTGCATTTCTGCAATCTGCTATATTTGAAAATATCAAAATCCAGAATGAATGCGTTCTTCTCAGACATTCACATGGCTCCCTAATGCAATTTTTTCCTAATTAGAATGGCACTCGGTTAAGAGTAAGACGTTTAATGTTCTTAAGTCCCTGAGCAAATGGAAATTTTACTGAAGACCAGTTGCACTCAGCTTTGCCAGAGAAAATGCAGCTTGATGGCATGAGCTTATTTGAAAAGAGACATTATTAAAATCCACAATTAGACCTACAGTGTTGAAGGGACACCGAGGTGGAGGTTTATGCCCGTGACGCACACCCGCAAACACACAGCCACACACCGAAAGGCTAGCCAGTGGGCCATCTCCCCGACCCCAGCCCACCTCCTGAAGGGGTGATCGTGCAAGGGAAGAGGGGAGGGGCTTCGCAGCAGGGTGTAAGCGCCCTCTATTCCCTGGCACTCTCTCATTCTTCAGTTGCTTATACTGTTCCATTGAGTCTTTCCCCTAGACTCAGGCAGAGAATACTACCTCTCCATCCTCCCATTACTATTCTCAGAGCAGCATTCCCAGGCCCTCTGGGGCCTAGAAAATGCTTTCAGAAGGGAAAAGCCAACACGAAGGCGCTAGGGAGAGTAGCACTGCCCTTACCTCCAATGCCCGGTTCCAGGCATCGCCTCCTTGACTCCTCCCCTGCCTACTCCCCACAAGAGTCTATACAAGAACGTCTCTAACTTTACTATACCAGGTCCCCACAGCACAAGCAGTGGGGCAAAACCAACTCTTTCCTGCTGCCTAAACGGGATGTGCCGCTGGCCCCCTCAGGGAGGGCAGCTGGGCAACTGACCGGTGGCAAGGTGGCTGGCAAGCCCTCTCTAAGCAGCAGTGGTGGCAGGGATCCTGCCCCACCCCTCAGGTCATGCTGCCTGTGGGAAGCCTCTCTCCCCCTCAAGCCCCTCCCCCCTACCCCTGAAGGGGAGCTTGAGTGCCAAGCCCCTAAGGCCCCCAAGCAGCAGCTGGAGCTACCCACTGGCGGCCCGGCAGCCGGAGGCCCATCCTAGCGGGCTGGGCGTAATGGCCACCCAGGTGCTAGATAGATTTGAGTGCTAGAGCCCCTCTCCTCCCCCACACCTTGGGGCTCTGCCCCCAGAGGCCCCGCTGTTTGCAGGCATTACAACAGGTGACGCACCCAGCAGTTAGCAGCAGCAGGTAGCAGGCATTTTACCCTCTGCCACCAGTGGTCCCACTGGGGCTCAGGCTGCCAGCAGAGGCCAGCAGTGATGGTGGGCAGCAGTGGTCCCTCTGCCACACCACCCCAGAGCATGCAGCCCCACTGGGGTTCCAGTGACAAGGTTGCCCTTTGCTGGAGCAAGCCCCAGCAGAGGAGGCAACAGCAAGACCCACAGTCCCTGGTTCAGGGAGGAGCATGGGGCCCTACTGGGCAGCTGCAGCGCTGCAGCTTGCGGAAAGCAACAGAAGCCCATGGAGCTCTGGGCCAACATGGCGGGCTCCCAGCAGAACCCACCCTGCAGCAGCTGGAACCTGTGTCCCAGTGTTGCGGCAGGCTCCCCCTCCCTCCCCCCCCCACTTTTACATTGTTACACTTGGCCCTGCTGAAGGGCACTAGCTAGAGAGACCATTTTGAGCCCTGAGGGCAGGGCAGGTCTGTGCAGGCACCAAGTTTTCCCCTTTGTTTTGACATCTGGATCACAGAAAGGACCAATCAGATGCAAACTAAATGAACCATTCAAGTCCAAACCCAGCCCATCAATTATTCAGATTGAAAATGGGAAACAAACTGATTGGTATTAAATGGTCCAATCAGTTACTTAGGATTAAAAATGGTCCAATCAGGCTTATAGGGTGGGGGAAACCATGAAAGAGGGTATAAGGCAGGGCAGAGTCAACTTAGGACATTTTGTTCCTAGCCTCCAAAGAAAAAAGCATCATCTAGCAGCCAGTCTCCAAAGAAAGAAGACCTTCGCAGAGACCTGGCCTCTGACATCACCTGAAAGGAACACTATAGGCCTTGGCCTGGTGTCTCAAAGAGCTGTTGTGCTATTGGTTCATCCCAGTAGCTCACAAAAAGCTGTTAACACCGTTGTATCTGACACTGCATCCTGGTGACTGGTGGTGACCAGCGCTACTAGTCACCAGCACTGTTGATAGGTGACTGGTACTGTGTCTGGGTCAACTATGAAAGCTATCCACTGATCATCTGGCACCACCTCCCAGTTCTGGTGCCTCCACTGCTGTCAGGCCCAGCACTGGATGCTGTCCCGCCCAGCCTGCAGACTGTGGCCGTTGGCTGCTACAGTGTATGTCAGCAGCCTCACCTGTGAGCACCTCCAGCTGCTGTAAGTTGGATCCTGGCCCACTGCTTGTTGGTGTGTCACTATTTCCAGGCCCTCATTGATGTGACAGTGCTACCCTGCATAGGCAGCCTTTTGTTTGGGACTTGTGGACAAAATGGAAATTATCTGGGGTGAGAGAGCCAGCCACTTGTGGCCTTAGAAACTCTTTGTTTCCCCTGTTTGTTAAACAAACCCCATTGTTTTTCCCTGAGCCTGAGTGGTCTTGCAACTGAGCACATAAGTGACAACCTGTCCTCTACTTTGGCACGGTCCTTTGCCCTCTACAGCACTGTTATAGCCCTGCTTCAATCTCATCGCTCTTATAAGAACACTCAGCTCAAAGGTAGCTCATTAAGAGTATATTCCAAGATTACCTTTCTGCATATTCTAAAATTTTTATAGTTTTCTTATTAGTTAACCTCTGGGCTGAAAAAAATAACATTCTATATTTTTACAACTGGCAACATATTATTGGCCCCTTAAAATCATTAGTCCATGATTAACCTCTGATTTGGAGTTGAATATTTTCTAAATAGTAATACAGCTTTGAAAATACGTCTCATTTTTATTTTTGACTTTTAGAATAAAAATACATGGAAAGACTATTTGTTGTGAATTTCTACAAGTCTAGACTTTGAATGGAATGAATAGTTACTCATATTACAACAAGCCTGTGGGTGTAGGGTCTGTATGTCTTCAGTGATGAGGAAAAAAGATAGTAAAGGCTGCATAGCGTGCAATCCAATTTTAGGCAATGAAGTTTTAGTCTAGCCCCACCGTTCTTTGGAAAGGATGACTATCTTCACATGTTTTAGCAGCCCTTTTAAGCATCCCAGGTTTGTGATTAACACTTTCTTCTTACATCCCTGTTTCAGTTCAAGAGCCCTGGAAAACAGATTCAGACTAAAATTTCCATGCAGAAGATTTATCAGGACATGGTCTCAGGAGCAAGAGCTGTAAGGGAGTGAGAGAAACAGGATTGGACAGAGGGAGAAGTGTGATACACCTGCAACAGAAATCTCAGTTCATCCCAAAAGTTGCTGTTGGATTTTGATGACCCTTCAGGGTTGTCCTAAACAAAGGCAAGGTGGTCTTCTCTTTTTGGAGCTGCATCAACCACTCATTGGATGCAGGCTGCCCTGGCAAGAGGGCCACACATTGGTGAGTGTTGTAGCTTTGGATAAATGGAAATTCATCATTTCATGAAAGGAAATTCCCAGAGTCCAGAGAATCATCTACACTCCATCGCAGCTGGTGCAACGAGTGCCTTAGTTATTGTATTAGTTACAAAATACTAGTCTGGTGTACAGAGGACAAGTGTATTAGTTATTCAGTGCTATGGTGCAAATTAGTCCAAAACAGTGTCTTAAAACAATAATAATCATTTATCGCTCAGATTTTTTGTGAGTCAGAAATTACAGCATAGCAGAGCCTGAGGTCAAAGCTGGCAGATTCAAAAGGCTGGGTGCCAGAATCATTTGAGAGCATGTGCGATCACTTCTCTGGTGGTTGATGCTAGTTTTGCTAAGAGCGTGAGACTTTGTGGAGCCAGAATACCCACATGTGGCCTCTCCACATGGCCTGGACTTCCTCAAAGCATGATAAGCAGGTTCCAAGGGTAAGCAGGAGTAAGAGAGCGTGCCAGATGGAAGTGAATTGCCTTAAAGACCCAATCTCAGAGGTTACAGTGTTTCATCCACAGCATTCTATTTATTTGTTGAGGCAGTTAAAAAGGGATCACCCAAGTTCAGGGAGTAGATCGAGACCTCAGTTCTCAACACAAGAGCATATGAGACAGGAACTGGCCACATAGGACCTGTATAGTTATAAAGGGGAGAACTAGGGTGAGCACGGCAGCATAGTCTTTCACGTGCAGCCACCTGGATCCACTGGCTTCATATACTAAGAATTGCTCCTCTATGCCTCTGGGTTGTCTCTTATGAATTAATAACAAATGACAGTCTGTATCCCTGCAACAGGTCTTGAGATCACAACTAATGCTCATCCCTTTCTCCCTCTACCCCCTATTCAAGATTTCATTAACCCTCAACTAGCACCTCTACTCGTCTAAGTGGCTTACTTGTTGGGATGAGTCAGATCTTCATTGATGAGGGTTCTGATTCCTAATCAATACATCTATCACACTATGCTGATGCTTTGTACAATTATCATCAAAGGTTGGTCTGAAAAGTACAAAAGGAAGCCCCAGTAGGTTACTATGTTACTGTCTTCACTGGGGGTAGGGGAGAAAGGCAGAATCCAAAATTTGAACTAGGCCTTTCCACTGTACTAGCTGCTATTGCACAGGCCAAGCACTCAGTGTAGGGGTTCATCCCAGTATATCCATTATCATTATAGATTTGTGGACTGGGGGAATGACTCGGGAGTGAATCCGTAGATAGAGTGAACCCACTGTGAGCTAACCCTGGGCCAGGAACCCACTGTGAGCTAACCCTGGGCCAGGCTCACACACACTCTCAGAAGGGCCGTGACAACACTCTATATCAATGTCAACTAATCCTAACAATCCTCAAGATACTTGGGTACCCCCCTTTCCCAGTGTTTAGTTATCCAAGTAGATGGTCGTAATTCCCTCGAGGGGCAAACTGGAGGAAATTACACAGGGTTTTCTACTTGCTTTGGTGTTAGACGTAAGTACAGACTCAGGGAAACTGGGAAAGGGATAATGGCTTTTTCCTGGAGAGACTGCCTTTTTTGAACATCCACTTTTGATTATTTTTTACTGTTGCATAATTAAGAAAAAACTTGGTTGAATTCCCATCTATTTAACTCCTAGGAACACCATGTTCTATTTACCAGCTCCACAGTTTCTTGCAAGGCAAGACCCCTTGGCTTTAACTCTGACCTTGTTGTTCATTATAATTGCATCCACTTTGCTCCTGATAGTAAATCACTGACATCTGGCCTCTATTTCCAGATCCTATCATCCCCTTTGCCATCGAGTAATCCAATTTTATTATAGCATTTCCTGTCAGCTTTGGTCTGCGTAGGATAGTAAGTTTCTCAACAAACATGGTGCCCCTCTCACCAGCACATTCTTCGTTGCTTTGATAAATAGAGTGTCCTCTGAGTCTTTCTGCAGAAAATATTTCACTGGCAGGTTTTCCTGCTTCACAGTGTGTTCCCTTTCACCAGCACGATCAATTGTGGAGACTTTTGATTCCTTCTTCCACCATCTTCCATGCAATCTCTCGTTATTTGAATTTCACTCTGTGTGCACAGCCACTTTCCCCAAGCTTCTAAAAGTCGTCCTAGCAACGTTTAACCATTCTCTTCCTAGGTCCTTGCCAAAGTAAATCCTACATAATGGGAAAGTCATCCTATAACAATAAACTCTTATCCAACTCTCTGTTTTGCTCCTCCTTATCCATAATACTTAGGATCCAGTTCCTGTTAATACATGTTGTCTGCGCCCTGGGATTCCTTTGGTCAAAACTAATCTAGAAAAGGGGTTCAGTTATGAGTCATTAGCAACAATCCTAGGTCAAGGGGATGAGTGGCTCATTATTGACAAATTAGGGTGGTATTTATAACATCTACTGTAATCCCCCTCTTCCTTGGGTTAATGGTGGTGTTGATATGGAATTATGACAACTGAATAATAAATATATTGCTTAATTGGGGGGTTCTTTGCACAGTAATTTATTCCTGTATTGCAGTACTTTTACGCTGGCCATGTTTCTATTTAATTTTTGGTAAAACAGGTAGAATAGAGGGTATTGAGGGAAAGTTGTGGGAATCTCATTAGGAAACTGATCACTCCTTAAAGAGCATTTCATTCATGGTGGGTATACTAGGAACCGTTTTGAGCATGCTAGAACAATGACATTTTGAACACTTTTTTTCAGAGGTGAACCTCAACTACAGATTGCCCTCTGGCTATTTCTGGTATACTTTCACTAATGTCTCATCTTGAAATAAAAGCATATACATATGCTTTATTCAAATCATTTATTAATCTCATTTCCTTTTTTGCAGGAATTCTAGATATAACAGTGTCTCCTACACAGTATTCATTCATTCAACCATACTGATTGCAAAGTTATACCTAATATATGTCAGAAACTGCTCTAGGTGCTAGAGGAGATGATTCATGAGCTGAGAATCATCCGTATGACAACAAAGATCTAGTCACGTGAAGATCTAGAGGCAGAAGTTCATTGGAGCTTAGATCAAAGTGAAGTGAAGAAGCAAGCCACGAAAGGCCTGGCAGTTATTTCAGACAGACAGAATAACCAAGATAAAGGTCCTGAGTTAGTAATGAACATGGCATGTTTGAGAATAATAAAAAGATAAGCATGACGACAGCTTAATAAACAAAGGAGAAAATCACACAAAATGGCCCTGGAAACTGGGCATGAGGTAGATCATCTATGACCCTGGAGCCCACAGTAAAATCACTATGTATTGATAGACAACAAGAAAATAGCAACAAATTCAAAGCAGAGGAGTAACAATCTACCCCACGTTTTAGAAGAATTACTCTGGCAACTATCTATAAAATTGATTATAAAGGGTCAAGAATAGAAATAGGAAATCCAGTCAGGAAATTATTGCAATAACTCAGGAGAGAGATGACGGTGCCTTGGCCCAGGATGGGAGCCTTGGAGATGGGGAGAAGTGGTCAGACTCTGGATATACTTCTGAAGTAAAGTCACAAGGATTTGCTGAAAGATTAGATGTAGGATGTGAGAAAGACAGACCCTGAAAGATAGAATACTGTAACTAGTGTCAACTGAGTGATTTGGACAATGATTGTGTTGAGGACTGAAATGGAAAAGAGAGGGAGAGAGGTGGAGAGGGAGGGAGAGAGGGAAAGAGGTGGAGAGGGAGGGAGAGAGGGAAAGAGAGAGAGAGAGGGAG